>JACTOM010000278.1:3710907-3768794 GCA_015832385.1 Elymnias hypermnestra
TTCTGAGTTGTGAAACCACACTGGAGGTTGAGCGTAACAAGAATAGGAAGATGTTGTGTGTCGAGGTCAAATAGTGCCTCGACACTAATGGGTGCATCTATTCCGTGGTGTAGAACGATGTCCAGTACGTCGGGTTGACTGTTCAAATCAGATGGAATGTGGGTTGGCGCTTCTGGGCCCAGCACACCAAAGCCCCAACGCTCGCTATCCTCGAGCAGTTTTCTCCCCGCCGTCGTGATAATTCGTGAGCCCCACGCGTGATGCTTCGCGTTGAGGTCACCGATGACTAGGGTAGGTTTTTGCGACTCGAGCAGTTGGTGGACATCGCTCGCGTAGAAGTTTTCACTCGGTGGTCTGTAGGCGGCGTAGAGGAGGATCTCGTTCTGGCCTGCACTTACTCTCACGCCTTGTGTCCGTGTCGCTTTGAAGGGTGAGTGCGGTAGCTCCTCGTGCACCACGTCTCTCCGTACCAGCGCAGCTGTGCCTCTGAAGGCAAGGCCTCTAGGGGAGATCTCGTCGCGACGGTACACGAGGTAATTGGGGATCCTCAACTCCTGGTGGTTCCGAAGCTTAGTCTCACCCAGTAGGATGACATGAATGTCCTGCGACTGGGCCAGTGTCGTTAGCTCCCGAATATGTCCCCTGATTCCGCCCGGGTTCCAGTACAGGACCCTTAGCGGAGTAGCAGCCGGGATGTAGGTAGACCATCCATTCATTCCAGGTCCTTTTGGATGAAATACGCGAGCAAAAGTGCGCTTGGTAAAATGGATGTAGTCCACAGGGCCGCATTCATACATTATCAAAACAAAAAATTTGAGATATTTTTATGGATAATCTAAAATTATATGTTTAAAGCTTTTTATACATTAGCGCACCTTCAAACCTTCTGTGCAATTAAAAGTATAATCAACATTATTTATTATAATTCTTTTAAACCACGACATTGATAAGTTCTGCTGCCAACTAAATTACAATAGCACAAATGAATGTCGCCGTACTTTAAGTGCCACATTAAAGTGTACACAGATGAAGTTGCTCGAGTCTGCTGACTATATACTATGTCGTAATTACGTTTATTTCGTTGAAAAAAGACTAACTAGACCGACATTAATCTAGACCAACTTTCCTTTCAGATAAGCTAGTTTCGTTAGTCTTTACAAAGTGGAACGAATCAGTTCTTTATTTGTTCAATTCTGCGCCAAAGTTTCAAACGCGTGATTCGAAAAGTTCTATCGACCTGAACTTTCAGAGGAACAGTTTAATTATACCGGTGTAGTGTGGGATGCACGTATCCACTCAACAATCAGTGTCTCGGGCTAGTAATCCCTGGCTTCTACTTTATCGAAGCTTAATAACTTACAAGACACAAATTAAAATGTTATATCTAAAATAGGACCATATAATATCAGGTAAAATCACATACTCCATGTATGTGATTTTAAGGTTCACTAATTACAAGAATAAATAAAATGAATTATAGATTAAATATGACAGCAATAATATATCATAAAAAAATATTGATGTTTTTAAAATTCCTAAATGTTAAGACTATGGAAATTGACGCTAATTGTCATTAATTTCTGTTCGAATATCTTAATTCTAGCGTCAGAATAAAAATATTGTATTATTGCAGTCGTTGTATGCATGGCATTAATCAATATTATTTAAACTTTATCTTGCGGCACTTAGTTAAGTATTTAGTTAATAGTGAAGTTATATTAAGTACTACTATAACTTTATGTTGCTATAATAACTTTATTAATAATAATAATAAATTTATTTATTTGGGCATAAAAAAAGAAAGGTAGTTCTTTAAAATACTCTGGACCCCTAAACTAGATAAGCCCGTGACTCAGGGGTCAATGTCTTCCCAATTTTATAATATATTATACGCCTAACCCACTTATATAATAGAAAATGAAAATTTTATTTAAAACTAATCCATAATATAAGAAATAAATTCAATATAAATTATTGTGTGTTGTGTGTGTATTTGTATGAGTGTGTATGTGTATGCGTGTGTGTGTGTGTGTGTGTGTGTGTGTGTGTGTGTGTGTGTGTGTGTGTGTGTGTGTGTTTGTGTGTGTGGTTGTTTAATATTATAATATGTTCTCTGTCTATAAACAGTAAAGAGTGATAGAATAACTACAAATTTTTATGTCAACGTAATTGGTACACTCGTTGGTAATATGAAGCGGTATAGGGAATTGTGGCAATAAGCATTAGCTTTAGCAGGAAATTAACCAAAGGAATTAACCGACCGACCACTTCCAAAACCGCATGCAGATCACTCATATTCAATTACAAATACAAAGGCTTCATTACTGCAGGTATTATAATAGCAGGCACATTTCTGATGCCACAATTAAAGTTACATTTAAAAATCAATGGTATAATTATATATTCACTAATCCATTATCGTAATACAATCTAAAATATTAGGTTATAGTATGTATCATGGAGGAGGAACCCTCGACTGGTTTTATTAATATGGGGGTGTAAAATAAACTCCAGTGAAATACAATTGGTAATTGACTCTTTAAAATTAGTTTTTAAATCATTGATAATTGGTTTTTCCAAATTGTATTACCAATCTAAGATTGATTTTGATATTAAAGTGCTATTTTCAACCCGCAATAATCGGATATCTTTATTCTTATCATCATTACCATACAATGTTAATTTATTGTATTTGATTCAGAGAAATTCATTCATTCAATTCCAAGAATTCTATCGTGTAAATAATCCTTCCAATTATTCAATATATGATTTATTCAGCCGACATTGTAATAGAAATATATGCATGTAATCAAAAATCAATTGTTTATTATATGTATCCTACTATAATTTGTCACGATTTCATTTATTTCTTATGTATGAGTTGCATTCATACCTTTTCTTGAAAATGTCAATATTTTTATGGACGTACAACAAGTTTTTAAATATGTATCCAAAGTGAATTGGCACTATGTCATTATTTTTGCTTGGCGACACTCTTGAACCCATATTGTAAATAATTAAATGTCTACATGTCGAGTAATGTTGTTTAAATATTAGTCACTCTGCCCTATATCAATCGTGCGAGATTAATCGCAGGTGACAATATTCGACTTCACTACTTCCCAATTAATGTTCAACATGGTCTCCATAAACAAACTAACCTAATAATTACTTTGCTCCATCATCTAAAGAATCATTTAACTGACATCTTAAGAGGTTCGACGAGAATTATGACGTCACACCGACATATATATTTTATGATGTGTATTAACGTCGAATTGATTATGTGTTGGAACGTTTCTTGATCGAATTGTTAAAGCAAACGTACAAATATATTACAAGATGCACATATTTAATCCGATTCGAATCTGAGATTTTTTGCAAGGATTCGTATCGCCGCTTAAAAGTCCTTATTTTTTGTCAAGCAAGTTACAACAACATACAAAGCATCACGCCTCATTATCATAGGGGTAGGTAGAGACGACGTCCTTCCACTTGCTACCATCCTTGCATATCTCCTTCGCTTCTTTCATTCTCATTAAACCTTTCATACAAGTTCGTCGGTTTAGAGTACTCTTGACCTGGCCCTTATTTAAAATGTCTGGATTTGATCCAGGAACGTTCGCCTTCGTCTTCCCCTTCCAAGTTTCGTATTCACTCTTGAGTCATAAATCCTTTTTGTGAGTCTCCTTTCATTCATTCTCTCTACGTGCTCAAATTATCTAAGCATACATTTCTCAATTTTAGTCTCTACATCTTCTTTTATATCACAACGTACATAAGTGTCGGTACCAATAGTCCTGCATGCACAGCCAGTCTGGCCTTTTGAGACACCATCTGGCTATTCATAAAGGCGTGTAGAGCACCATTTACCATATTCCCTGCATTTACTCTCCTTTCAATATCACTTTCACATGTTCCATCTTTTGTAAATTTAGACCCCAAGTATACAAATTCTTTCACCTCTTCCACTTGTTCCCTATCTATCAAAATATTTTCATTCATCATAGATTCATCTGTTTCATAAAACTTTCCTTTTCAAAGCTTCATTCATAATATTTACCATCTCCTGTAGCTCATAAACAGATGATGCAAGTATTACTTGATCATCAGCGTAGAGTAAACATTGATGAGTAATTCATTCATTCTTTACCCATACATTCTTTCTTTTAAATCTGTCAAACAGTTATTCATGAATAGCTTGAACAGCCATGGTGACGCAACATATACCTGTCGAACATCTCTTTCGACAGGAAACCTTTCCGTGTACGCCCCATTTATTCTGACACTAGCACTAGAACCCTCATAGAGAGACTTCAATGCTTGAAACAGATTACCCCTTACTCCATACGTAATGATGACCACAGCTCATTCTTCACTACTCGTTACAACAAACATTGTTAATTAACGATTATGTATTATTTTATACAACACTAACGCAGGCTGTTACTGATGTTTCTATCACAATTTATTTTATTTGCCCTCATATAGTATATTTATCTTTGTCTTTTATAAAACCAGCTTTGGGTTATAGTCCAACATAAGTAGCTGAGTGGTTCTCCGATGTCGAAGTCATATTTATCTATTATTTATTCTTTAGTTTATATTTAATCCGTTACATTTGTGATTAAGTGCAATGTCGTTAAGTGAGACTATATAAATAAAAGGTTATTTATGAATTTTATATTATAAATGTTAGATATACTGAATATTCAATTCTGTAATTTTCATTTCTTTATCTATAGTTTTTAAATATAAAATGAACTTAGTGCTATAATTGAATGTTAAAATAGTAATTAAAACGTTTAATTTCCAATTTAATCACGTTGTCGTACAATAGGAATGTCTTGATGGAGGTGAAATTGCTTTGCGCAATAACGCGAGATATAGCCCGAATATAGTTCTCGAGTCAACCTCTATACCAAATTACTGTGTAATTCCAAATGGAATCCTAATTACTACGCAAGGCTTCCAAATAGACGATAAAGAGAAATTACATGGACCGTACCCGGAATTTATGCTAGCAATAAGTAAAAAATTGTCTTATATATAATTTCGCGCCGAACTTTGCCTGAAAGGGCATGGCAAAAGTTGTGCTTTAATATATAAATACTCCCTAAATATGTATTTTAATATATAAATACTCTACTAAATATTTTTGGTTTTATAATATTTCCAAATGTTTTAGCTTTTTTTATGGATAATACATATCGCTATTGTTTAAGCTATATTATAATAGTGGATTGCTGCAGAAAAATGGATTACAAACAAACAAAAAACATTCAGATATGTGGGTTTCTAAATAAAATTTTCTTTTAACAAAACAAATTTTATTTTATATTCCAAACAATTTTAGATTTTAACGCTGGATCATGGTATTTAGTAAAGTATTCGCTATTGACGGATGTTATTATAGTATTTCGCGGACACAACGAATAATAAAGTGTAATTGAAATTTATTACATGATTTTAATAAAATATAAAAACGTAACTTTTCTACTTAACCCTTATTTATTGTGAACATAACGCGTACCAACATTATTTTATTTATATTTATTCTCTGTATAGTCACCAAATTTATTAGTGTACCGAACACCGTGTGCACCTAACATTTAAGTCTATTTTTTATGTAAAAACTTTAGTCTTGTAATCCGCAAAGTACAATATATTCTTTAAGATTAATCAAAATACAAATTCAATCTGGTTTGAATTTTGATCAGTATTTATTTAAGGGATACATATGCAACATTATCTATTATATAAAAATGAATCGCAAAATGTGTTGGTAAGCGCATCACTCAACAACGCTTGGGTCAATTTTGACAATTTTATTTTAATGTTTGGTGAAGTCCAAGGATGGTTTTTACGGCAAGAACAGTTCAAATATTTGCAGGGGAAAACCCTAAAAACAGCTCTTTTCTGTTTCCCATACAAACGTTTTCTAACTAAAATGTAAAGTCAATTTGACCTTTATTGCTATTCAATAAAGTTCATAATAAATTACAAGCACTGTTCTCTAAGCAATGTAGGTGTGTTCCTAACGTCAAAGAGTCAGTTTGCACTTTATTACCGCTGCACAAAATTCAAAATTAATTGAATAGTCACAACCCGACCAAATTTATTAGTCACAAAATGTAAGAGTTATATTTAGTACTGTAATTTCATTTCGAAAATCATTCGTAAAACTGAAATCTACCACTTTCCAAATCTTATTGACAGAACGAAGTCTGTCGGGTCTGCTAGTTTAAAATAAGAATGGAAATGTAAGTGCAAGATAAGGTAAGTGGCCCAATATTAAAGTAACACTGCTGGGCAAGCAATGATGGCTTGAAAATGCACAATCAATCACGTAAGTTACTTTTTGTTAAGAGAAATTTAGAAGAGTTCAGAATTCGAACCCAAATTTTCTGAATGAGAATCCATATGTCTCACCACTAGAATATCATGGCTTGGAAGATTGCTTATGCTTAACAGATCCACGTCTACAGTTATTTGCATTAATTATAAACTCTAGGGTTACTGCTTCATTGGTCTAGTGGTTAGCATGTTCGGCCTCAGGCATGAGGGCCTCGTTTTGTGTCCCGGGTCGGGCCAATCCAAAAATAGACATTGAATTTTCTGTTAAGATTTTCTCAATAGTTGCCCAAAGTTAGAAACTTGGCGGTGTGTTCCACACTCGTGTCTCGGAGAGCACGATAAGCTATCTGTCCTACGCTTGATCTTTCTCCCATCTTGTCGGATTCCCTTCGAATCGGGCTATGAAAGTGAATGAATATGGAGTCCTCTTATGTGCTATGCCTGCCAATCTGCAGTGGAGCAGCGTGGTGGGTCAATGCTCTAATAACCCTGACTCTTATAAGCAAGGAGGCCTGTGCCCAGCATTGGGACGTTAACGGGCTGCTACTTACTTTACTAGAGTTACATTTCTCTCCATAAACAAAGCTCATACCTATTATAGTGTCTACAACTATAAAAACTTTGAACGTAGTGATTTGCCTTCTGACGTCATTTGACTGTCTTTAATTTCATTGATATCCACAGAGTAATATCAGAGTCCATTCCCTATTAGATAGACTGTTTATCAAACTTAAATCTTTTCTGTATTGATGTTATATGTAATTGCAGATATTTGAGATACAAAACAGATCGATCACATAGCATTCAAAGGCTATTGCTTACGAATTCTAATACAAATTCCTTTGAAACGCATCGTCGTTATCGATAGCAAAAATCTACAATGTCTCTGGGGTCGAGAAGATGACGTGAATTTTCACTGTATTTTATTTTAGTATTATATTATTAATACATACATTGTGAAAAACAAAATAAGCTTTTTATAAAATTGTTTTGGCTGTTAGACGCAGCGTATCTTCTTTAAGTTAGATTTGGTAAGTTCCAATCAATTAATATTTACTGTATTTAGAACAAATCCTATGGAACCCAGAGTTTGAGTGTTGAATTTTCTATTTTAACATTTTCCGGAACGTGTTCTTACGCCCTATTCGAAATTAAATAAAACGGAAATGTTTTATAATTGCAATATATATAGACAAGTATTACTGCTTTGCCTTTGGGAAAATAATAAAGGAGATCCAAACTGGTTAGTATCTTAAAATAATCTGTTATATATTAAGCATAATACCAGCATACTAAATATAGATACATTCAATTTAAATTCAAAGCAATCCACGATGTAGTAGTTTTTCACAATAGGCTATTATTATACATATCAAAGGAAAACGTTGCAATATTTTACTGAACAAAAAATACACAAATAACATGCGTTTTCCGTCGAAAAAACTTTTCGCTAAACAATTGGGGCATTTTTCCACATCAATAAATAGGAGTAGAAAAACATTTTTCATGAATGTTTCACGTTTGTTTCAAGTTTGACTATACATACAACAACTTAACCGCTTGCATTGATTTCAATAACAATTATTGTTAATTTATCGTTATTTAAAAAATTCTAACTATGTACTAATAACGATCATGCTGTATTATTACACAGTTACGTGATTTAGTTGAAACTCCTTAAAAACAATATAAAAAAGGAACCTTTAAATAGACAACATATACAGTATATTTTTTTACAAATACGATTATAAATGAAATAAATATAAATAATGAATTAACGAAGTACTAAATACATTATAAAATACATATAAACATCGCCGCGCACCTGGCATAGTTTAAAGGCATCGTTGGAGTACATGTCACAGCAGTATACTCGTATGTCTATATATAATAATCAAATCAAATCAAATCAAATCAAAATATCTTTATTCAAGTCGGCATATTACAGCACTTTTGAATCGTGAAATTTTTGTTTTTTCTTTTCTTTTCCACACTCTAATTCTAATGTACGTCTGATGATGATACTCCAGAACGACTTAAAATCTAAAGTTACGAGGGTTCCTTCGCGCCCCGATCCGAGAAGAGCCCACAACAAACTCAGTCGGGTATTCTGTTTTTTTTTTTTTCATCATCATTACAATATCATGTTAGTTTAATATATTTCAATTCAAATTAGAGCAGTTCGTTCACTCCCACGCGTTTTTATCGTCTAAGTACTCTTGCAACTTATAATACGATTTTTCTATCAACTTTCTTTTAACAAAGACTTTGAATTTATTAATTGACATTTCTAAAACGTCTTGTGGGAGTTTATTATAGAAACGTATACAGTTACCCTTAAATGAGTTGTTAATTTTATGCAGCCTACTAGAATTTACAACAAGTTTGTTTTTGTTTCGTAAGTTATATGATATACATTCACTCTTTTTATTAAAAGAGTCAATGTTTTTGTGTACGTACAACAAGTTTTCTAATATGTATACGCAGTGAACTGTCATTATGTTAACTGCCTTGAATTTGTTTCTTAGCGACTCTCTTGGACCCATATTGTAAATCGCACGAACGGCCCTTTTCTGCAGCACAAATATTGCATCTATATCAGCAGCATTACCCCAAAGTAGAATACCGTATGACATAATGCTGTGAAAATAGCTGAAATATACCAGTCTGGCAGTATCAACATCTGTCAGACGACGAATTCTTTTAACTGCGTAAGCCGCAGAGCTGAGCCTGTTCGATAGACCACTTATATGGGGCCCCCACTGTAATCTGTTATCTAACGTAATGCCTAAGAAAACGGTACTGTCTACAAGGTCTAGTTCCTCATTATTAAGTTTAACAATGGTTTGCATTTGTTTAACATTAGGCAGACTAAATTTAATACATTTTGTTTTATTTGCGTTGAGCAATAAATTATTAGCTTCAAACCATTGTACCACTTTATTGAGAGAGCTGTTTACGTCGTCATAATTTGTTTGTCGTCTATTAACTTTAAACAACAGCGAAGTATCATCATAATTATATATATATATGTATGTGTGTGTGTGTGTGTGTGTGTGTGTGTGTGTGTGTGTCGCAGTGCAATAGTCTGTGGATCGCTGGTCCGTGTGCAATAGTCTATAGAATGCTGGCGCCATCTGTCTATCGGCGTGGGACAGAGTCAATAAATGGCAGTCCGGCGCGTCTCTCGGCAGTATTCGGGTGACGGCTCGCCGGTGCGGTCGACTTTTGAAACTGTCGCATTCCTCGCTATTGTTATTAATGGCTTTGTGTAAATTGATATGGGGAACATTAAGTGATTGAACATTATAATCTGAGTTAATTAGTAAAGTGATTGCACCAACATTACCCACGAACGCCCACAGTATTTAGTAATTATGAATGCCATTAATGGCGATATCGGCGGGGAGCCCTACGCCCCTATGCTTTATGCTTTATATATATTATCTATGTCTTCGAGCATCTCACAATTTTATTAATTTACACGCAACTATTATTTGAGAGATTAAACAGAATTTGTAAAAAATAGCGGAGAAAGACTAAACGCCATCTTCCCCATCCCTCTTGCCGCGCATTCCCCATGGCCCTCTCGTTTTTCATTTTTTTATTTTTTTAAATAACAAGGTTTTTGTAGGTTGGCAGTATCATCTATATATCATTAATTTTAAAAGGATGTATATAAATAATACTTGTGAATACATACAATGAATTTTATTATTTTTGTATGTCTGCATATAAATTCTATATATATTTTTTATGTAAGGTAAAGTCTCATCAATTACAAGTTTAAAGAAATTTATTTGGACTTAAATGGATTAATAAAAAGGTATCTTATCAAGAATTGATTACGTGAATGAAATTTATACCTGGAAAGTCGTAGAAATTGAAAAATGAACTTAAGAGTTGCAAAGTGGATCTAACTTCATACGTCAACGTCCTCCATAATATTTAAAGTTAGACTTGGATAAAAAGCTCACGTAGCAGAATCAGCAATGCAGTAGAAACTGCACTAACATGTTTATTGCTTCTACGTGTAACTAAATTGTTAAAAACTCGTATAAGGATTCAGTTTTATGGTCGACTTCTAGACGATACGTTGCATTTATAAACCATATTTTAACATACCTACCGCAGTAAGATTGGGTTTTTAAAATCTAATTTCTACATGCACACTTTTCATATACATATTTAATATTCATTTATTCGTCATTATATATTACGATGTTTTCCTTGTAATAAAAACAGGGAAATTAAAACCACAACTACTTGCGAAAGTTATATAAAGAAAGGTACTTTTGCCTAGAATACTATTGCGTTGACTATTTTAGGTAAATATAAAAATGATACGCAGAAATATCTGCATGGTTAATAAAGGTACATTAAACAAGATGTATGTAAAAACTAAAATAAAACTCATATTATGGTAAGTTATAATACAGTCTAAGATGGAAGCGCGCTAATCTGGTAAGAGGCGATTTACACCTTGTGGTTTCTACACATAATTGTACCGGAATACAAATTTCTTTGTTTGATGGTACGACTTTGCTGATATTGCTTTTAATATGATAGATGTAACTCCGTTTCACTTAAAGCTAATAAAAGGGTATTAAAAAGATACCTTATAACCTACAACCTCCACACAACAAGTTTTGAAAAATCCATTGAAATATTCCCAAACAAAAAATTACGTTTTTGCATTATCTAGATAATACTGGTTAAGACAAGAGGATAATGTTATTAAATTATCATATTAAAAGAAAATTATTTAAGAAAATGTAAAGTGCGTGTGCACAATGTACACATGTCAAACTTACTTCTTTGACAAACAAATTTTTAAGTTTATATTTATACAAATCTAAAACTATGGACTACCGAGACTTAGAGGGAGGGAAATATGAAGATAGAAGTTAGGAATACAATGAATTTTATTGTCATTAATATATTAAATGTGTCGAAAATTAATATAAATAATTTATTGAAATCTCAAATAACGTATTGTAAATATAAATGTTTTTTTTTGTCAATATTAGAAATTGTTAATTAAATTTTGTTTTAAATTAAAAATTTAGAAAAGAGAATTTATGAAATATTTTTATTTAATAATTAAATAAAATATTATATTAAACTCTTAAATGACGAGTGGCAAATTAAAATCCCACACGTAAATATTTAAACTACCTAACCTTCAAAGGAATAAGCATAAAAAAACGCTGCACGTAAGTGATGCATATCAAGCATATCTTCCGTAAAAATTTTATCCTTATGCGCTTAAAGAAGTTTCACTTCAAATACACTATAATTTAAAGCATTACGTACGGACAATAAAAAAGGGTAATAGTCAATAAATTGCTCTAATCTCAACAAAATAAATTAAAACGATATTGTCATAATGATGGCAAAAGAAATAGTTTTTGTAGGTTGTTCTCAGAATTATAATTTGAAGTCGTTCTTTAGTATTATATACAAGGAATAATATGTGGATAAAAAACAATGTTTAAATGATTCCAAAGTTGTTGATACGCGTCTTAATTTTCAAGAAAACCGAATGTATTGAAATAAGTGAATATTACATTTTAAACTCAGGTACATTGATAGGTAGATAGAAGTCAAACTAATAAAAGCGTGTTAAAGAATCCCTATACATGCAATCTCATCGAGTTTTCTAAAAGGAAAGATGGAATTTCAAATAAGAGCGTTTGGCGTTGCATCGCCGCTGCCGTCTAGCGCGTCCTGATAAAATATTGGTCTACGTCACTCCGCAGAAACTTCTGTAGATATGCATCCGATATTACACTGCAATATCAATTTCAAACAGAATGTGTTCAACCCCTTTGTAAAACTTGACGTATGCAGAACTGTATACATTATTGATACGAGATGACATTTATATTTTATTTTTTTATTGTTCACAGGTTATACGCCGTGATCTCATCTGATAATCTATCTATATATGTAAAAGAGATCCAAGTATCTATTAACTCATCACGATATCTCTGGAACCGTAGAAGCTTCAAATTTGGAAGGAATATTCCTTTTGCTGTGTATCAGCTAAGAACGGAGTTTACGAAATTCCACCCGCAAATGGGGTTGCGAGGGTGTTAACTCATCACGATATTTCTGGAACCATAAGGCGTAGATTACGGCAGATACTTTCATCCAATATCCCTCAGAGTCTGAAGACAAAGCTCTTCGAGCAGTGCGTGTTGCCAGTGATGACCTACGGCTCCGAATCGTGGTTGCTGAATATGGGACTCATACGAAAGCTCAGAATTTTAGCGTGCGATGGAGAGGGCCATGCTCGGAGTTTCACTACGTGATCAAATCAGAAATGAGGAGATCCGTAGCAGAACCAAACTCACTGACATTGCCCTACGAATCCCGAACCTGAAGTGGCAATGGGCGGGGGACATAGTCCGACGGACCGATGGACGTTGGGGCCCGAAGTTGCTGGAGTGGCGACCCCGCACCTTTCGGTGCAGTGTAGGGAGATCCCCCACAAGATGGACTGACGACATAAAGAGGGTCGCCGGTAGCCGCTGGAGCCAGGCCACGCAAGATCGGGCCTTAAGGACATCATAACGTGAGACCTATGTCCAGCAGTGGACGTCCATTTGTTGAAGCGACGACGAAGGGGTAGATACTTCAAATTTGGTAGGAATATTCCTTTTGCCGAGTAGAGGTCAGCTAAGAACGCATTTTACGAAATTCCACCCTCAATGGGGGCTGCGGGGGTGTTAACTATTGACTCATCACATAAGGCGTAGAGACTTGAAATTTGGTAGAATTATTCCTTTTGCCGAGTAGAGGTCAGCTAAGAAGGGCTTTTATCAAATTCCACCCCTAAAGAGGGGTTGAGGGGGTGTTAACTATTGACTCACGATATGTCTGGAACCATAAAGTGTAGAGACTTGAAATTTGGTAGGTGTATTCCTTTTGCCGAGTAGAGGTCAACTAAGAACGGATGTTACGAAATTTTACCCGCAAAAGGGTTTGCGGGGGTGTTAATTATAAAAATTCGAAATTTTCACGTTTAAAAAAATTCAAACTTCACATTTACAAACTATATCTCGTATGTAAAACTAGATCTGAAATTTTTTTTTATAATGGAATCTATCAAAAGTAAATTTTAGGAGATTCCACCCTCAAAGGGCAGTGCGGGTATTCTATTCTATTTTGTACTAAGTATATTACGTATCTTGGGCCAAGTTTTCCATATAAAAATAATATGGGCTGAATATATTTTTCACAATATCACTGGCATGAAATCTTATTGCGCACAGCTTAAGCCGCATTATACATGCGAAGAGCGTGAAATAAACTAAGCGGCGCCGTCTGCAATCTCGGTATCAGTGATTTATGAATTTCATTCCACTAGAAACAACTGCTCACTTCGCCGCCTTTTATTTTCCCAGTTAAATGGGGGTAACGAGCATCTTGCCATAATAATGAAACGCCAGGGAATTACAGACTGCATAGAGAATGGCCACCGGAAAATTGAAACCGCAAACTTTTTCATTTAGAGAATCGCTTGAGCAGCTATTTCCTACTGTTCCCCGACGTTAAACAGAAAGCTAAGTTAGGGTTTTTTGTTCACGTTTGCCGATGAAACGTTCAATGGGAAGAACAAACATCCTAATTACTTCGTGCTGTAGATATTTTATTGCTAACCTGATTATTTTTCAGGTTCAACTGAAAATATAATTTAAAAATGTATAATTAATGAATAAATATACAACTTGGAACATGCAATACATATTTAAGCTAAGATTACACCGTGGTGATACACGTGGTTTCTTGTTCAGATAAGTTACGGGTTCAAATCCTGAGCAGGTATTAATTGTTCTTTTCAGTTTATAACGGCATGTGTAGCCAGCCAACCCACTATAGGGAAGCAAGGTGGGTTTATGCTCTAAAATACACTTCACATAGCTTACGTCACATCATCTGTGGTGTCATTAATACTATCATCTGTCTTCGTTTTCGGAAACGGTCTCCTAACATCCTGTTTTTATATACATATTTACCAGCAATGGCTAAACCAAGGGTGAAGCAAAAAAAATATGTAAAAGTTGATGAAAGTTCTTATAATTTATGAATTTAGTCTATAATAATGGGATTGTAAATGTAATACATAAATAAATCTCACAAACTACCAAATAATAATATTTAATATACCATTCTCGAAGAATTTGATTTAGAAGCGCATAAGCTTTTTATTTCGTATTCAAATATTTTCACGTTAGTGTCAACACGGTCGCCTATAAATGGAATTTGTTTAGGGGTTTACATATAAAAAAGGCAATAACTGTCGTGGAGCGATAGGATATTACAAACACGAGATATTGTCTTTGAACAGTGTTTATTTTTATTAAATTTAAGTTAATAAATATAAACAACAATTTGTGCTCTTGTATTAAAGTAATAATTCTTTTAAACGACTTTTTGATTATGTATTGTGATTCCTTTGGAAGATTGTTTATTAAATATTATGGTGCAAAAGGGTTTTACAGATACATCATTATTCGCTTTTTTTAACGTTACCTTGTCAGTTTGCACATAATATATATACCACTATATGAATATACTTTATTTTTCAAAAACGGAAAGATCTCATATTTCGTTGTTATAGTTTTTTCTTTATTATATTACATACATAATAATTCTTTATTGACTTTAAGAAACCAAAATATAAAAACCTAATGCAGTCAAAACAATTACGATCAATTGCAATATGACATGTTATCGTTTTTTTTTTAATTACATGTATTTTGCTAAAATTTTATTAAAAAATGCAATGAAATTTGTTTTTCCTTCAACACAAGTGTGCTATTACGTGTTGATTGTTTTTAAATAAAATGGCTCTATATTTTATGAATAGACACTTCGGTAGAGTGTGGAGTATGTTTGTATAGAAGACATTCCCTACTTTTAAATCGTGTACATAAGCAAATTATTTTAAAATTCGTAAGATATATAAGCTAGTACATACATAGTAAGCTTTTACATATTTGTCGTAGCTTATTAAGCTATCTGGTACCTGTGAGATGGTCTGCATTGTTTAATACAGTTAAAATATATTGTATGTACAAAAAATAAGCCCTGCGTGTGCTTAATACATCATTTGCCTTACTTGTTCACTGTTAAAAAACAAACGTCGCTCAAGTATAGATTTTTTAGAGTCATCTTTAATTTAAAAATAACAGGAGTTTGCCAACTAAAAATGAATCCAAGCATTATTATAAGTTACGTACTTCTTTTTACCCAGTTATACATTGTACAGAAAACTCTTATGTCAGCCTCACTGATGAGTACATAAATTAGGCCTCCCAATTTCACTGTAGAAGAATAACGAAGCATCTCTTACATAAAGCTTGACTTCGCGGCCTTTCATTAAAAAACTGGTCGTAATAAATTGTTCCAACAAAGCAAAATGGTCTTCTGCTGGTCTCCATAAAGCTGTTATTCCAATGTATGCAATAAAACACAGAGTAAATAAATATTATTCTGTGGATGCTGCATTTTGCCCACTTCACTGTAGTGGATACAGTGAAGTAGCTACCGCACTTGAGTTTTTCTATGAGTCAAATTCTTTGTTTTTTTCAAAACTATATGAAATGGAAATTAATTTACAGTACGATGGTACGTTTTTATAAATTAAATTAGTTGTTCTATTGTCACATGACAATAATTAGTATGGTACTTCGTTTCATATGAAAAATGTAGAAATAATTAATATCACTATTGTTAAAACTGTAATTGAATCAATTCTAAATTCATTTCATATTTACTTGTTGCAATACTTTTTTCAGAGCCCCAAAGAGAAATACAATCACACACCAATTGTTACAAACCTAACATCATTAAGCTGTTTTTTTTATAAAAACTCCACTCCACAGGTATCTTTATAAAATATACTGCAAAGTATGAGGTAAAGTCAACATCAAGTTTGTAAAACTTTCCATATCCGAAACTATCTAAATGATTCAATTTAATTTTATATAATACTAGCTGACCCAGCAAACGTTGTTTTGGCATATAATAACTATTATCGCAATTAAAAAATAGGGGTTCGTGATAGAAAGGTGAAAATTGATGGTTGTATGTATTTTTTAATTCCACGTCATAAAAAATAAAAATAAAATATTTTGTCAAAAAAACAAAATTTAGGGGTGAAAAATAGATGTTGTCCGATACTCTACCCTAGCCAATATGCACGCTAAGATTCACGAAAATCGGTCGCGCAATTTCGGAAGAGTTCAACATTTAACACCGTGATACGAGAATTTTATATAAGTAGCAGCCGATTAGAGTCCCAGGCCTCCTCACTCATAGGAGAGAGGGTTTTTAGACCACCACGCTACTCCAGTGCGGATTGGCAGGCATAGTACACAAGTGCACTCTCTATTCCTTCACTCTCGTAGTCCCACGTAACGGGAATCCGACACGACCGGAGAGGGATCAGGCGCAGGACCGACGGCTTACCGTACTGTCCGAGGCACGGGGGTGGAGCACACCGCAAACTTCCCAACTTCGGGCAAATATTGAGAAAAACTTAATAGGAAACTCAATATCGATTTTGGCCCAATCCGGGCCTCGAATCCAGGACCTCGTGTCTGTAGTCCAACATGCTAACCACTAGACCATTGAGGCAGTAGTAATGAGAATTTTATATATTATATTTTAACATCAATTCCTCATAAAAATACTATTCGAAACCTAGATTTATAGACACAATTGCAAAATGCCCCAAATTGTAATTCAACCGAACTTTGGTAGCGAAAGGGTCATGAACGCAAGGATGAGCAAACATTAAAAAACTCATATATGTTACGCGCCCTCGGATCCAGCCTTAGTGGCGGAGTGCGATAGTTGTCATATTATATTTACGCCAAAGAGGATTTATGCTTGATTCATTAATGGTCAGCGTGTTGATACTGCCAAGGAAGGCTGGAATTACGTCCTTTATTGAAAATTAGAAGACAGTGATTTTTGTCTCAATTACTCTTGGAAGATTAAATGGCTGTGAAACTATTTTTAACTAGGAAAAGTCTGATAAAGAAGCAATAAATTATTGTATTAAGACCGATTTATGCTTTTTCTTTAACATATAATTCAAAAATATGTATATTTTATGAATAAGTCTTTACTAATTTTATATGTATGTGGGGTGTAAGGGAGAAACGAGTCCCAGTCCGTTTCTCCAAACGCCAACCTCACCTGCACGCGGTGCACCCTGCTTCTACCGACGAGGCTCTGGCGACCGACAAATGGCGGTATAACCATTCTCCTTAGCTGACCTAAATGCCACAGACCGATAACGGGCAGCAGCGTTATCGGTGCGATAAGGTCAGCACTGCGATCACCAACCCGCCTGCCAAGCGTGGTGATTATTGGCAAAACCACACATGATGACGACAAGGCAGCAACGGCCCCCAGTCCCCGGCAGCCCCGCTATTCCAAGCTCTGGCAGCGGTTTCGGTAACGGCGGGGCAGGGGGTGCTAAGAATCTCCGGAAGAGATTCCGCTGCCAACCCCGACGACTTGACCTGGCAACATACAACGCACGCACTTTGAGGACCGACGAAAAAGTCTTCGAGCTGGAAGAAGCCATGAGCAAGTTACACTGGGATATTGTGGGATTATCCGAAGTCCGTAGAGAGGGGGAGGACACGATAATTCTCAAATCCGGTAACTTGCTATACTACCGGGAGGGTGAACACCAATCCCAAGGTGGTGTCGGGTTCCTCGTCCACAAATCTCTCGTTAACAATATTGTCCAAGTAAACAGTGTGTCCAGTAGGGTAGCGTACCTTATACTCAGAATTACCAAACGGTATTCGTTGAAGGTCATACAGGTTTACGCACCCACATCATCGTATCCCGATGATGATGTAGAGGTTATGTATGAGGATATATCAAGAGCCATACATACCTCTAGGACACACTACAATATTGTAATGGGAGATTTCAACGCAAAACTCGGCGAACGAAGTGGGGCAGAGTTGAGAGTGGGGCAATTTGGATACGGGCAACGGAACCAGAGAGGTCAAATGCTGGCCGATTTCATGGAAAGGGAGGGCCTCTACATGATGAACTCCTTTTTCAGGAAACGGCCACATCGAAAGTGGACTTGGCTTAGTCCCGATGGTTCCACGAGAAACGAGATTGACTTCATCATGTCTACGAAGCGAAATATATTCAATGATGTCTCTGTGATCAATAGAGTGAAAACTGGGAGCGATCACCGTATGGTAAGAGGCACATTGAATATTGACGTTGTCCGTGAACGGAACAGACTGGTGAAGTCAACGCTCCGACCCACTCGCGCTCATATCCAAGACCCCGAGAGCTTCCAACTGGAGCTGCAAAACCGCTTCGCTTGCCTCGAGAATTGCGAATCCGTGGACGAGCTAAACAATAGGCTAGTGGAAACTGTCCATACGGTTGGGATGAAATTCTATAAACCCCGTAGAAAGAAAACCAAGAGATTCTCAGACCATACTCTTAATCTCATGGAACAGAGACATGCAATGAGCTTGCAGTCTGCAGCAGACGCGTCCGCATACCGGCAGATCAATAGACAGATCTCTAAATCGCAAAAGCGTGATGTGCGACACTTTAATGCCGAGCGTATACGAGATACCATCGAACGCAACAAAGGCACTAAAGTGTTCGCAAAAGATCTGTCTATCGGTCAGAGCCAGTTGACGCGGCTGAGGACTCATAACGGCGAACTCATTGCATCTGGACCTGAGATTCGGAGGGAGGTTGAGAGTTTCTATGGGCAGTTATACACATCGACCTGCAAGCCTATTGATAGTTTGGCTAAAGATCCTCGTGCCAAACTTACTCGACATTATACCGAAGATATCCCGGACGTCAGCTTGTACGAGATTAGTATGGCCCTTAAACAGATGAAGAACAGCAAGGCACCTGGTGATGACGGAATCACAGCGGAACTCCTGAAGGCGGGTGGAAAACCCATTCTAAAAGTCCTTCAGCGAATGTTCAATTCCGTCATCCTGGAAGGTACGGTGCCAAAGGCGTGGCATAGGAGCGTGGTAGTTCTGTTCTTCAAGAAAGGTGACAACACCTTATTGAAGAACTATAGACCTATTGCGCTGCTAAGTCATGTCTATAAGCTGTTCTCGAGGGTCATTACGAATCGTCTCGCTCGCAAGTTTGACGACTTCCAGCCCCCCGAACAAGCCGGATTCCGAAAAGGCTTTAGTACCATAGACCACATCTTTACGCTGCGGCAGATTATACAGAAGACCGAGGAGTATAATCGGCCACTTTGCTTGGCGTTCGTGGACTATGAGAAAGCCTTCGATTCGGTGGAAACATGGGCCGTGTTGAGATCTTTGCAGAGATGCCGAATTGACCACCGGTACATACACGTGTTGAAGTGTTTGTACGAAAACGCCACTATGTCAGTCCGTATACAGGACCAAAGCACAGAGTCTATCCAACTGCAGCGTGGAGTGCGACAGGGAGATGTTATCTCCCCGAAGCTCTTTACTGCGGCGTTGGAGGACCTGTTTAAGCTTATGGAGTGGAACGGACTGGGCATCAACATCAACGGCGAGTACATCACTCATCTACGGTTTGCCGACGACGTGGTCATTATGGCAGAGACTCTGGAAGATCTCAATGCAATGCTCGATGACCTCAGCAGAGCTTCTCGACAGGTGGGCCTAAAAATGAACATGGATAAGACGAAAGTTATGTCCAATATCCATGTTCCGCTCCACCCAGTCATCGTTGAGAACTCTACACTCGAAATTGTTGACGAGTATACATACCTGGGACACATAGTCCAGCTAGGTAGGTCCAATTTCGAGAAAGAGGTCAACCGCCGAATCCAACTCGGTTGGGCAGCGTTCGGGAAGTTCCGGAAGACTTTTTCGTCCAATAATCCTCAGTGCCTGAAGACCAAAGTCTTCGAACAGTGCGTGTTGCCAGTGATGACCTACGGTTCTGAGACGTGGTCGCTGACTATGGGCCTCATGCGGAAGCTCAGAGTCACTCAGCGTGCGATGGAGAGGGCTATGCTCGGAGTTTCTCTACGCGATCGAATTCGAAATGAAGAGATCCGTAGTAGAACCAAAGTCACCGACATAGCCCTACGAATCGCGAACCTGAAGTGGCAATGGGCGGGGCACATAGTCCGAAGGACCGATGGACGTTGGGGACCGAAAGTGCTGGAGTGGCGACCCCGCACCGGACGGCGCAGTGTAGGCAGACCCCCCACAAGGTGGACCGATGATATAAAGAGGGTTGCCGGTAGCTGTTGGAGCCAGGCGGCGCAAGATCGGGCCTTGTGGCGGTCATTACGTGAGACCTATGTCCAGCAGTGGACGTCCATCGGTTGAAGCGACGACGACGACGAGTTTTATATACCTCATTAGACAATTTTTTTACGTATACCCTAGCTTGCGCTTTTGATTACGATCTGCAGAATACAGTTAAGGTTTGATATATACTTTTGTCTTTTCATAAGGGACGATTTTGTGCCTCTTTGATATTTTATTGTCGGCAAAGGTGTTTGAGAAACCGTAACTTGAAAAGCAATATTTAAATCTATGCAGTTATTCTCAAAAGGTTTGTTTGTGAAAAGAAATCTGAATCGGAATCAAGATTCCTATTCGAGAGGTGCTTATACTATTGTGTAAAAGAGAACTTCGTTTTTGTATATATGTCAAATCTCGCGGTAAAAATTTCAGGTAACGGTCGTTTTTTTTGGGAAAATTTATTGTTATAAAAAATATATATGAATTAGTAATGCAAATATATAAACTATTGACTTTTACGAGCGTGGGAATCCACTAAGTTAGTAAAGAATAACTAATTATTGCAATCCATACACACCATAAGTAAGATTCTAAATTGAATTGAATACAATATTAAATTTTCTTGAGAATATCACCCGTGTTTTTTCCAATCTCGTGGAAATATAAGGAAATTAGTCATTTATCATCGAATTTTCAATCTAAACCTAAATTTTTGAATGAATCAAAACATACAAAATTTCATCAATATCAATATAACTCTTTAAAGAGTTCTGTAGCAGACATAAAAATCTATGTAGACTTATAGATAATATAAAGACTAACAGACGGCATCACACGCAGAGTACCCACTCCTCAGGAAATATGGGCAAATTGGATCTAAATCCACCCTTGAATTCACCTAAATACACTTTTTTTAAACAAATTCGGTACAAACCTATGAGAGGAGTTTAGTTACATGTGAATATATAAACACACACAGAAGAAATATATATTTATAAAGATATATGTTACCTTAAAAGTTCCCGCATCCTAGGATATATTTACTGAAGTACATCAAAGGTCTTAGAATCAGGTAGACGGCTCACGTATCAAAAGAATTGCTTTTATTGTAGAAACTGCACTAGGAGTAACTTGTTTACTGAGACGACGTGTAGCTAAATTGCTCAGCGATGAAACTGTTGAGTTTTATGCCTCAGTAAGACATCTAGAAAGAAAATTCGTGAGAAAAAAGAAACGGAGCTGTCATATACTTGGTAAATATGGTATGAAAAAAGCGAAAGGAGCCTTCTCATAATGTTTCACGAACGTAATACAACGCAAAACAGCATTTACTTCACAAACTAATATGCAATATATCTAAAGTTTTTTTTTACTTTGTTATGTTGGCAGTAATTTCACATTCGCTACCACCTTTCTAACAAGAATATTTCTGTGTAAATACGTCGTTATACACATTATATGTCAAATACGTCAAATCTGATAAGTCTTTAAAGAAGTAAAATTTTAATGCCATTTAAGTTCACTAATGAGATACATCTAAAAAGGCAAAGGTTTAATTTTTTTTTTTCTGGAAATGTTTAATGAATAAAGTATAAAGTATTATTTTATTCCTCACATGAAAAATCTTTTGTAAAGGAAATCGTAACAAACTTGGTTTAAACATATATATGTCGCAGTGCTATAGTCTGTGGAACGCTGGCGCCATATACTATCGGCATGCGGCTGAGTCAATAGTGACAATCCGACGCGCAGCCCTCCAGTTCTCGGGTGACGGTACGCCAGAGGGGTCGACTATTGAAACTGTCGCGTTCCTAGCTATTATTATTAATGAGTTTGTGTAAATTGATATCGGGAACATTAAGTGATTGAACATTATAATCTGAGTTAATTAGTAAAGTGTTTGATTGCACCAACATTACCCACCAATGACCACAGTATGGAAATTATGGATGCCATTAATGACAATGACGGCGGAGAACCCTACGCCTCCATGCTTTATGCTTCCTTCTCTGTTATTCTCCGACATATATATTTAAAGCTCACAAAATTTCAATCACAGCAAATAAAAAACGTCGACGTTAATCTGTAGAAGACTCTATATGGAAATCAATTTCATTCAGTACCAATAAAAGCTTAATTGGTGTTGAATTTCAATACATTTCTTTTTTTAATTTATTTCCCATAAACAATTTTTTTTCCTTTATAAATTTATTTCAAAACCTTTGTTATCAAAACAATCTTCATCTGCTTTACAACGTTTTTATAAAAGGCTTCAAAATATTATATTAAGTCCCTTAAATAGAATTCATATTTTAAAATAGAAGATAAATATTGTTGAAAATAAATTAAAATTCTCACAACTAAAAAAAATAGCATTTTGGAAACTGAAAAGCTTTTAGTATTACTGAGATTTTGAAATTGTTTCGTTTTACATGAATGCGACGTAGAAGCATTTCAAATTAAATCTTTTTTATTTAACTATCCAGGTCAAACTTGCCCCGAGAGATGCGACTGTATACATTACTTGACTTCCTTTAAAATTTAGTTTAACGTCTGGTAAAACTCTAGATGAGATTGCATGCTTGGGGCATGTGTTTGGCTTGCGAGATTTTCAAACAGATATTGCGAAACCTTAACTGGACTTTTCCTCTGCAATAAAGTTGTTTAATACACTATTTGAGTAATCTGGGGAACTCGGATGTGTTTAATGTGTATAATATTACTCTTATGTGTTAGTTTATTATTTTATTAGTATTCCTAGTCTTATTATTTATATTACACACATGTTCTGGCAAAAAGTAAGTAGCAGCCCATTAACGTCCCACTGCTGGGCACAGGCCTCCTCACTCCGAGGAGCGAGGGTTTTTAGAGCATAGACCCACCACGCTGCCTCACTGCGGATTAGTAGGCATAGTAGTACACAAGTGTACTCTCTCTGTTCCTTCCACTGGGGTCGAACACACCACCAACTTCCCAACTTCGGGCTAATATTGAGAAAATCTTAATATTAAACTCAATATTGATTTTTGAATTGGCCCTACCGGGGAAGGATCTCATGTCACCCTTAGACTAATGAGGCAGTTGGAGCCTGTTTTGGTGCCCAAACAAATCTTAAAGTTACAAACTGTTTTATGTGTTATAAAGAACTAAGTTAATATTCACTCATAGTTATATTATTGGCTTAAATAAATCTTACTGAAATAAATGCTTATAATATTTATTGTCTATCAACTCATATCAGGAGTAAATATATTTTTGTAACATAAAATCACTGATAAATTCAGTAAGTTTGCAAGTATAATGGCTTTTTATATTTACACGATACTTACATCAAAACTTTTTTTTTTAATATTGCATATAATACCATCTATCTGTCGTTCTGGTTTTGGTTTTTACGCAGACATTTATATGATGATATAAATAATAATACAGGCTTACTATGTAGTCCATACTCATTGTGATGTTAAACAATGAAAAAAGCAGGTTTGTTAATTTTGTAACAATTTTCTTCCTATGCATTGACATTCAAATAAGGTTCCAATGACTAATTTGATTATATACGTTAAATAAAATTTGCAATTCTTCAAAAAACTTATAACAATTATGTTTTAAAAATGAATTTCAAAACAAAATAACTTTTTATATTATAATATTTCATTTGAGAGTTATACTTTACTAAATGTTATATTATTCTAATTTATATATACTTACACAATTTTAAACGTTTGATCGTAATCACTATTCATGAAAAAAAAAAACATTTTTTCTTGGTCATATTTTACATCGCAAGTGATAGCAAACATAAAACTTTTCTACGCGATAGAAATCGCAGGCAAGCACTTTTAACTTTTTAAGATGAGTCTTAAGTTTCAAAGTTAGGAAATTACTAAGATAAATGTCATTTCAAAACTTCTGCCAACAGCTCTTAAGAAAGTTATAAAAAATTTCTGCAAGGTGCAACTCGCAAATGGAAACTAAACGTTCTTAAAACGTTTCCATCTTTAGCTCAATAATAGACTAAATAAATAAAAATATAATTAGCAATCATCATTCAGTAGTTAAATGTCATGGGTTCGAATCCTGAGCATGAGCCATAGAAATTCCACGGCCTCATTGACGCAATGGTGCGAATATTCGTTTTTCCTGCAGAGGTCCCGGCTTCAATCCACGGTAGGACGAATTTTGGAAATTGCATTATCTAATTTGCCAGAGTCTGGTCTTGTGGGAGACTTTGGCCGTGGCTAATTACCACCTCACCATCAAAAACCATAAGAGGTAAATTGCCTCTTCCCGGATTAGTGTGTTTCCATCTTAGACCGTATCATCACTTACCATCAGGTGTGATCATAGTCAAACGTCAGCCTGTCAGCAATAACAAAAGAAAGAATAAAAAATCTTAGGTGCTTGAATGTTCGTCCAACCATTGTTATTTTCGTTAAACACCGTAAGCAAACCTACATTTCCCAGGAGTATATTTGCGGCTCACGAACGTCGACTCCCTCCCTAGGGACCTCTGGGCAGCGGATACAGGGCTCGTTGTCCGCATAGAGATGTTTTGGAGGTGGCTGGTGGCGTGCTACGTGCTCTAGCCACTTTGCCTTTGCAGAGAACGGACGGATGATAGCCGACACCGAGTTGGGCCCGTCGTTACGGGTGTTGGAGATGTTATCTCCCCGAAGCTTTTCACTGCGGCGTTGGAAGACCTTTTTAAGCTTTTGGAGTGGAACGGACTGGGCATCAACATCAACGGCGAGTACCTCACTCATCTACGGTTTGCCGATGATGTAGTCATTATGGCAGAGACTCTCGAAGATCTCAATACAATGCTGGATGACCTCAGCAGAGTTTCTCAACAGGTGGGCCTGAAAATGAACATGGATAAGACGAAAATTATGTCTAATATCCATGTACCGCCTCACCCAGTCATCGTTGAGAACTCAGCTCTCGAAATTGTTGACGAGTACACATACCTGGGACATATAGTCCAGCTAGGTAGATCCAATTTCGAGAAGGAGGTCAACCGCCGAATCCAACTCGGTTGGGCTGCGTTCGGGAAGTTACGCCAGATATTTTCGTCTGATAACCCTCAGTGCCTGAAGACCAAAGTCTTCGAACAGTGCGTGTTGCCAGTGATGACCTACGGTTCTGAGACATGGTCGCTGACTATGGGCCTCATGCGGAAGCTCAGAGTCACTCAGCGTGCGATGGAGAGGGCTATGCTCGGAGTTTCTCTACGTGATCGAATCAGAAATGAAGAGATCCGTAGTAGAACCAGAGTCACCGACATAGTCCTGCGAATCGCGAACCTGAAGTGGCAATGGGCGGGGCACATAGTCCGAAGGACCGATGGACGTTGGGGGCCAAAGGTGCTGGAGTGGCGACCCCGCACCGGACGGCGCAGTGTAGGGAGACCCCCCACAAGGTGGACCGACGACATAAAGAGGGTCGCCGGTAGCCGCTGGAGCCAGGCGGCGCAAGATCGGGCCTTGTGGACGTCATTACGTGAGACCTATGTCCAGCAGTGGACGTCCATCGGTTGAAGCGACGACGACGACGACGACGAAATCATGCGTCATAAATTGTTGTCATAATCAAATTAATAGCGAAGCGGATGAGGTACATACATTGTTTAAAGTATGGCGTAATGGTGCGAGGTTTTCATTTGCTAGCAGAGTCCCCTAGTTTAATTCCCGATAGGGCAGATTTATGATATCGTATTTTCTGATGTGCTTGTATAACTGGTTCTAAAAGGTGTAGAATCGATAGATCTCCATGAATTCAATTCCAATTGTTAAACTTATTGTTTATAATTTTTATTATAAAATCTAAATAATTATATGACATTTAATTACTACATAATTTATAATTATTTTAATTGATATAATCCTATTAAATAATATACCTTTTTGGATTTTTCCTACAGTACCTTCCAAGAATTTCACTTCAGGTGTCCTTGTGTACAAACATTATAATTTATGTAATGCTAAATAAACCAATACACAAATCAAAGATGGGATATCTTCTAAATCTTTATACACTTTTCAACAAGGGTTTGGCGAGTTCTCACCATGTGTCTAATTATTTACCATTATATTTCTATATATATATATATATATATATATATATATATATATATATATAACTCTTCTTGCACTTGCAATTCCTGTAGAGATGCTGGCATAAAAAGCAAAAGTATTTTATATTTCTGGTCACATATGTCACAAAGTCTCATCAGAATTAGAACAGCAATTTGGAAGTTTTATGTGTTTTAAGTTAAAATGTCCCATATTAATGTATCATGTATTTGTGATTCCCATTACTTGAGCTTATTTTAAAAATAATAATCTTCTTTGTTTTATATTGTGAGTAGGCATGCTTGAATTCCACTTATTTCGATGAACAACGACTTATTGTTATTATTAAAATTGCAAGCTCGTACACTTCGTGCTAATTAATACAGAATACGATATTATGAAAACAAAACTAATTGCTTCCAATTCCAGAAGTAGAGTAATGCTTTTGGAGTGGTTATATATGTAAAATAATGACCTAGTTGATTTTAATTGGAGTATTGGTCTAGTGGTTAGCATGTTCGACTACAGACCTGAGTTCCTGGGTCAATATTGAGTTTTCTATTAAGATTCTCTCAATTTTTGCCCGAAGTTGGGAAGTTGGCGGTGTGATCCACCCCCGTGCCTCGGAGAGCACGTTAAGCCGTCGGTCCTGCGCCTGATCTCTCTCCGGTCGTGTCGGATTCCTGTCACATCGGACTATGAGAGTGAAGGAATAGAGAGTGCACTTGTGTACTATACCTGCCAATCCGCAGTGGCGCAGCGTGATGGGTCTATGCTCTAAAAACCCTCGCTCCTCGGAGTAAGGAGGCCTGTGCCTAGCAGTGGGACGTTTATGAGCTGCTACTTACTTACTTACTAAATGTGATAGTGTGTGTCAATGAGTGTATTTGAAAAATGTTTTGTAAATCAATAAATTTACAAGGAAGAAATAGTTTTATGACTTAAAATTCATAACGTATTATAACGTAATAATACAGTTCTTACTTGTGTATAAGTTAAAGCAACTGCTGTGCAATAAGAAAAGATTAAACTATTTTTTCCTTTAACTCATTTGGATTCCTTTTTTGACCGTTCTTCTATATTCAATAAAAGGTTTTGTCAATAATACAACACCATTATAACTGAAATATTACCAGTTTAATTATATCCAGTGTTAAAATTACACAATGCTGCTTAAATCGCTCCATTAATACCTAAGGGTCGGTCATCACAGACCTTATTTAAAAGAGACCCTTAAGAAAGCTTTGTAAGACGTTAGAAGGAAATGAATAATAGTCGGTATTTACAGGAAAGCGACATTCCATTAATTCCTAATGGACGGTTACCACAGACCTTATTTGAAAGAGCGCCAAAAGCCTTGTAAGCTGTCTGGTATGAAATGTATAATAGGCGGTGTATACGGGAAGGCGACATTTCTCAAATCGCACCATTAATTCCTAATGGAACGTTGGCTACATTTCATCTGTTTGTTGCACCCGGCCCCGCCGCAGAATTACGAGTATTTTCACCGATTCTGAAACTTATAACTTTAAAGTTACACTAAAATCATTGATGTTATTCACTAAGTTAGAGTTACAGTAGAAAGATACATGGTGAAAAAATTTTCATGTGAGTTGATGGCATAAATTTTAGATGAAGATAAAATATTATACCCGTATTAAGTTATCATGTGTTGGCATTTTCTAATATGAACACAATTTTATTTATATTATAAAAACGTGGTATCTTAAACCAGTTTGGCGCAATGTTGACTAGGGAAAGAGAGTGAAGGGTATTGGCCACCTTCTGCGAATCTGTTATTTCGCTAATGGAGCTACATGAGACACAGATGGAGGATTCTATAGACGCTTCTCTTCCCCGGCGCAGGAAGTTGGAGGTTTCTAAGTTTCCCAGCGGGAGTGTTCCGGAGTACCAGACGTTTCTAAATTATCAATTAATAAAAGTTAATAAAGCAAAATGTGTCATTTGGAGGGAGAGCAGGATTCTCTTATACAAGTAAAAATATTTTAACAGGTAGTATAAAAGCCATGGTAATATAATTTTTTCACACAGATTTGATGTATCGAAGGAAGTTCAAGGTTTGGAAATATATAATTAAGATATTAAAATCGCCTTCTGTCGCGTAGTCGTGATTTGTTGTTTAGTAAAATAGTGTACTGATTTACACTATTAGTTTTAAAAGTTCCTTTTAAAATTGATAAAGTACATAAATTTATGTGATTTAAAATATTTTGGAATTGTTGCTTTTTCGTATAAATAGAAGTAAAGGTCCATGTTTAAAACCATATACCAAATAAGTTATTCCTCATCGCATTTCGATGAATCTCGCTATAGTTTTCACGTTAATATATTTCTTTACTACAATATTATTTAACCCAAAAACTCCACATTATCTCAAAGTTAAATTTGAGTTTAGACGGACCGATACTCTTAATGCGCGTCGTGCTGACGAATTGGTGCTAAGGGCATAGCACTGTAAAACTAAATTCTACGATAAACCGTTCACGGTTAGTGCCATAAACCTATGGAATGTGCTTCCTCTCAAAATTCGGCAGTCCCAGAGTATCTCCACATTTAAGGAGCTGTAGTGAATCACTATCTGTCTTTATCGGAATAATGTTAGCTTCGTTTATTTTAGACATGGATAAAACTGTGTTATATATATATATATATATATATATATATATATATACATATATATATACACTGTGTTATATTGTGTATATATTGATTATATGTATATTGTAAGTACGAGTATTTGTGTATGTTCATATTCTAAGTAATATGCGTATGTCCATTTATTAATTAACACCGCCTATTGTACACTAGAATTACTTAAGTCGTTTTATTATTATTGTTTCTCTTGTGGTATTCAATTAAGTTACTATCTATCTATCTATCTACCTTTATAAAACATGATAAAGGTTTTCAAAATAATATTGAAATAAAGTTAAACTACTAATAAAAAGCTGCAATTTCGTTTATTTTGATGTAGATGTGACTAAGTAATTAAATTACGAGAACTCTTCAACATCGACCGAAAGCGTTGACTCTGAATGTCTTTAAATTAAAACTTCTTCAATGATATCTTAACGAAGATTTATGAGAGATTTTATTAAAATCACTTCGAAGACGTTGCCCTTTCGAGTGCGCTGAACCTTACTGTTTTCTTATTAATACTACGCTTAGAATTTATAAGAGTAACGACATTTTTTTTGAAAGGGTTCTTGTACTTTTATATATTTTTAACCTAAACTTTTTTTATATTAATCTTAAAAGAAATATTTTCGTGAACTTTCAATGGACGACTATGCATAATCTTTCGCAAATACAATTACTAATTAATTGAACTTTATTAATATTTCAAGAAAATTAATTTATTACATTGAGTGTCATCCACTAAAAGTTTAAAAAGGGAATTGTAACTCGAGCGTTAAATAAAAAAGTGATTTAAAGATTAATCTATATATGTCGGATTGCGAGAGTGTGTGGATTGCTAGTCCGTGTGTAATAGTCTGTGGAACGCTGGCGCCATCTTTGTATCGGCGTGGGGACAGAGTCAATAAGTGGCAGTCCGGGCCGTCTCTCGGCAGTCTTCGAGCAGCGGTCGGCCGGAGTGGTCGACTATTGAAACTGTCGCGTTCCTAGCTTATTAGTGTCAATGAGTTTGTGCAAATTGATATCGGGAACATTAAGTGATTCAACATTATAAAGAGAGTTAATTAATAAAGTGTTTGATTGCACCAACAATACCCATGAACGCCCACAGAATAAGAAATTAAAATTTGGATCCAATTAATAACGATGTCGGCGGAGAACCCTACGCCCCTGTGCTTTATGCTTCTCCGTTTTCTCTCCTATTCTCCGACATTATATATATATATTTATTTGGTCTAGCGGTTAGCATGTTTGACCGGGTTCGAGTCCCGGGTCGGGCCAATACAAAATGGACATTGAATTTTCTATTTTTTATATATTTGCCCGTAGTTGGGAACTCTCGTGCTGATCGTTTCGAATTCCTGTCACATCGGCCTATGAGAGTTAAGAAGTAGAGAGTACACATTTATTACGCCTGCCAACCCGCCGTGGAGCAGCGTGGTCAGTCTATACTCTAACCCTCTCTCCCATGAGTGAGGAAGCCTGTGCCCAGCAGTGGGATGTTAATGAGCTGCTCCCTACTTTATATTTATAAATATACATAATTTTTCACTTTTGTAGTACAGTTATATTTAATTTGACCGCTTCTTGTAAATTATTTACTTCCACCAAACTCGACAATTCTTTCACCTTTTATGCAAACATATTTCAAACATTTTTAGCATTCATGATATCCACATAGAGAGAGCGAGAACAGTTTTAATGTACATTACAATAAATATAAAAATAAACAGTACACTAAGGCAGCCAGTACATTAAGGAAACTCTCTTTTCCTCTCTCTATATAAGGTAGGTGTTTGGCAGCTCATTAAACTCCCACTGTTCAGAGAAAAGACAGTTTTCAGAGCATAGACTCACCATGCTGCCCCACTGAGGATTAGCCGGCTACACACATCCCAGAATCACTACCAGGATATACAGGTTTCATCACTATGTTTTCCATCTCCGAAAAGCACAATGATGGATTAGAACTAAAAAACAAGCAGGTTGGTTATATTTCTATTAAGAAAGACCTAACGGTGCCTACGCAGGAAACGAGTCCGCGATTTCTCTGTACGATAACTATGCCTTATGCCATATGTTAGGCTGTTATGCCTTTGAACTTCTACTTTTTCTTATCATTTAACTACTAGTATAAAACCTAAAAACGAATATTTCAAAAAAAATACTGAAAAAGTTATTCAGGCTATCTCAGTTGCTATAAATATCTTTCTAAACTTGATAGAAACATGTGTCTCTGAACAATATCAATGTATATCGCAACGTCAACAATCTATAACAGTGCAACCGATACAGCAATATCAATTTCACAGAGTGATCGTTGCGGAGACATATTCGTATATCTACAGCTTGTTTCCATTGCTTTCGCGTCGTTCTCATAAAAATTTACTTATTTTATTCTTCTTAATTTTTATGATTATCTGTTGTTATGTATGGCTTATACTTCTATACGGATGCGAGTCTTGGACGATAAAAGGGATCTCAGAAAACGTTTAGAAGCATTTGCGATGTGGGCCTACTGACGCATGCTCAAAATCAGCTGGAATCATAAAATTGCCAACGAAGAGGTCTTGCGACGAATGGATTATCAGCGGGAACTTTGGAAGACCGTCAAAAAAAAAGAAGGTTGCGTATCTGGGGCCTGTTCTGAGACATGACAGGTACGGACTAGAACTAATAATGATTGGCACAGTGGCTGGAAAGAGGTGTATTGGCCGGACGAGGAAGTCCTGGTTGCGCAAAATCAGGGAGTGGACCGGGATCGCGAGTGCCGCTCAACTATTTAGCCTCGCGAGGGATAAAGTTAAATATGAAGAACTGACTGCCCACCTTCGTTAGTCGGTGAGGCACATAAAGAAGAAGAGTTTTTATGATATTTTTTTATTGCGTATGTGTGTGATCAAAGCAAGGTGGTAATCTCGTAAAAATCTAATTACAACTCCTATACGGTCTTTTATTGCTTAGTAACTTCTACATTTTTGCCTACATAAATTGAAAAGTAATATTTTATCCTATTGTTTTTTACATTAGTACTGAACTGTAGAAAATTATTTTTATAATAATATTTAAAAAATATATATTAAAGAAAATGTGTTTTTAAATATTATATTTGGATGTAAAGCCTATGTTTTAATAATGTATATCTTTAGGTTTATTATACAAACAATAAGTATTGTTTACTTTATCTGTCACCACCCTTTTATTTTTCTGAAATTCCTTCAACCCAAAGGTTGCCTGGAAGAAATCGCTACATAGCGATGAGGCCGCTTTATTTTACTGCTTTTTTTTCGTTTTCGTGTTTCCTTTATATATATTTCATGCAGTATACAATAAAAGTGTTCTCTCTATATTTGTTTATAGTAAATAAAATAATTTTATTTACTATAAAGAAATATTTTGAATACGAATGATTTTCGATAAGTCATTTGTAATAATAGCCCTCAGTCGAATAACCACAACTTAACCATATTGAATAGTCACAAAATATAAGAGCTATAAATATTTGGTACTGCTGTAATTTCATTTCGAAAATCATTCGTAAAACTGAAATCTGCCACATTCCAAATCTTTTTGACAGAATGAAGTCTGTCGGGTCTGCTAGTTATTCATTAACGTATAAGCGTTATGGATGTTTCAAATAAAACAGGTCAGTGTTTACTTAGACATGAGAGTATGAAATTTTAAAAGAGATATTACAAATAGTTAAACAAAAAAAATATAAATTTACTAAAGACTTCTATTTTTGTATCGCGGAGTTAATAGTTATACTGTTATTTTTGAAATATAAAAAATATAAGCATAAGGACTTGAAATTTGGTAGGAATATTCTTTTTGCCTAAATGAATGAAAATGCTACCTAATAAATATTCCACGCAGACGAAGTCACGGGTTTAGCTAGCTATACATAAATGAAGATAAAAAACTATTTTTATTTTGTGTTGATGATATTTAAATTCGATCTTATGTATATTCAATTTGTGTTGTACCTTTAAACCGCTGATAACTTTAACCACCGAAACGTATTTACATAAACATTTTTAAGAAACAAAAAATATTAAATATACCACGTTTATACTATTTCCATAAAATTTCATTCAAATTAAGATTCTTAAATAAAGTTCAAAGTTAATTACAATACTGAGGGCAACTCTGAGTACCAAATTGCTAAACCGAATTCGTTATCCTTTACTTATTTATCATCTGCTTTGTGTAAGTGATTAACATAATTCACCTTCAAAACTTTTAATTAAATGAAGTCTTGAATATAAAGAGCGCTAACTTCATTCACGTAAAGTGATCCAATGAATTTATTCAAATAAACTAAAAGTTAACCTGTAAATTTGTATTCACGAAGTGAGAATATCCATAAACATTAGACAGATTTTTTTGATTGATAAATACAATTTAACTAGGATGACATGCAAAATAATTTGTACAGTGTCTAAAATTATAAAAAACTCCAAGTGCCTATAAGTGTAAGTTTAATTTTATTACATTTCTATTCCTATTAGCTCACACTCGCTCTATCAGATACCTTGTTTAAATTTTAAATCGTTGATAAATTATTCTTTCTTTCTTCCATTTTAGTCAAATATATTTTTGATGTTAATAAAATGTTTTGAAATATTAAATCATTAAATAAATATATTTTGTGAAAAATTGTACATTACATACATACATACATAGCATCACGCCTCATTCCCATAGGGGTAGGCAGAGACAACGTCCTATCACTTGCCAAGATCTTTGCATATATCCTTCGCTTCTTTCAATCTCATTAAACCTTTCATACAAGTTCGTCGGTTTAAAGTACTCTTGACCTGACCGTTACTTAAAATGTCCTGGATTTGGTCCAGGAACGTTCGCCTTGGTCTTCCCCTTCCAACTTTCGCATTCACTCTTGACTCATGAATCCTTTTTGTCAGTCTCCTTTCATTTATTCTCTCTACATGCCCAAACCATATAAGCATCACACTATTTCTTACTCTGTCACTCAGTTTTACTCCACTCATACTTCTCAACGCTCTCATCTCTACCGCATTTTTTTTACTTATGTGATTCTTCTGCCATACCCAACTTTCACTACCATACATAGTCATCTATTAAAAGCTAGCATAAAAGGTGTATAACTTTCTTTCAACATTCAAGTAAGTTTATGAAGAAAATAGCTTAGGTTTGATCAGCGTAATGATCGCGTATTAGTATAATAGACGCTAAAAATTAAAAATTATATCAGCGATAAAAGTAAAAATGCAACAAGAGATGTATTTCGTAAATTACATTCATGAAATTAAAGTTAGAGCATCTAATAATAACATCCCAGCACATTAGCTTAATCAACATGCACTACGAAAGCACTAATTATGTTGAAATAAGAGATGACGCATTGCAGTAGTATTTTCACGAAGTTTCACAATGTTCAAAAGCTAAATATGACTTACATTAGAGATATGTAAAACTTTAGCTAAAGAACCGCTGGTATCATTCACAAAATATTTAATATACGTCATTTTAATTATACTTCTTGGGTTTTCAAAGAAACATTTAATTTGTTTACCGGGGTTAAGCACAAACAGCGTGCATGTCAAGAAGTTCTTTACATTAATTGGTCTTGATTTTTTCCACGCTGGGAAATGTCTGTGACCATAAATATTATCCGGAAAGTGGGACTCGCTGGTATACCATCGCTAGTATCACATCGCAAGTAAAGCGCCAGAAAATCGGTAAAGACAATTTATATTTTTATTATTAATTATTTTTCTTTGTGACTCTTGGGAAAATTAAGAAGCAGGAATTACGAAGAGAACTTAAGAGGCAGGAAAAATGCAAACTTACACCTTTACCAATCTTCTACATCAGAGAAGCTTGCAAAGCGTTCTCCCTCTGGCTCATTCGCCCCTTTCACCGAAATATTCAATATGTATAATAATAGTCTCGCAGAAGGAGGACACCGACCTCCACTCCATTTTGCCGGTGAACATACACAGCCTCATCAGGCTATAAGGGTGAAACAATACTTTGTTTTTCACTTATATGTTGCTGAACTTTGTCATCGCTTACTTTTCTCTTATCTTTTATGTATCTAATCAGAATGCCTAAGATTTGAGCTTGAGATTGTATACACTGCATTTATGAAGGTTCAAATACGAGGTTCTGTAAAAATGTATTTGAACTTGAGATGATGAATAAAAGTATTATGTTATCAATTAATAACTTGAACAAAACATATGTATTTCTGATACAATACGTTATGTATTTCGGAGAGTTTGAATTATTATTAGTCATTTTTAATTCAACTTTTGTTTATTATCATCAAAATTGATTATAATGGTTGGGTTGGTCAATTAAATGGCTTTGGTAAGTTAAGCATGTTTCGGTAATTGGGACCATTATTTATAACGACGTTTTATAAAAATAAAGCGCTCAAAATTGTGGATGATGTCAAAAATGTGAATTATTTTATTGGCCTTCTTTTTCCTTCATCTTTAGAGATACATCTGGGAACCCTTGACATCGATGATTTAAAAATGGATACCGTGAGTACAATTTCAATCACTATAACTCCATTTACTATCAACTAAAAGTTTATTATTTTTGGCTACCAAAATAACAAAATCTTTAGAAAATGTAGACATAGTAGCGTGTAAACACCAGTGTCTAATACCGTCTGTGATTAAATTAGTAATTAATACTGGGTATTCAGATATGCTTTGATTGGGTGACCGGTGAAATCACCCGCATAGCAAATAGAAATGTTTGATGTATAATTAATTATATTAATTAAGTGTATCATTAATAGAATTAATTCCTAATGACAAATAATTGTTGGTATAATTGGTTAACCTGTTAAATTATCAATTTATGCATAGGAACTCAAAGTATGTGATGAACAGTAAAATGAAAAATGCATTTGCAGTTGTTGTTGAATCGTATATTTAATTGTAGTTTGTAAAAGCCTACTATTAAATTATAATATACCAATATATATTTTATTCTAATTCTGAATTGTTTATGAACTTTTTTATTCGTCCAATCAATTTTTTTTTCTTTTGTAGTGGATTTGAATAGTGATGTTAATTATATTTTAAAGCAGTAATTAACTATTTTCTACATTACTTGTATATATAACGCCCTTTCATCGTGACGTGTATCATTTCCAATTAATCGTTATCTTTAAATAATTAAAAGGAATTATAATAAAACAAGCGAATAGATTTGGCTAAGCTTTTGCATACAGATAAATTATGACCTGCATCATCACTTACGATATTATAATATAACTGAAAAACTTAATTGGCGCTATAGCTGCAGAGTTTTGATTGAAGAATAACATAGATATATGATTCCAGACTTAAATATTATAAGGTTATATCTCTCTCCAACCGTGGAAAGCTACTGAATTTATGTTTTTTTACACAAATTGCTTAACATGAATAAAGATGCACCTGGATTAGGATACTTGGGCCTTGTAGTCGGTTTTATATATTTTTACCTTTTAAACCTCATATCTTCAAAACTAACCTTGGCTTCTCAGCTCCAGTAAATATAATACTGAAGTTATATAATAATATATGTTATATTACCTTATTGGTCTAATGGTTAGCATGTTCGGCCACGGACATGAGGTACTGGGTTCGAGTCCCGGGTCGGGGCAACTCAAAAATCAATATTGAGTTTTCTATTAAGACTTTCTCAATATGTGCCCGAAGTTGGAAAGTTGGCGGTGTGATCCACCCCCGTGCCTCGGAGAGCACGTTAAGCAGTCGGTCCTGCACCTAATCTTGCTCCGGTCGTGTCGGATTCCCGTCACATCGGACTATGAGCCCAGCCTGTGCCCAGCAGTGGGACGTTAATGGGCTGCTACTTACTTTTACTTTACTTATATATATATATATATATATATATATATATATATATATATATATGATAGTCTTGCATCCTTTAAAAAGAAAATCATTAGCCGCTGTCTTGCCAATCCTGAAGTAGACCTCGTGCCTAGTATTAAATAATAAAAAAATAATAATAATTATTATTATTTTATCTTCACTTTAGTTTTCTTCTTCATTGCTTGTTTTTAGTTCTTCTTATTTCGTATATATTTCTTTCATGCTGTGGGAACCAGTGCGCTTGCAATAATTACTTTTTGTTATTTACTCATCCTTCATATTTGACGTATTATAATTGTAACCTGTTGGTGTCCTATTTAAATAAATAAATAAATAGCGTATGTAGAGCGGAGTGAACACTGCACCGGTAAACCCTACGAGCCATATGACCTCTGTTATATGTTGAAAACCTTCATTTCACAAATGGAGTGCTTCGATCCAAAATGCCAATGCTTTCTCAAGTCTTTCTTGTGTGAGTTTGCAAAGCATTGCACCACATTTCTATACAGATAAAATGTGTTTGAATGACAAATATATACAAATATATATATATATATATTACCACCTTATTACGTTGAGGCGCTTTAATGTAATTGACCATAAAAGTCGTCGGTAAATTATATTCTCAACTTGGAGTTTCAGGAATTTATACAACATAAATTAACTAATCTAAAACAACGAATAGAGCCGACCGAAACTAGCAATGGGAATGGCAAGTAGTTCGGAAAACCAATGGACGTGATGGCTTCGCGCAGGAAGTAGTATGAACTTAATCTTACTTGGTCACATTATATCAGGCAGATCATTGGCAGCCGTTAGAAGAAACCGTTAAATTTAAAAATTAGTTATTCAAATTGGTTTTTCCAGCACTTTTGAGCACAAGTAAGTATACTAGCTGAACCCGCGACTTCGTCTGCCTGGAATGTTTTTTGAGTAGCATTTTCATGAATTTAGACAAATTGTTTTACAAATAAGAATCATACGTATAACACCCCCACCACCCCCCTTGCAGGTAGAATTTCGTAAAATCCGTTCTTAGCTGACCTGTACTCGTCAAAAGGAATATTCTGACCAAATTTTAAGTCTACCTCGCATGTCCGCATACAGCTGACTGTATGCGGACAAAATCAGCTCCAAATGTTCTCAATAGTTAATTATTGAAGATGATCTTAGCATTGAAAAGTTTATATATAAGAATTGCATATCTAAATTACAAAGATATTTGGGCGATTTACAAAAGAATTTCAAAATATTCCCATTTATGTCTCTAATAAAACAAAGTAGTTTTTATTCATCTTTCCTTTTTCATTTATCACAATAAAGACAGTTAACAATGAATTTATCAATATTTACTACGCTCAAAGTTTCCGAGCTCTACAGTGCCGTTAAAATTCTATCCGCGAGGAAACTACCTATCTGTAAACACAAGTTTCGTACACAGTGGGGAAACAAACTCAGGAAGAACTTGCTAAAATTTTACCCTTGTATCTTTGTATTGTATTGTATCTTGTTTTGTATTTACTGTGAATTACAACTGTTTACCTCAACTTTGTCTATAAAGTCAAAGTTAGTATATTATGCTCACATTAGGCATTGGAATCTTATTGGAATCATTTTAAGAATACGTTAATATCACGCTGCAATTTTTTTTGTTATAAAAAGTAAAAGATAATTAAGTAGCAGCCCATTAACATCCCACTGCTGGGCACATGCCTCCTCACTCATATAAGAGAGGGTTTTAAGAGCATAGACGCACCACGTTGCTGCACTACGGACTGGCAGGCATAGTACACAAGTGCACTCTCTATTCCTTCACTCTCATAGACCGATATGACGGAAATCCGACACGAAAGGAGAGAGCTCAAGCGTAGGACCGACGGCTTAACGTACTCTCCGAGGCACGGGTGTTGAGCACGCCGCCAAATTCCCAAATTCGGGTAAATATTGAGAAAATCTTCATAGAAAACTCAATATTGATTTTTGAATAGGCCCGACCTGTTAAGTGCTCACCGCTCCCCGTGGTCACCTGCAACACTATAGGTGCCACTGATGCGTTGTCGGCCTAATAAGTGGGAGTTGATTCGCCTCTTGAACACATCTGCATCGTAGCCTTGCGGAAATACCGTTGGCGGGAGTTCGCTCCACATTTTACACGTCCGCGTGAAAAAAGATCGACGGTATCTAATTGTATTTGAAGGCCAGGCATCCAGGTTATATAGATGAAATTTATCTGTCCGTCGAGTTGTCCGATCGTAAAAATATTACTTTGTATAGCCTATGTTATTATCATTTACTAATATGTCACATAAACAATTTCAAAATAATATATCATAATAATCGAAAGTAGAAATAAAATAATACATCAATTTATTCTTTTAAACGTAGATTTAAACTTTGAAATAGAAGACAACTGAACACAATTCAATTCGTGTCAACAGTTTCTAATAATAAATATATAGAAAATAAACTCTTTACATGTTGGGCTACTATTTTTATGTTCGAGTGGACCTAAAATAGAAATGGACAATAGCTATATTTCCATAGAAGAGTATATAAATAAATTTAAAACTGCAAATGACATTTTTCTCGAACTATTTCGATATCCAGTAATGTCTATAGCGCGGGTAACAGCAAGTTCTCGCCTATACTGTGCGCTCTATTTTCTAATGAAATACTGAATAATTTTTTATATAACAACAATTTTATACGAAAATATTTCTGTAGGAATTTTAAGCTAGACCGACTCTCTATTCGTCTTGTTTGCTGAGTTATAATAGACGGAACTGAAAACAAAAGACTTAAAAATAATTGTATGGGTATTGTTTGAGCGAACGAGAGCTTCAAAAAGAGCAAGACCTCGTTATTCCCTCCTTTGAGTACTATTATGTTGCTGGAAAGTAAAACTGAGGTTTGCATTATGGAAAACATTGTCAGTTATACAAAATATTAATAAAATATAACCGCAGTAAATACACAATGTATTCATTGTGTTTAATGGTAACTTTACCTTTTCTCTATATAAGCATTGTTTGTGTTTGATACAGTAATGATTTTAACAGGATTCAGACACACTGATTTCACTTCAGTATAGAATTATTATGTATTAAATGTAGTTTATAAAATAACACGTAAAATTTCTCGCGGTATTTTTATCCCGTAGGAATTGGCAGTACAATGAATTGCTTTATTGTATTTATTTAAATCAGTGACAACGAAAACTCTGTAAGTTGAATTGCATTGTTGCAAAAGCATAGTTCTCGTTAGTGGGGTCCATAATTCAACCTCCAAAGTATGGGCGTCGGTGGGTAATGTTGGTCACTTTTTTGCGTCACTCAGACTATAATTTCCAAACACTTAATGTTTCCGTTATCAAATTACACAAAGAAATTTACAGTAATAGTTAGGAACGTGCGACAGTACCTGTCGCGCGCCTGTTGCTATTGAGAACGCCGCCAGCCTATAACTCATTGACTCTGTCCTGCGCTAATAGGTGGTACTGGTGTTTCTGAAACTATTTAATTCCGACTTACAATACAAAAATTATTTCTACGAGTACCTATATCCGTTACTTTGAAACCATCGAACCGATAGAAAATAAAAAACTGATTTAGCCATATTCCCACAGGATTGCGAACTATATGGGTAATATTTCTAGAAAGATGCATTTCTTTTATTTTAAGTTATAAGATTATACCAGTTGCATATTAAACAGAAATTCATGTATAATAAAATATAAGCGTTAGGAGTACAGTTTGAAACAAATTAAATTTTCTACGCAGTTTCAGAAGCAAATTAAAGGACTTCTTTGAGTGTAACCGTAACAAATTAATGTTTCGACCACGATGCCCTGGGCGCTACACTTTTTAATTAAAGCAGCCAATTTGACACTTTCAGGAGATCTCATTTTATCAAATTGATTTCGTCTTTGTTCCTAAAAATGAAACTGTAAATGGATTATAATATTTCAGTGCTACAAACGAATAGAGAAACGACGCAAATAACGATATGCCTTGTAAAAATATACATCTAACGCTATACATAGCTCTTGAAACTGAAGTTAACTCTTAAACTCTATTCCATAAAATGCTTGATCCTATTTCATCCATTCGTAGTCTTGAAAACAATATTAGCGCTAAATGGCTTCAATATAACGTGGCAGTTAGAGGAACTAAAATGACAAGTTTATATGAAGACAATAACAAGTTTATAAATAATTTGAGGGACGTGGTTTTCCATTAAACCGAACGTAATAAACAACGACTTCGAAAAGATTTTAGAATAATCAATTTATTATCACAATTCCATTTCGATAAAATGCTTTTCAACAACAGCGTTTCGTCGACTAAAGACGAAAGAAAACAAAACTAATGAACATATGTAATAGGTTCAAATACTATATATGCATTCTTAAAATTCGAAAAATAATATAAAAAGGAACTACACATAAATATAAACTTCACGATTATAGATAACCAATTATAGCACGAAAATTATTACGCTAAAGGTGCTCAAATATATAGTAAACTTCCCGATGCTGTTAATGAAACAAATAGTATTTTATATTTTTAAAAAAATATATTAAAATTTTACCTTTTTAGTAGCTCTCACTAAAAACTTACTAATTAATATTTGTCACATCTATTTACGTAGCATCAATACTTTACACTAATGAGCTTGTTTTTGTAATACCATTACCTGTGAGTGTTCATTCCTTACAATTTATAATTTCGTTTTTATGTAGTAATGTTTGTTTACATAAATGTACCTTCTAAAGTGCAATCATTTTAATATGTTTTAGCCTTATGTTTCCATGTAAGTGAATATTGTATTCTTTATGGAAAATAAATGTCCTTAACCATAAATGAGATGGGATTTGAAATGGACTCCCAGATTTCACTATAAGACTTTCATATCTACTGAATTACGTTCGGGGGCAGCTAGGGGGTGCAAACAAGCGCGGACCGCGGTAGCAGGGGCTTGCGTAACAACTGTTGTAATTTATAAAACAAAATATGTCCCACCATCACTTATGCGGGATAAATATACAGTTAATAGTAAAAGAGGTATTACTAACCCCTGTTACAGCATACTTTTTAGTAGCCAATTACACTAAAATTTAATTATTACAAATTCTTATTAAATTTCTATTTGCAGATATTTTTGACTACTATTTGCCGAGGTATACACAGATAAGTCCATTAGTCTAGTGGTTAGCATGTTCAACTACAGGCATGAGGTCCTGGGTTCGACTCACAGATCGTGCCAATTCAAAGATTAATATTGAGTTTTCTATTAAGTTTTTCTCAATATTTGCCCGAAGTTGGAAAGTTGGTGGTGTGATCTACCCCTATGCCTCGGAGAGCGCATTAAGCTGTCGGTCTTGCGCCTGATTTCTCTCCGGTCGTGTCGGATTTCTGTCACATCGGACTATGAGAGTGAAGAAATAGAGAGTGCACTTGTGTCCTATGCCTGCTAATTCGCAGTGGAGCGTGGTGTGTCTATGCTTTAAAAACCCTGGCTCCTCGGAGTGAGGAAGCCTGTGCCCAGCAGTGGGACGTTAATGGGCTGCTACTTACATACTTACTACACACATAAGTCAAGAAACTCGCATATTATCTAAAAAATGCATTCTCTTAAATTTACACTTATATTTCATACTTTATGGTTTTTGTTTTAGAAATGTATTGCATTGCTTTAAATCACTATTAAGCAAATATATGGAAAATTTTGTTGAATGGTGTACTTCAAAGTCCTTTGATAATTTATTTTATAATTTAAACACGGTTGTCTTAGTGGGTGTAAGCATATAGGTTATTATTTCAAATGCTACAAAATCTAATTTGTATTTTAAATACTGCTTTACGGTTCACGAAGGCTTGTTTATATACGTTATACTTTGATTGATTATGCCATTATAACTTCTTTTGTAGACTACTATAAGAAATTTATAAAACTTAATCAATATTGATAATTCTTCTTAAAGAGTTTTAAGCAACTTTGTATACATATAAATGATTACACGAAAGCATATATAACGTACCTAAATGTGATAAGAAGTAAACGGTGTTGGCAGTAAAAGACCATTCTCTTATAAATGTATTCTCATATCGCGCCATCGAATAACAAACAAACCGCATACAAATTATTATTATAGGATAGTAGTCTGTATATTTTCCTTTAAGCAATGTCTTATTTTATTCCATTTGTAATTGTACTTCGTTATAAAAGGTTGAGTACTTTTAAAATCATTACTAAGTCAAAATCACAAAAAGTAACTTACTTATAAACTAAAAGATCAATAGTAAATATAAATTTAGAAAAGTATTATTTAGGAAAAATAAAATGTGTATATTGTATTTATAGAGTCCAAAATTGAAATTGAGCAAATAATGTAATATGTACACAAGATTTATCAAATAAATCATTATATCACTGCTTTGGATGTAAAATAATATTCAAATTGTTTTGTGAAGTAAGGACTAGCTGGCTTACTTTTGAAGTCCATTCTAGTCAATGAATGATCCCAATTTAACGTTTCCTACACATGAAAACAAAATCAGCACCTAAAGATAAGCAAGGTTAATCATTTCATAGCGATGATTAAGGCAACAGAATTCAAAATAGTCTATATATTCTGGTAGCATAAATATGCTACTGGAGTCTGGAAAAACGTATTACACCTTTCAATATCAAATAAATATAGTTTTAAAACACACAATAAAGTTTTAAAACAGCCCTCTTGTAAAATAAGTGTTTTTTTGCGATTATTATTCTTTTAAACCCGTAATTTTACACATAAGACACTAATATCATGCAAGAACAGTTTAATATAATAAAGTACATGAAATCAAATTAATAGTAGCTCTCGTCACAATAATAAGGAGTTTTAATTCAAATTCCAGTTCCTTGATATCAAGGAGATGATCTTTCTTAGTAAGAACCTCAATTTTGTTGTTTCTTATATATTTTCAAGTATAATGAAATATATACGGAACTTTTAAGTCGTAGCCTTGAATATAAATTACGTACTTGTTGTAAGAAATTAGATTAACAAATTGAAGCAGGTTCAAGGTAAGACGTTACTTAAATTTGTAAGAGGTATTTTAATAATATATAATAAAAACGGTGAAATTAAATTCTTGTAATTTACATCCCAGGATTACTGATATCTTATTATTATATAAGCAAATTCTCGACAGAAATTGTTTGTGCTTAATTTTAAGACAAGCGAAACATAATCAACATATATGTTTTTATTTTCAACGAAGAAACGGTTAACTATATTGAAATCTAATATTAACAGAGTCTTATAACTCAAACAATAGTCTAACAACAACACACTTTTAAGTTAAGGACAAAACCTTTTAGTTGCAAACCTACACACTCATAACAATGCTTTAGAGCTACGAAGTACTAACGATCAAACATAGATGCTTTTTACAAGTAGGTAAGTAGAAGCCCATTAAAGACCCACTTCTATGAACAGGCCTCCTCACTCATAGAAGAGAGGGTTGTTAAAGCATAGATGCACCACGCTGCTCCACTACACAAGTGCACTCTCTATTCCTTCACTCTCATAGTCCCATATGACGATCAGAAAGAAATCAGGCGCAGCACCGGCGGCTTAACGTGCTTTCCGAGGCACAGGGATGGATCACCGCCAGCTTACCAGCTTCGGGCAAATATTGAGAAAATCTTTAAAAGAAAACTCAATATCGATTCTGGAATTTGTTTCTTACAAATAGTACTCACCAATTGTTATCAAATACCTTCACTAAAAGTACATATGTTACATATAAGTTTGAAGTGGCAAAGAAATTCTCGAACCAGTGGGAATGTCTGTACTCGGTAACCATGTACATTGCAGAAAAAGTAATTTTGTTTAATATCAAGTCAATCGTGAATAGATCTGAAAATGCTTGGTGTTTATGAGTGAGTGATAGTTTATACTTAGTAGTGTAATACCATGTTTTTATTATTATTACTCTTTATTTAAGGTACATCTCTTGGATAGTTTCATCGTCTATATCTGGTATAGGTAGAAACAGTGTTTGTATTTTTACGTAAACTTATATTAAGAAACTTCTCAAATAGTTATATTAAATGTACAAATTCGATTGGGATGGATAGACTCATTTTTTCGTACCAATTTAGGTAACATTTAATTAGAGGAGAAGTAAACAATCTGTAAGTAATTTATTGACATATTAGAATAATATGGACATTAATGAGACAATGATAGATAGCCAGCCTGGCATATTGTCGGTTTAATTACGCTACCGTGTCAACACCATTCACTGTGTACACATCATTCGACCTCCATAAATCACGTAAAATATCCCTCCCATATTCTTAGTAGACAATTAACAACGACAAATTATAACGACATGGAAACAGCACAAAGAAAAAGCCTCAATTTAACAAGCACTTTGTTGTACATCCACAGCAAGATACAGGTACAAGAGTTATTGTTTCTCAGAATAAAGACCGAATACGTTATTGTACTACGGATCGGCAGAGTACATATCTCAGAATTATACCAATAACCATATATCCCAACACAACTGAATGAGTTGTATAGATAGAACATATGTAGTGGTATCTGCTCAGAATATGAACCCGTGACTCTTTACAAGAATCCTTGATTCTAATGATATATAGCTAAATGGCTATCACGGCTCTCACACTTTATTTCCTTGAATAAAATATGTTCATTATTACTATTAAAGACTAGCAGACCCGACAGACATCGTTCTGTCAAAAAGATTTTGAATATGACAGATGTCAGTTTTATGAATGATTTTCGAAATTAAATTACAGCAGTGCTAAACATCTATAGCTCTTACAATTTATGACTATTAAATTTGGTCGGGTTGTAACTATTCAATTGATTTCGAACTTTGTGCAGCGGTAATAAAGTGCCAATTGACTCTTGAACACACCTACTTTGCTTAGACAACAGTGAGTACTTGTAATTTTTTTATGAACTTTATCGAATAGCAATGAAGGTCAAATTGACTCTACATTTTAGTTAGGAAACGTTTCTATGGGAAACAGATAAGGGCTGTTTTTTGGATTTCCCCCTGCAATTATTCGAACTTTTCTTGCCATCCTTAGACTTCAACGAACATTTAAAAAAATGAATTATCAAAATTGACCCAAGCGTTGTTTTATTTTATAGAATTTTTTTTTATATTATAGATAATAAATTTTATTCTCAAGCATCGCATTTGAAGTGAAATAATAATTAATTTCTTTTAATTCACATCATACTGCTACTAAAATTCTATTTTCAGCAATACGTCTTTAATTGTAGACTTGTAGTTAGCCCAAACTTAAAGTCATTAGCAAGTACGATTTTTTAAATAAGTGCTGATAGGAATCTAATACAATACCAGTAACATTCGACACTATTACGCTCGCGAAGCTATCAAAGAAAGAAAAGTCATTTTCTAGAGAAAATATTATAATAAAAACAATTCACTTTCCGTTAAGTTAATATTTTCCTTTTATGCTTTCCGCAAGAAGAAGTACAACGATAACAAATAAACTGTATTGGCACAAAAGAACTATTTTCTTGTATATATTTTTTCGTGTCGCACTATCAAATAATAAACAAACCACAAAATTCTTTCCTATTTTGCTCCAACAGACATTCTGTCATGCTATGATTTGTCAAAGTTATAGCAAGTGACAAGTAACACGCCTAGTTAGTGTATTGGATCCCTTATTTGCTTAAAGATATTAACTATTATTTGAGTAATTACTTTAAAGACAATTTTTATAACACTAAAATTTTTTTGCATAATTTGCTGTTATGTAATATTATATGAATGAGCTATTTTAAACTTTAAGCACCTGAATTATTTGGTTGTTTTGACTAAGTAAAAGCCATGATGGTCTTCTAATGGTGAAACACATGGATTCTTGTTTAGACAAATCGTGGGGCCGAGTCGTTGGCGATTCTAGCAGCCACCGATCGATGCAGAGCGGCTGCAAGTACCGAACGGACACCAATGGATGCTGAAGTTGTTGGGAGAATTAGAACTTTAGCAGAGAGAGCACTGATACAAAGGTGGCGTGATAACCTGGAATCTCCAACGGGGGGTCTGGTTACTGTAGACGCGAGCCGTCCACACCTGGAGAATTGGTTGTATAGGGGCCAAGGTTCTCTTTCTTACAGGCTGGTGCAGATCCTGCCCGGATATGGATGTTTCGGCAAGTACCTGCATCAGATTGTTCGCCGAGAGGAAACGCCCGCCTGCCATGAGTTTGATGCACCTATTGATTGCAGCACACTCTGGTAGAATGCCCGGCGTGAGGACCCCAGCGGCATCTTTTCACGTCATTGGTCGGAAGGGACCTTGCGTTGGAGGGTATAGTTGGCGCAATGCTCACTAGCGAAAGGGAGTGGAGGGCAGTTGCCCCGTTCTGCAAATCTGTTATTTCACTGAAGGAGGCTCATGAGAGGCCGAGGGAGGACTCTATAGACGCTCCTCTTCTCCAGCGCAGCAAGTTGGGAGTTGGGAGGCGTAGATTTGCGCTTCTCCTATCTTCCTAAGTTTCCCAGCGGGAGTATCTCGGAGTACCGGAGTACGGTAGATTGCGTCAACCGATCCTCTGGAGCTCCACTAAAGGACGGGGAGGGTATCGCTGTGTATTGGTGGTATATTCTGGCTTACTTCCAGCGAGTCCCACACTCCCATTTAGATTTTGTCATTTTTTGGCATTTCCCAGCGTGACAAAAAAGCACCGTTAAGGTACTCCTTATAAGATTGAAACGTACACACTAGATTATTCTTTCGGTGAACGAAAATATCGACTGGAAACTTGCATATCCTAGAGGTACTAGTTCTACTCTCTACCATCGCTGAAGAGGCCTGTGCCCACCAGTGGGACGTTAATAGGCTGGTACTTACCTGTTATCTTTACCTTCGTTCCAGGTTCAGCACCAGTTCCAGTTAAAGGTGCATAAATACAAAAAATTATGTATGGATTGACTAACTGAAATTCTTGCAGTATCTAGAATAGTTATCCGCAAGCAAAAATATTTCCTGTCTAAGATTAGCGGAAGCAAACGAGTGGGATTTATATGATACACAATAGGTCGTTGTTGACAGGACGATCTAATTAAACCAACAATAGGCCAGGGAAGCTATAGATCATTGTATTGTGTGTAACCGTTTGCGGCGTCTAGCTCATTATTGCTCACGCCATGTCATTTCGACGAATAGGAAATAGGATTTTATTCCAATATCGCTGCTAAATATCACATGCCACTCTTTCTACACATTCCATCATAAATGGTTACACATATACTTAAGAACCCAATACTCTGTAATCTTTATATGAAAATATCATTCTTACGTCCGTGTATTTGTCATTGAACCACCATTGACTATACCAATTTGTTGATTTTTTTTGTGTATTTACAAGTGGGTTCGATAATAGTTTAGATTGACAATTCGTTCCCATGAATAACGATTTTACCCATATCTCCACTGGAATATGAACTATGCGGGTGACTTTGCCGGAAACAGCTAGTATATATCTAAAGAATAAATCACGATACCTTTGAAATAGATATGCTTTATTGCAAAAGGTGTTAAGTATGCAAATAGAGAGACATAAAACCGGCGGTGCCATCTGCTTCTTTGGCATCGGTGAATTATGCATTTCAATTCTTTTGAAACAACTGCTTCCTTCCCAGGCTTTTCTTTTGCCAAGTAGTACTGCGAGCAACTTTTGTTATTAATGAAAAGTTTAAATTGCAGACTGCATAAGCAATGTCTCGGAGATAATTGATACCACAAATACCTAGAATTTCGTTGCAGAAATACCTCTTCATTTTGAACTCCATTCATTGCATGAGAAAGGAAATTGTATTTATTTTTTAAGTAATCAATAGAAATTTAAAATAATATTTATCATATGGAATTAATGAAGTAAATATAAAAGCAATCAAAACAAGCCGCGATGGCCCAATGGATAGACACGTGGACAGGTACTAGTAAGTATCTTGAGGAAATTTCCACATAAAGTAGTTCTGAGATGCTCTAAAACCTTCTCTTTAACGAGGACGGGGTTCTGTGCCCAGAAATGGGACGTTAATTGGCTCCTAGTTGCTTTCTTAATAGGAATTTAGTACAGTGCAATTTCTGAAATTTTAAGAAACTATACATGTAAAGGGATATGAGTATTGACCGAGCCAATGCTTGTTTCAGTTAATCGACAAGATTTTTTTACACAAATTAGAAACTGCCACACAATTTCTAATTACAGTGTCACTATATATGACCAGGCAAAGAGATTTGTTTTCCTATATGATACTGTGTAGAAACCATAAGGTAAATTGCCTCTTACGAAATTAACGCGCCTTAGTCTTAGATTGTATCATCACTGACGACCAGGTGCGATCAGAGTCAAGCACTAACCTGCCAGCAATAAATAAAGCAATTTACAAATATTTGTTATTTATACGGCAATACTTAATAACAACGTTTTCAAGTAAAGTTGAAGCGATTGAAACAGTAAGATTGACATTGAAAAGGTCTCTTTTACCTCCAAATTAAATCCATGCTAGTGACGCTTTATAAATAGGGCCTTAATGGAAATTCTGTGTTACATTATATTAGCAACCGCTGAATAATTAGACGAAGAATATGATAGTAATAGTAATCGTGGAATTTTTTTAGTGTCGATGCTTATTTAAGTGTTTGTGAAGCGAATCAATAATAAGATTTAATTAAAATATTTTTAAACGACTGCCTCATTGGTCTAGTGGTTAGCATGTTCGACTACAGATATGAGGTCCTGGGTTCGAGTCCCGGGTCGGGCCAGTTCGGAATCGATATTGAGTTTTCTATTAAGATTTTCTCAATATTTGCCCGAAGTTGGGAAGTTGGCGGTGTGATCCACCCCCGTGCCTCGGAGAGCACGTTAAGCCGTCGGTCCTGCGCCTGATCTCTCTCCGGTCGTGTCGGATTCCCGTCACATCGGACTATGAGAGTGAAGGAATAGAGAGTGCACTTGTGTACTATGCCTGCCAATCCGCAGTGGAGCAGCGTGGTGGGTCTATGCTCTAAAAACCCTCTCTCATATGAGCGAGGAGGCCTGTGCCCAGCAGTGGGACGTTAATAGGCTGCTACTTACTTACTTACTTATATATGACAGTCGAAATTTATGCATATATAATATAATCTCAAAATATGTATTTAGTTATAAGATAACTATTAACGTAAAAATAAATTTAACAATTGTCGATAATGTACTTGTCTTGCTGTGAATTATAACAATGGATTTAAAATCTGTACCATTTTGTGTTGAATTCGTTGTTTGCGAATTGTTAGTAAACCAATCGCGGATTTATTTCACATTCCACAACGAGTGTGACAATCGACAGACACCGCTATTCGATAAGTTCACAAAATTGTATTTTCCTATTGAGTTAACCACTTTTGGAATGTCCATTTACATTTTAATATAAATTTAATAATATAAAACCAATTACATGTAATATACAGAACGAAAATTTGAATTAAACAAAATTTATATTCATTAAAAAATGCTTTTTAAAGCCAAGATAAACAAGAAATTCTTATACGTGCATCAGGTAGTTTTTTAGTACAAATTGTAACCTCTATATTCATCCAAAGTAATGACAATATCTAACACTACTTTTTTAAAGTTATTATCTTTAACTTGAGTTAGGTTTCAAAATCACAGGTATCAAAATCAGTCATCGATTACAAGATTAAAAAAGAATTTGTGGATTGACCAAAAAGTATTTTATTAACAAATGAAAAACGCTTCAAATTATATATCTCAAAGGAGTGTGTGATCTTAAATTAGGATATTTAAAAAACATTAAAATACCCCTTGCTAATTGTTAATAAAAAGTTTCAAATAACGGTTTATTTAAAACACTTATTCGAGTAAAAGATTTAAGAAGCCACTGAAATCAGTCATGTCTTAATTTTTTAAGTTCGTAATAACACTTACTTTCTTAACTTTGATAAATCTAAATTGGCAGTACTTTTACGGTTTAAAAATAGAGTAATTAAGAAGCATATTACCGTCCCACTGCTGGGAATAGCCCTCCTCACTCATATGAGAGAGGGTTTTTAGAACATAGACCCACCACGCTGCTCCACTGCGAAATGGCAGACATAGTACTTAAGTGTACTCTATTCCTTCACTCTCATAGTCTGACTTGATGGGAATCCGTCACGACCAGAGAGAAATCAGGCGCAGGACCGACGGCTTAACGTGCTCTCCGAGGCACGGGGGGTGGATCACACCGCCACTTTTTTCGCAACTTCGGGCAAATCTTGAGAAAATCTTAATAAAAAATTCAATATCGATTTTGAATTGGCCCGTCCCGGGACTCGAACTCATGACCTCATGTCTGTAGTCAAACATGCTAACCACTAGACCAGTGAGGGAGTCGTTTAAAAATATTTTAATTAAATCTTATTATTGATTCGCTTCACAAACACTTAAATAAGCATCGACACTAAAAAAATTCCACGATTACTATTACTATCATATTCTTCGTCTAATTATTCAGCGGTTGCTAATATAATGTAACACAGAATTTCCATTAAGGCCCTATTTATAAAGCGTCACTAGCATGGATTTAATTTGGAGGTAAAAGAGACCTTTTCAATGTCAATCTTACTGTTTCAATCGCTTCAACTTTACTTGAAAACGTTGTTATTAAGTATTGCCGTATAAATAACAAATATTTGTAAATTGCTTTATTTATTGCTGGCAGGTTAGTGCTTGACTCTGATCGCACCTGGTCGTCAGTGATGATACAATCTAAGACTAAGGCGCGTTAATTTCGTAAGAGGCAATTTACCTTATGGTTTCTACACAGTATCATATAGGAAAACAAATCTCTTTGCCTGGTCTTTGCTGGTAGGATACTAACTAGCCGTGGCAGACGCCTCCCACCAGTCCAGACTCAGATGTAATAGAAAAAAAATTTTCCGACCAGGGATCTAACCCAGAACTTTAAAGTTCATCGAGCCGTGATGGATAAAACGTGGCTTAAGTCTAACAAGATATACAAAAAAACAATTAAAATCATCCCCTACGCCATCTGTAACCTTCTTGATCTTGAATTTATAACTATTGATTTTTTTGAATTTAATTATTTACAAAACTAGGAATTAGTATTATAATAACGTGTTAGAAGTACAAATGAAACTCAACTAAAGGTCGACACTGGTCGCCGGCGCAGTGGTGCTTGCACAAGTCCCGGGCAAATTTAGGAAATTGCATTCGGTCATGGCTAGTTACCACCCATCCAGAATAGACTAATCGCCAAGCAATATATTTACTCGTATGTTCCGGTATAATGCAGTGTAGAAACCATAACAGGTAAATTGTCCTTTAACTAAATTAGCGCGCTTTCAACTTAGTTTGGATCATCACTTACCGTCAGGTGTGATCACAGATAAGCAGTAATCTGCCAGCAATAAAGAAAAATTTTGGTACCTACATCGTGCACTTAAAAATACATGTAAGGTAAGTAGCAGGCCTCCTCACTCACAGGAGCCCTCTCCTCCTTATTTTTCATTGAATAGAGCTACCACGCTGCTCCACTGTGGGTTAGCAGGCATAGCACACAAGTGTACTCTCTATTCCTTCACTTTCATAGTCACATGAAACGGAATTCCGACACGATCAAAGGAAGATCGAGCGCAGGATCGACGGCTTAACATGCTCTCCTAGGCAAGGGGGGGATCACATTTAGAACTTCCCAAATTCGAGCAAATATTGAGAAATTCTTAATAGAAAGCTAAATATCCATTTCTGAATTGGCCCGACCCGTGACTCGCACCCAGTACTTCATTTCTGTAGTCGAACGTGCTACCCACTAGGCCAATGAGGCACGTTAAAAAAAATATTTATACTATATATACTAATACTGCATTATAAAATGATAAATCTGTGCTTTAAAATATTTTAAAACAAGTAAAGTCGAAAGAGTTCTGAGCGAATATGTTAATTCTCTTTAAGATCATCGTTTAGATTCCAAGATAATAATAATAAATTAGGCAAGATCTTGGCAATCTCCACTAAATAAGCCTTAAGGTCAATTCAAATAAATAACCTACACAATTTCTTCCTTATCTATGAAAGGAAAGATTGATTTAGAGTTTTATCTTGTCCCACTTACTTTATTATCCCGACCCAAGAAGGCTTAGTTTATATAATGAAATTACGTTACAGACAGATTGTATTGTTTATTATTTTAAAGTTAAATCTTGGGTTGATTCTTAGAAATTAATAATTAATTTTTACTATTTATTGCTGCTAATTCTATTAATATAATGGCAAAAAATCTATGGATGGCCTGAAAGAACAACAATTTGCAATTCTTGTCTGTGTAGTTGTTCTCTCTATTGTCTAATACTGCTGCAACGATTTTGAGAAAACTTAAATAGCGCTTAGCTAATAGATTTCTTGCTTTCTTCCAATACATACATATATAGCATCACGCCTCATTCCCATAGGGGTAGGCAGAGACAACGTCCTTCCACTTGCCCCGATCCTTGCATATCTCCTTCGCTTCTTTCATTTTCATTAAACCTTTCATACTAGTTCGTCGGTTTAAAGTACTCTTGACTTTGCCCTTATTTTAAATGTCCTGGATTTGGTCCAGGAACGTTCGCCTTGGTCTTCCCCTTCCAACTATAGCTCTTAACTCATAAACCTTTTTGTCAGTCGATCTTCATTCATTATTTCTACATGCCCAAACTAAGTATACCTTTCTCAATTTTATTCACTACATCATCTTATATCACAACGTTTTCTTATCACACTATTTCTTACTCTGTTACTCAGTTTTAATTCACTCATACTTCTCGACGCTCTCATTTCTACCGCATTTATTTAATTACCATAGATAAGTAGTGGCACCAACACTCCTGCATGCACAGCCAGTCTGGCTCTTTGAGACACCATCTGGCTATTCATAAAGGCGTGCAGAACACCAATTACCATATTACCTGCATTCACTCTCCTTTCAATATCATTTTCACATGTTCCATCTTTTGTATATTTAGATCCCAAGTATAGAAGTTCTTTCACCTCTTCCACTTGTTTCCCATCTATCAAAATATTGCCATTCATCATAGATTCATCATTCTTCCATTCTCTTGACATACTTATATAATATTTTATATATCTGACTTACAACTTAAATCGGATGGAATAAAAGTTTAATATTAATAACTATTGCTCGTTGTAATTGTTCCTATTATACATTCATATCAATAATTGTTGAAATTTGCATTTATCAACAATATGCTTTTTTATTTAACTGCCTCATTGGTCTAGTGGTCAGCATATTCGGCTACAGACATGAGATCCTCGGTTCAAGTCCCAGGTCGGGCGACTTCAAACATCGATATTGAGATTTCTATTAAGATTTTCTCAATATTTCGGAATCGACTATGCGCTTGTGTACTATATTTACCGATCCATAGTGGACCAGAGTGATGGGTCTATGCTCGAAAAGCCCTCTCTCTCATGAATCAGGAAGTATGTGCCCAGCAATAGGACGTTAATGGGCTGCTACTTACCTTACCTTACTCAATTTTAAATATTTTTACACTTGTAATAACTCAGGTAAGGCTGCTGGGTATGACAGAGTGTTAGTCGAGATGCTGAAGGCTGGCCGCAGGATTGTGGTAGCTCAGCTGTACTGCCATTTCAATATATGCTGGGAGAAAGGCCAAGTCCCGAGAGATTGGAGCAAGACCGTAATTGTCCCTCTATATAAGGGAAAAGGGTCACAGCGGGAGTGCAAAAATTACCGCGGTATCAGCCTTCTTAGTGTCGTCGGCAAATTGTATGCAAAGATATTGATTGAAAAGGTGATTAATGAAACTGATGAGAAAATATGGGACGTGCAAGCGGGATTTAGAAGAGGAATGGGATGTACGGATCAGGTCTTTTCTTTACGGTGCTTAACTGAAAAATGTTTGGCTAAACACCAAAAAGTTTATTGCGCGTTCGTAGATTTAGAAAAGGCCTATGATCGAGTGGTGAGGAATGAGCTGTGGTCAACGTTATCTACGTATGGGGTGAGCGGTTGTCTGATCCAAGCATTGAAGTCTCTCTATGAGGGTTCTAGTGCCTGTGTCAGAATAAACGGAGCGTACACGGAGTGGTTTCCTGTCGAAAGAGGTGTTCGACAGGGATGTGTTGCGTCACCATGGCTGTTCAACCTTTTCATGGATAAATGTTTGACAGATTTAAAAGAAAGTATGTATGGGTTAAGAATGAATGAATTACTCATCAAATGTTTACTCTACGCTGATGATCAAGTAATACTTGCGTCATCCGCTAACGAGCTTCAGGAGATGCTAAATATTATGAATGAAGCTTTGAAAGGGAAAGGAATGAAAGTGAATGTAAACAAAACGAAAGTTATGCTTTTTGAACGAGATGAATCTATGATGAATGGCAATATTTTGATAGATGGGGAACAAGTGGAAGAGGTGAAAGAATTTGTATACTTGGGATCTAAATTTACAAAAGATGGAACATGTGAAAGTGATATCGAAAGGAGAGTGAATGCAGGGAATATGGTAAATGGTGCTCTGCATGCTTTTATGAATAGCCAGATGGTGTCTCAAAGGGCTAGACTGGCAGTGCATGCTGGAGTGTTGGTGCCAACACTTATGTATGGTAGTGAAAGTTGGGTATGGCAGAAGAATCACAAAAGTAAAATAAATGCGGTAGAGATGAGAGCGTTGAGAAGCATGAGTGGATTAAAACTGAGTGACAGAGTAAGAAATAGTGTGATAAGAGAACGTTGTGGTATAAAAGAAGACGTAGTGACTAAAATTGAGAAAGGTATGCTTAGATGGTTTGGGCATGTAGAGAGAATGAATGAAAGGAGACTGACAAAAAGGATTTATGAGTCAAGAGTGAATGCGAAAGTTGGAAGGGGAAGACCGAGGCGAACGTTCCTGGACCAAATCCAGGACATTTTAAATAACGGCCAGGTCAAGAGTACTCTAAACCGACGAACTTGTATGAAAGGTTTAATGAGATTGAAAGAAGCGAAGGAGATATGCAAGGATCGCGGCAAGTGGAAGGATGTTGTCTCTGCCTACCCCTATGGGAATGAGGCGTGATGCTATGTATGTATGTAATAACTTCGAGTTGACATAAAAACTTTTACTGTTACTTGTACTTATTACGCACATATATTTAATATTTTACATACATAGTATTAATTATAACACGATGTGAATTTAGTCGGCTAGGCAATATACCATTACACACTTGGACGGATTACGTTGACCATTTCCTGCAGATAAGGCAATAAACGGAAATTGCTCTGCCTAAGCCTAATCGGATAACGTTAACGATTCGCTTAATAAGCATAGTAAGGTAGCGATATATTTTACTAATTATACTTTGATGTTTTATTCAGTTCAAACTGTTCGCCACAGATCGTGGTAATATTAAAATAACGTCATAGTAACTAAATTTTTCTGGACTACGTTTCCTTAAATGGGAGCAGTTTTTAAGGTTGTTTGTAGATAAAAAATTTACGTAATTTTTTCACACAGCCATTGTACGTTTACTTGAAATATTTAAAAAAAAATTACAATAAAAACAACTCATTAAAATCGCTAGAGAGTAAAGGCCTACTTTAAGTAATTTGAATAAAAAGTTCTGATTTAAAAATTTGATTACACTGAGGACTTTTATATACAGTCAGATTGCTTTAAATTTCATAAATATCCTAATAACGTTTGATGGAGTAAAAATTTATCGAGTTAAATTGATGGGGGTTGAAGTCTCCATCACTCTACTACCGTGGATCAACTTTTCAAGATACACTTTGTATATCTGTTGAAATTTTCAATCTTAATAAAACACTTTTTTATTCATCCATTCAAATTCAAATAAAAGTTTTTTTTTATTTGAATAATAAATGCATTTAATTGTACACTGCCACTTTTTGATTGCTCGTGTAAAAGCTTTAAACTTTCAATATAAATTATATTACTAAAATTAGGTATCATTCTTAAAAATAGCGTAGTCGTTGCAGTTAATACAACATTTTACTTATAAAGTTTGTATGGTGTTGTTAAAGTTAAATGTATGTTAACTAGTGTACAATGAACTAAGATTTAAGAGGGCAAAGATAATAGCTTTAGAAGTAAGAGTTCCGGGACACGTCCCATTTATTTCACCTCCACTTTTGTGCTGAGTGTTAAAACATTCCGGTCCTTTGTGTTTGGCTTTTGTATTATCTCGTGAGTGCCACATCCTTAATAGCGTACAGTACTAAATTATTATATTAAATTCCGTTCGTTGCTTCTCTTTATCCCCTCCACTCCAACATCGATATATTACCCCGTAATTATTTTCATATATTATCAAATCATAAAATTGAGTAATCGTATTCGGCATAATCATTTTTTTAAACATAACTATGCCAAACAGAAATAAATAAATTATAATAAGATTGAAACGAAAACTTTTAAGGTTGTGACTGTATCGACCTCACTCATCAATACTTAATATAATTTTTTTTTCTTCATATATATAAAAATATACATAAACCATCCTCTCGCATC
>JACTOM010000054.1:0-43685 GCA_015832385.1 Elymnias hypermnestra
TGGCCCTCTACAAATCGGTGTGACATTTCTAACAATATGCTAAATAGTGACCACGACTAGTTAGTATACACGAATTATCTGATCTAGATTTATATTTAGATCGCAAGAGCTAAAACCTAGTATTCACGGGCCTCCTGCCCTACGGTTGCCGCTTGCCGTGCGAGGCCCCTGCAGGCTGGGCTGCGGTTGACAAATGCCACCCCAACTATATAGCCAGTCCGACACTGAATAACTGCAATGTATAATATTAAGCAATTGAATTCTGGCACGAATCGGATTGTCTTTACAATAAAAACAGACGCAAGACATGTAAAAACATTTTTAAAATTGAATTTTTGAAACGTTTTACATCAGCTTTCAATTGATAGCGGTGTAAAATTTTACTAAAACTAAAAACTTGCAATTGAATTGAAGAATAAAAAGTATTTTATTAACGATTGAATATGAACACTAAAAATATAGGTAGAGTGATACCTAATAGGAGGATTTTAAAAAACCGAAGTGTAAAATTTGGTATTTAAAAAGAGTCTGTGTTTTGTAATCTATGGTTTATATCAATTCAATTGTGACAGCAAAAAACGGGGAGGTTGCGAAAAACAAGAGGTACTATTGTAATAAAAGCGAACCACTGAAGTTAACAATTATTAAAAAAAATAAAAGTGGCGCCTATACTATGAATTTAGTGCCAAATAATATTAATATTATAACTTAGTACACTTAATTATATATAAATAACAAAATGACTTTGCAGATGCCGGCAGTTAATTTCGACCTAATTACATCTCTAAAATGTAATAAAGAAGATAATGTTATTAAAAATGTATGGAACCATAATCTCCACGAGGAATTTCACGTTATCAGACAGGTAACATTTTTTACTAAATTAACACCATCAGAAAAATAGTTTTTTTTATAAAAAACCTTAGTTGAATTGTTTAATAAGATTTTTTTCTAAATTCCTAAATTAAGTCGCTACATATTATTTTACCAAAGTCTTATGCCGCATCTGTCTATTCTATATAAACTCAAAACCTACAATGGATATGCATGCTTTTTTTAGTAATATATAGTGATTGGTGAGGTTCTTTATGCATATAATTTGCCTAATTTTTGTATAAATTGATTGGAGACAATAGCTGGAAATATCAGAAAAGTTTTTGCCGCTAATTAATGTATACATTTTCCAATATCAATGATTGCCTGGAAGAAAGTGCTAAATGTAATGAATTTATAGCATATCCTAGTTTTTATCTTTTTAAAATCTTATAAATTGTATGAAAAAGTGTAATGTAAGTAATGAAAGGAATAAATCTAGAAAATAATTATGTACACTACTATAATTGAAAAGATTTTCAGGTGGATACAGTATTCATTTCTTGGTTATAGGTAGTTCAAAAATATCAATGGGTTGCCATGGACACTGAGTTTCCCGGTGTAGTAGCAAGACCAATAGGAGAATTTAGATCAACTGCTGATTATCAGTATCAACTTTTGAGGTAACTATAGTCACAATTTTATAATTTATGTAAGTGTTTCTATTAAGTTTTACAAAAAGTAAGTCATACTTCAATATCTTGTAGTAATAATTATGTATGAGATAAAATGTACAAACACACAAAAATGTGCTTAAAAACTTTAAAATTGTGCCCGTTATTTAAAGAATTCAGTATGTATATGGATTATATATAATATTCATAATATTAGTAGAATGACACTCAAAAAATTTTGGCAGTAAAAAGATATTTTTTAACTTTAATAAACTAATTATAATAATTACTTGATTAATTTTATTTTATAGAAGTGAAACTACTTTAGGGTAAAATTTCCACAGATAAAACATGTGATTGATGTCACAAAGATGTGTTACAATTCGTATTTTGAAATTTCAGTAAATTATTTCTATTAATACTAAAAATAATTTATTGACAGTTAAAATTCATTAAATTCCTAACATAACTTCCTCTTTCCTCCCTCTAAGTTTCACTTCTGTCATGGTTCATGAAATTATTTTAAATTAAAAAACAAATTTTTTTTAGGTGCAATGTGGACCTCTTAAGAATAATACAATTAGGTCTTACATTCATGGATGAAAATGGGAAAACACCACCTGGCTGTACTACTTGGCAATTTAATTTTAAGTTTAATCTACAGTAAGTATAAAAATATTGTTACAATGAGCTTAAGCATATGGATATCACATTGACAAAAGTATGCAGTGGATTAAGCACGCGTATAATAAGTGCCATCTCATTATTTTTATATATTTGTCTGTCGTTAATCTATTTTAATTGTCATAAATTTTTTGGTACACATCTTTTTATAATTTAAAAAATCCTGACAAAAACAAGGAATATCAAAAATATTTTGTGACCAAATGTGGCTTTTGCTCAGCTTTTATGCTCCAAAGCACAACTCTTAATCTATTATTATTATTACATAGACAAATTTAAACCCATATACTTAGGCTCAAAGTTTTAGTTTTAATAATTTGTTTAAATCGAACGAACACAAATCAATATGTTTTTATAAGATCTCTTATCGACAGAGAGGATATGTATGCTCAGGATTCTATAGACTTGCTTCAAAATTCAGGACTCCAATTCAGGGAGCATGAGGAACATGGTATAGAGCCTATTGAATTTGCAGAACTGCTTATGTCTTCAGGTAACATTATGAAAACTATTCTATATACATAAAAAAAAATTCCAAATGATTTTTCAATAATTAACCCTTTCACTGAAGCTGACGTATTTATTATGACCATATTATTATGTCTTACCTAAAATATTGTACATATGGTTGTAAGGTGTTATTTTTTATTAAAACATGCATAAAAATATGCATATAGAAATTAAGTATAGGTGTTGACATTATTGTATAATGTCAACAAATGGTGCTCGGCACCTCTTTATGAATAGCCAGATGGTGTCTCAAAGGGCCAGACTAGCTGTGCATGCAGGAGTGTTGGTGCCAACACTTATGTATGGTAATGAAAGTTGGGTATGGCAGAAGAATCACATAAGTAAAATAAATGTGGTAGAGATGAGAGTGTTAAGAAATATGAGTGTATTTAAATTGAGTGACAGAGTCAGAAATAGTGTGATAAGAGAGTGTTGTGGTATAAAAGAAGATGTAGTGACTAAATTTGAGAAAGGTATGCTTAGATGGTTTGGGCATGTAGAGAGAAAGAATGAAAGGAGACTGACAAAAAAGGATTTATGAGTCAAGAGTGAATGCTAAAGTTGGAAGGGGAAGACCAAGGCGAACGTTCCTGGATCAAATCCAGGTAATTTTAAATAAGGGCCAAGTCAAGAGTTCGCATCGCCAAGAAAACCGTTATTTATATAATAGGGAGCAAGAGAATAGAAAATAATAGAGTACAGGAAGGAAAAAAACATGTAGATCACGACGTTGCCTTATGAGAAGCCATTTATTTAAGTTACCTCTCTTTCAGTAAAGACATGTTACTAAGCAAAAAAAATGCCTTTTACCAGAGGTCAGAGCGCTTCCATAATAGACTGCATCACTCACCAGCAATGAGATTAAAATCAGCTAATCAGTAACAGTAATAATAAAAAAATTCTACTTTTTCAGGTATAGTATTGATGGATAATATCAAATGGTTGAGTTTCCACTCCGGCTATGACTTTGGCTACTTGCTCAAATTGCTCACGGATCAAAACCTGCCGCAAGACGAGAACGATTTTTTTGAGAGTCTGAGAATATATTTTCCAACAGTATATGATGTCAAAGTGAGTTAATTTTATTAACATTTAATTTGCTTTTTAGGCTCCTATGCCTCCATTCTTTAAATCCAGTATCTTCGAAGATGTCCATGTCAATAAGATGGATTGGTTGTTTTAATTAACATGAAATATTATGAATTTAATTGGATAAATAATACTACTGTATAAAAGTTTGTCCGTACAAAGTACACATGTCAGAAGTGAAACTTCTTTGGCAAATTAATTTTTAAGTCTTGTTTATAATTATGCAAATATAAAGCTTTATATTTCCGAAACTTAGAGAGAGAGAAAAAGGAAGATATATTAGGAATTTAATAGTCATTAAAATATTGTGTCGAAAATTAATACAAATAATTTATTCAAAACTCAAATGAATTGTAAATAAAAATCCCACATATTTTTTGTCAATACTATTAAATCATAATTATATTTGTTTATGAAATAAAAAATAATACTAATAATTAATTGAAATATCAAATGAATTTTAAATATAAATGCCACGTGATTTTAGTCGATGTTAGAAATTATTTATGAAACATTTTCTTTTTATATTTTATGAAAAATATAGAAATGATTAGATGACGAGTGGGAAATCAAAATGCCACATGTTATTTGTAAATGTTAAAACTACCTAACCTCCAAACGAATTGGCATAAAAAACGCTGAATATCACGCTTTTTAAAAAAATTTACCCTCGTGCGCCTAAAGAAGTTCCACTTCAATAATAATTTCTGTTGGTTATACATATCTTAGAGAATAATCTTTAAAGACGAAGAAAATGCTTTTAAATGCTTAAAATTAAGAAAATTCTTTTTAATGCTTAAATTGTGTGTTGTATCCCGACAGTACCTCATGAAATTATGCAAAAATCTGAAAGGGGGGTTGCAAGAAGTGGCTGATCAGTTGGAATTGAGGCGTGTTGGTCCTCAACATCAAGCTGGTTCAGATTCACATTTAACTGGAATGGCATTCTTCAAAATCAAGGAAGTGAGTAATGTGTTATCTTCAATCATTCCTTCTTCAGTATTATACTGTCGTTCTTTCTTTCATACATACATACATACATAGCATCACGCCTTATTCCCATAGGGGTAGGCAGAGACNTTGTTTGTGACTCAATACCAACGTCTGGACGCGTTTTGATGATTTTATTTAAGTCCCAGTTCTTGAAGTTAAGATTTTCAATTCGCGATCATGAACTACTTGGGCGAAACCGCCGTGCACAGCTAGTTTATATTTACCTAATTCTTGACTTTTCAGATCTTCTTTGATGGCAACATAGAAAGTACCAGCGGCCATCTCTACGGTTTGGGAGCGCCGTGTTCTCCTAATTCGAATAATAACCAAGAATGTATTGAGAACGGGAATTCCCCTTAATTATTAAGATATCAAATGGTTAATAGCGGCGCCACTTGTGTTCTATTAATATGCAGCTACGTTTCGTTTTATATTCGTTGTCGTAGCTTAGAGGGACGCCCATTGCTGGACATGAGGACCTTCGGGGCCAACGTCTAACGGACTATGTGCCCCGCCCATTGCCACTTCAGCTACTCCATCTATAAGGCTACGTCGGTGGCATTTTGGTGTTCGAATCTCCTCATTCCTAATTTTGATCAAAGCCCTCTTCAGCGACCACGTTTCAGTTGCGTAGTTCCTCTGGCAACACGCACTGTCCGAAAACCTTGGTCTTCAGAATCTAGGGGATATTGGACGAAAACGTTGAGAATATTGGTTAACTATGTTGATTGATCTCCAAATAAACTTACCTAGCCGTACTATATGTTCCTATGTGTATTGTTTTGCTGAATTCTCAACACTGACTGGATGGAGAGAATCATGGATACAGGATATAATTTTCTTTTCATCTTCACCTTCATTTGAAGTCGACCTGTTGAGAAACTGTTGCATCAACATTTTCTAGTCTTGCCATCGGCAAACCTTTGATGAGGCCAAAGGCTCCCAGTTTGGATACAGATTCAACGAAACATCACTTATAAGATGTTGCGTATCAACTTTTTGTTATCTAAAACATTATTTTTAAACAATTTGAGCTTTCAATAATACAGTTAAAAATTAAAACCGGGAAGAGGTTCCTTTAGGTTTGTAATTTTAAGTACCTGAAAGGTCCAGGGAATATGTTTATTTGACATTGAAGTAATCTTTATTTTATTCTTGTAAAAGTAAATCATTTCTCCAAATTAAGTAGTTACATAGAATTAATTTGTTTTTGTTGTTTAAAATTATGATACAAACACGGCGTGGCGGCGTCGATAGGAACATGTGCAATAATAAAATAAATGTTTTAAATGATCACGACCTTTATTTATCCCACACAACCAAACAAAACACGTTCATCGTATAGTTAAATATCGTAAAAAGGGAATGTCAACTAGGTATATATATTATGTGAGTAATACTCAAAGGTAAAAGTCAACGTTTTAGAACTAAGATTTTCTATATTGTAACAGACTTTATTGAGGTTCTCCGTTACCTTTATCCGATACAAATTTAGGAGGCGAATTAGCTGGAAAACAATTGACAGCATTTAATTATTAGTAGGAATCGTCGTTATTATTTAGTGTGAAAAATAGTAAAAAAGGAATTTTTTCATAAAACAAAAAATCGCCCTTAATAAATGGAAAAGTAGATTCTAGGTAAGAACCAAAATTGTAGGAAATCTAATTCCAAACAATTTTGTTTTTTATCATTTTTAGTGTAAACTTGAAAATGAGCGAGTTATTAAATAAACAAAAATAAATCCCAAGACGGCAGACACCGAAAGAGAAACTGGTGACCCTCTCCGACGATTCCCGCTCAAAAATCGCTACTAACAATTAATATAATATATTTATTGCTCTTATAAAATAATAAAGAAAATTTTTTGTTCAAAATCGTTTCTAAAATACTTTTACCTAAACCACTAAAGTTCAAATACTTTTTCTTTTAAGTTGTTGCGGATTACAATTAATGTTAATATATTATTTAACTCAATAAAATGTAAAACGCCATCTATTGAAAGCATCACGTACGTTATTCGACAATTTATATAATTCTTAGTAAATAACAGATGTAGTAATTTTCCTCCTATTTGTATGCGAGGGAAAAATCAGACTGGAGGGTGTCACTTTAAGAATATATATTTTAAAAACACAATCATGCAATTAGAAACTAGGATGTTTTCAATAAAGCTACATAAAATACTTGATGTTAACAGTTATTTTCAATTAAAAGCATTTTTGATTATCTAAAAGGGGCGCTCAAGTATTACGCAACACATAAGGGTCAATAACCTACAAAAAGAATTTAAGCGTACACACAAAGTACACATGTCAGAAGTGAGACTTCTTTGGCAAACTAATTTTTAAGTCTTGTGTACAAATCTAAAGTTTAGATTTCCGAGACTTAGAGGGAGGGAAAAGTATCATAACTTTATATGATGCTGATATCAAATATTTTTTTTATGTTCCGCTAAATATGCTGGTGTGTTAAAAGTATCGAAAATTAATACAAATAATGTATTGAAATCTCAAATTAACGTTTTATAAATAGAATAAGGGACTTAGTTCCAAATGCTACGTGTTTTTGTCAATATTAGAAATTATTAATTAAATTAGAAAAGAATTTATTTTATTTTATATTTTATGAAAAGTAATATATGACAGGTGGCAAATTAAAATGCCACGTTATTTGTACCCTCATGCGCCTGGAGTTTCACTTCAAAAGTTTCGTCACATAATTGATCCCTAGATCAGATTAAAACTTGAGAATGGGTATTACACGAAACATGTTACGACGTTTTAAAATGAACTAATAAATGTTTTTTTTTATATTTTCATCAAAAGAAAAAAACTAAGGTATAAGGTTGTTTTCGTATAACTATTTTAAAAAAACTTTCCTTAAGTAACATAGTCTCTGAAGCGAGTTTAAAATAAACAATATATAAAAAGTTAGGTTAAGTACTATGTCAACTTACACATGAACTTCTTAAGCTCAATACATAGAACGAAGCCTTTATACCTTTTACTCAAGTAAAAAGTATAAATTAATGCTTTCAATAGATGGCGCTATACAATCATTCGTAAATATATTTAATATTTGGAAAAAAACTGTATTTCTGCTAATTCAAGTAAAAAAATCAATTTTAACTTGAATGGATTAATATAAGAGTATTTTACTAACGATTGATAATTTGAACGAGATTTATATATCTTATTCAATTATCCCCATTTATATATGTAAAGGGCGATTGTGAACAGTAATTGAAAAAAAAAATCAATCTAATACAAGTACTATATGGTGTATTTACGTCCATTAATAAGATTCATGAATACTAGTTACGGGATACGGCCGACCTTGTGATTCTAGTCGGACAGAGGATCGAATTTCATTTCTTCTTTTTCTTATTCTTCTGAGTGGTATCGGGGGTATTATCAGCTTTGCGTTTCCCAGCGTTGGCCCCTTTGCCTGTCGAATTGCCACCGGGGGTGTTCTGATTGGCATTTCCGCTTTTCTTCTTCTTCTCCGCTCTTTCTTTCTCTTCCAGCTCTTGGTTTTCTCTTTCAATTAACGTTATGAGAGTATTACATCTGAAGACAAAAAATATTACAGTTAAGAGTACTCATCTACCACCGCTTCGGAGTTTTTTTTTAATTGCTGGCAGGTGACTGTGACTCACCTGATGGTAAGTGATGATACCGGTCTAAGATGGAAGCGCGCTAATCAGGTAAGAGGCGATATACTTCTTATGATTTCTACACAGTATCGTACCGAAACAAACTTTGGGTGCCGGTAGGGAGGTAACTTACTGCGGCCGAAGCCTAAATTAGAAAATACAATTTTTTAATTCGCCCCACCGGGGATAGAACCCGGGACCTCTGCTAGCAAAGCGAGTACTCGCACCACTGTGCTAGCGAGGCCGTCAAATTTTATTCCGCTAAGAAACCAGCAAGAAACTCGACGACTACTTCTTTATACGTAGTTTTTGTAGATTAAAATGTGTTTAGCTTTCATGTGCAACTGGAATTAAGTCCAAACATCTTGTAACGTCTGGCGCCATCTAGTTAAGCTCTGCAGTAACAACATATAACTAATTTGAAGTAACTTAACGATTCCAAACTACTACTTAATTATTATTAAAAAAATTAAAATATATTGATTAAAACTATATAAATAAAACTTTAAATTCGTTCATCTTTAAATATTGATTATTATTTGTAAATTGTATGAAAAAGGACTATAAGCCCATTGCAGCAAAATAATATTGACGTATTTATACGTATGTTTTTTATTTGTAAATTTGCCTGAATTAATGTAAATGCTACCTATTCAAACCAATGAAAAAACATTCAACGCAGACGAAGTCGCGGGTTCACCTTGTATATGTTTCTCTTAAGGAAACTCGATTGATATATGGCACGTATTGCTCTTTTTTGCAATATAAAGATAGTTTCAATAGGCGCCGCTCTACCTCATAACAGTATGCTGTAAGACATAATGCTATGAAAATAAGCGAGATACACAATTTTAGCAAACAATAAGTGGAAACCGCACGAATTTTTTTGCCTGCCTAATACATTACCTGCGTTGCAATTCGAGGGCCGTTCTTGACTTGAGGAACCAGTCGAAGCGAAACTGAGGCGCAGCGTGTACTGCCGCCCTCAACTCTTCATACACATTCTCCTTGTCGAACCCCAGCTTATGAAGCATGCACACTAAAAACCTGCAAATATTTTCACATCATTAACCTTTCCTGTAATCATATTGACTAAAACAAAAAAAGTGTTATTTAATGTTTAACTCATATCAATTTAACATAGTCGGCTCGGGAGAATTAAAACCCCCATGTATGAATTCATATTTAATAACTTTAATTACTGTTTTCATATTTTCTGTAATCGTAAAAGCATTATAAAAAAAATATTCCAGTTTTTATTGAAGTGAAACTTATTGAGGCGCGTGAAGGTAAAATTGTTACATGCTAATTCGTTATATGGTTGGGTAGTTTTAATATTTACAAATAACACGTGGCATTTTAATTTGCCACTTGTCATTCAATAAGTTTCATAAAATAAAAATATTTAATAAATTCTCTTATATGAAAAACAAAATTTTATTAAAAATTTGTAATATTGACAAAAACACGTGGTATTTTTATATACAATTAATTAATAATTTTTTTGTATTAAATTTGAGACATTTTAAATATTTTAATCACAATTAAATTCATTAAACATATCTTCCTTTTAACCTCCCTCTGAGTGTAGGAAATCTAAAGTTTTAGATTTGTATAAATGTAAACAAGACCTAAAAATTAGTTTGCCAAAGAAGTTTCACTTCTGTCATGTGTACTTTCATTGTTGAAAGCGCAAATCGTTTTAAAATATTATATTGATACGGAACATCTACATTCGCATTAATAGCGCGTTTTTATTCTGCTAGGTACATGTTATTTCTTTCACTCAAACAAACGCGACACCGTCCTAAGAAAAGAGACAAATGTTCGACAATGTTCATTTTCGCCGATTTGAACAGCCGCGTAAGACTATGATGTTCCGACGACTTTGTTTGAAACAAACTGGGGTCTCATGGTAGCCCATTATGTTGGAATGATAAAATTCCGTTTTATATGAGCTAAGAAAAAGGATTATATGAGCTTTCGTCGATTGCTTCATTCGGGTCAGGCCAAATCAAAATCGATATTGCATTTTCTATTAAGATTTACTCAATATTTGTCCGAAGTTTTCCCAACTTCTGATAAATATTGGGGGTGTGTACCACGTGCCTCGGAGAGCACCAAAAGCCGTCGGTCCCACGCCTGATCTCTCTCCGGTCGTATTGGATTCCCGTCATCGGACTATGAGAGTAAAGAAATAGCGAGTGCACTTGTGTACTATGCCTGCCAACCGCGCAGTAGGGCAGCGTGGTGGTTCCAAGCTCTAATAACCCTCTCTCCTACGAGTGAAGAAGCTTGTGCCTAGCGGTGGGCCGTTAATAGGCTGCTACTTACTTACTTTTTTTTATATGAGCCATAGTGGTCTAATGGATAGACATATGGATTAATAACAGATTTTGCTTGCGCTAACAATAGTTTAAAAAATCACAGCGAATACTTTAAATGGGTATATTTGCGTACGCGTGCTGTTACATTCCTAAATTCTATATTAATAACACTGACCTGCGACTATCGACTGCTTTGTCAGTCAACATGTAAACAATCAATCAGCCATATATTGCTATAAATACCGTAGCTCTGCCTCAAACAGACAGTCGTTCTAGTAATTAGTCGTATTATTTGTCCAAGACTACGGCCCTGGTTTCTGCCCGCCGGTCTGGACTAGTAGTGAGACTAAGGTCCTGACTAATATAGTTGCCGATAGACCTGTTGAAAAGGTTCTCGCGAGTCGCGGAATAAAGTGATTCTAGTAAACTGTCAAAGTTGTGGGAATTATAAAATCATATAAACAATTAATAAACTAAGTTTCTAGCCAGTGTAGTGTTTTCTTTTATAAACACTGAGGCCCCGAGACTAACAGTGCGTATGTGCGTGTGTGTGTGTGTGTGTGTGTGTATTTATATGCGTGCATGTGTGCGTGGTGTGTATAAATTGGCATGCATGTGCTTGTATATATGCGTGCGTATGAGTGTCATTTGTGAGTAAATGAGTGTGTTCATTGATTTAATAATACCTGTCCTCTTCTTCCACATAGTTCTTCCCCTTGTTAGTACCATATGAGATTCTCAGCTGATGGAATGGCGCCCTGTAGCGCGCCATTTTAGCATCTAGTGCTTTCTTAATGGAGGCTCTCCGTTGTATCTTAGCCTCGCCCTTTTCTATCTGCCCCATAATTCTGTCTACGTCCTGGAGTTCATGGCATCTTTCCCAGAATACTGCAGAATATTCCATTACCTGAAATTTTTGATTTGATTTAATAAGTAAATAGTAATTACTTATAACCTCTTGTAAAATTTTAATAGATGACGCTGTACATTTAAATGCCATTATGGTGTTCAACTCGCGGAATAAAAGACATTGGAATATATTAAAACGTACCTCCTCTGGTGTTTTTCCTTCGACATCTTTCGCGATGTTCTCAATATCATCTCGACCATATTTCTCATTTGCTTTAATGAACTGATTGAAATCGCGTTTTGTCCAATTAGTAAAACCTAAAACAATACATTCATTATGTAGAAGACACCTTATTATCAATAGATGATCTCTACAATGTCGCATAAAAATATTTAAAGTAATGAATTAATATTCAACGAAACTATATTAACATCATATAACAGATATTAATTATGGTGTTCCACAAGGAAGAATGTTGGGGCCTACCTTGTACTTGGTATATAAACGAATTGGGTAAATTTAGTTTACAGAATGGACAACTTTTTCTTACGCTGATGATACAGATATAGTATTCACAGGTATGCCATTGCTTAAAAAGACTCTACTCACGGTAAATATTAGTAAAATTAATTACATATGTTTTTTAATATATAATGATTACCAACCTTCCATTGATTTCAATAGTAAACTTTATTCAACATGCTTGCAATTTTTTATAACAACACTAGCTGACCCAGGAAACGTTGTTTTGCCATATAATAACTATTATCACTATTAATAGGGGATGGTGATAGAAGGGTGAAAATTTAGGATATTCGATGTTTTTTAATTCTAAACCATAAAATAATAACAAAAAAATGGGCCAAAAATAAAATTTAGGGGTGAATCACCCTTAACATTTGGGGGATGAAAAATACATGATGTCCGATTCTCAGCTCTAGCCGATATGCACGCTAGGATTCACGAAAATAGGTCGAGTCGTTTCGGAGGACTTCAACTTCTAACACCGTGACACGAGAATTTTATACATTAGATGTAATTGTTTAGGAAAGTCGAGCTTTTGCACAGGTATCTTAATACCTAAGCAAGTCCTCAACCTAGTATGAGTTTAGTAAGAAGTTTTTATTTTATCATGTGTCCTCCACCAGTTTGAAAAAATTGTATCTGAACTTGAGTGGTTGAATAAAAAAAGTATTTGAAAAAAAGAGTGTGAACTATTAGTAGGAATTATGTTATTAGTAGTAATAAAAAATCGAGTGGTGAGGAATGAGCTGTGGTCAACGTTATCTACGTATGGGGTGAGCGGTCGTCTGATCCAAGCATTGAAGTCTCTCTATGAGGGTTCTAGTGCCTGTGTCAGAATAAACGGAGCGTACACGGAGTGGTTTCCTGTCGAAAGAGGTGTTCGACAGGGATGTGTTGCGTCACCATGGCTGTTCAACCTTTTCATGGATAAATGTTTGACAGATTTAAAAGAATGTATGTATGGGTTAAGAATGAATGAATTACTCATCAAATGTTTACTCTACGCTGATGATCAAGTAATACTTGCGTCATCCGCTAACGAGCTTCAGGAGATGCTAAATATTATGAATGAAGCTTTGAAAGGGAAAGGAATGAAAGTGAATGTAAACAAAACGAAAGTTATGCTTTTTGAACGAGATGAATCTATGATGAATGGCAATATTTTGATAGATGGGGAACAAGTGGAAGAGGTGAAAGAATTTGTATACTTGGGATCTAAATTTACAAAAGATGGAACATGTGAAAGTGATATCGAAAGGAGAGTGAATGCAGGGAATATGGTAAATGGTGCTCTGCATGCTTTTATGAATAGCCAGATGGTGTCTCAAAGGGCTAGACTGGCAGTGCATGCTGGAGTGTTGGTGCCAACACTTATGTATGGTAGTGAAAGTTGGGTATGGCAGAAGAATCACAAAAGTAAAATAAATGCGGTAGAGATGAGAGCGTTGAGAAGCATGAGTGGATTAAAACTGAGTGACAGAGTGAGAAATAGTGTGATAAGAGAACGTTGTGGTATAAAAGAAGACGTAGTGACTAAAATTGAGAAAGGTATGCTTAGATGGTTTGGGCATGTAGAGAGAATGAATGAAAGGAGACTGACAAAAAGGATTTATGAGTCAAGAGTGAATGCGAAAGTTGGAAGGGGAAGACCAAGGCGAACGTTCCTGGACCAAATCCAGGACATTTTAAATAACGGCCAGGTCAAGAGTACTCTAAACCGACGAACTTGTATGAAAGATTTAATGAGATTGAGAGAAGCGAAGGAGATATGCAAGGATCGTGGCAAGTGGAAGGATGTTGTCTCTGCCTACCCCTATGGGAATAAGGCGTGATGCTATGTATGTATGTATGTATAAAAAAAAGACAGATACCTTGTGTTAAAAGTTGTTCTTTCTCCTGTATTTCCTCTTCGGTGAGTGCTTCAGCATCATCTATCTTCCGTTGTTCCTCCCTTTGAATCTTCGCAGAATCCGGACCCAACTCCGGATTACGAGGTACTTTATAACTGAAATATATATTAACTCTGTCTTAAATATTCCAGTTACAATAAGTCCTGCTTTTTTTGGATGCGGGCATTAAAAAGCATGACTCATTGTCACGCCGAGCGTGCAAGCGATAAAGAGGTGCGATCGGCCTAATGTAGGCTCCATTGTTTATTATAACAATTTTTCATCGATGTTTCTTTATCGATTATCATCAGAAAACCAATTTTTTAATAAAAAAATGACGGTAACAGGAAATAAATATTTTTTTATCATGTCATAATTTTTTTATTTCAAAATAAAAACAATATAAATAGGAGTACGGTCGATTGATTCTATATTGGGTGTCATTTATTAAGATATGTTTAGTAGGAAAATTTACGAGCAAAATTCATAAGAATTTTTCGACTAAAAATAGTTTCTATTTCTAAATTTATGCCATTCTTGACAACACATATTTATATGAGCAAAAAACGACATACCCGAGTGTTTTCCTGTAGTGATATATTTCCTGGTCCAATAGCTCAAAAAGCCGCGGCGGGAAGAATTGGAAGTCTTGAACAATGGGTTGCTTCGGAGGTCTCGGTGCCTGTATTGCGCAATATATTTTCTATGAACAAGTTACGGGTAAATAATATTGCACGCTTTATTACAAAGTGACATAAGTCAAAAATTTTTTTTTTTATTTTTGCAGCACCTCTAGAATCGAGAAAGACATATATATAATATTTCGTAAGTACGATTTATGATGATGTTATATAACGACTTTGAATCTCAAGTAAGATATTCCTCGCGCCTTGTTTTCTCATCATCATTACAATATACTTTTAAATCATTCCATCCCACGCTTTTTTATCGTATGTATTTAAATCATATAGTACGTTTGTGTCATGAAATTTGTCTTCCACGCCATTTTACAATAAAAAAATATAAAAAATCTAGATTTTTGACATATATCGCTTTGTCATCATTAAGCATGCTTAGTAGCGGTAAGCAAAAATAGAATGTAGTGGAATCCATGTATAACAAAGACAGTACAATACAAATAAATTATTAATAATAAAATAATTGTCAATGAAAATAAAATAAAGCAATTATATATGCCTATACTAACATTACAAATGCCCCTATGGGAATGAGGCGTGATGCTATGTATGTATATGAAAATAAATATAACAAGAAACAAAAGATACTATGAAAATGGGGATTTAGCAATTTAGAAATATACAGACGTCTTTGATATTTTCAGACATAGGAAGTTGTTATGAATGTCGATTTTATAAGACACTATGTTAACTATATTATTCAGCGGTTTTGATCCAAAAACAAAGGAGACGTATTTTTATACTTATAGTATTAGTATATATTACATTATTTTAATAATAATCAATCTAAAAATCAATCATTAATTAACATTTACATAGAAGTACTGTAACCAAACTACTAAATCAAAATAATATGATTTCTAAATGACGATTTCATTTAAAACGAATTAATATAAAAATATATTTGGAAAGCATTAAATATACATATGTATATCTTTGTAAAAGTTAGTTCTCTTTTATATACAATCAGTTTATACAAACGCAGGTGAAAAACTGCTCTACTTTTTGATATCATAAACAAAGCATTATAAAGAGATCTCCCGTTTTTTTTACTGTAGAAAGCGCAAACCACTTAAAAATATCGCTTTTGATAATAAAAAATCCCAAATACTTGATACGCAACATCTACATTCTTGTTACTAGCACACTTTGTTGTAGTCTGCTAGTGAAATGTTATTTGTATCATTCCAACAAAAGCCGTGCCGTAAGGAAAGAGCGAGACAACTGTACGACACTGTTCTCCTTATCAGTGATTTGTAAGGCCGCGTGTCGCTCAGACTCTTCATGTAAGCGCAACGATATACACGTTATGTTCCGATGAGTTTCACATTTTGGTTACTTACAGCCGAACTCATAAAATTGGTTTGTAAAAAGGAACATTATTTACTTTCTGCTTTAACAATACGCTCTGATAATGAAGACAAAAATAGAAAGACTGCGATAGACAAAACGTACAAAGCTACGCTTAACTTTGAAGTACAGTAGATATCAAATCGAGGCGTAATTTGCCGACAGTGCAGCCTTAAGGGACGGCTTTTTTATTTAAAGAAAACTTTCAAATTATAAAGATACCAATTGTAATCTACAATTATTTGGTAACAAGTGAACATATTTAATATATAGGAATATAACAAAGTTTGCATGAATAATAATATTAACGTATTACAGCGTTAAGTATTAATAAATGAGACAGTCCAAGTACATCAAATCAAATCAAAATATCTTTATTCAAGTAGGCATCGACACTGGAAACCAATCACATAGTAACCCAAAAGTCCAAAATTGTCCATCAGAATTCTAAACTTTTCATATAAACAAAAAAAATGTAACTTGCGTATTTATCGATTGGAGTCATCATTTTAGCACATTATAAAAGTGAAAACATTATTTTGTTTGATATTTTAGTCTAATTTTTCAACATGATTTAGTAAACAATTGTCATATGTAACTAATTACGTGTGATTACGACGTATTTAAAAGACACTGGAAGAACTAAATGCCTGTCTCTATACTTGGACCTTATATTATAAAAATAATTTATTCGTCACATATAACCTTATATATGGAAGAAAAAATTCCCATCGAATATGGACCATCTTATTTATGATAAAACAATAGAAAACATATAATACATAAATAACGTAATGCAGAGCATAAAGAGCTAACTAACGATAAACATAACGTTCAATGATATATGAAATAAAGAAAAGTGAAAACTTCATTAAGGCGATATTAATAATATTAAAAACCATTTTTGTGTTCTATATTGTCAAGTTTTTAATGGTATATCTCGCTCACTTAGATGATAAAAGCAGACTACATTCATACGAGCGTTGCATAGTTGAGCGTAACGGCTCAATTTTATTCAATACCTACAAAATATACGTGCACAATACGCCTAAAGAAGTTTTCACTGCAAAAATACAAGGAACCATCACCGAGAGCCTCCGGGCTTCATGTTTAGCTCTTTACACTTATTTACCTGTACCTTCGGCGCTTTGGGCTCGGACACTCGTAGCGCCTCGCGGAAGTACGCGTCAACAGCATAGTTGGCCTTACGTTCCCTTTTTGGAGGCTCTATCCAGTTACCAATCGGTACAATTTTTTGTTTCTCCCTGTAATCCTCTCCTGTATCATGCAAATTATGTTTACTGGATTAATATTTAGAAAAAAAAAACGGTTATAGACGACGCATTTTAAACAAGTCTTCGGGTTATAAATCAAATGTGTCTGTCTCGCTCGCACCTACAGGTATTATGGAGAGGTGTAGTGATGTGCGTAAGAATTGTAGAGGTGCCTATCGATAACGGTATAGGTACGATCAATATGTTAATTATGTGAAGTATTAATAGGTATAACTTTTCGCTCTCTGAAAATATATATTTTTTTAATTTGTAAGATAAAATGTAGGTTTCGACGAAATCAATAATATCCGAACTTAAAATTAGGTATATGTTCTTGGTATATTCTAGTTGCCTACCAGTGATGCTCCGTTTTTCATTCGATCCACGATCACTACAAATAAATTTTGCAAGCTCTCGTGGATTATTGAAATTGAGGCTAGCATTTTTCTCGAGGTTAGTTTTAAAAACAGCAATACGTTGAGAATTACAGTCCGAGCTTGAGTGTTGATGCCACCATATAATTCTTGAAAACCACCTTAGAAAATAAACTATCCATTGTGCGTATAGCGTAACGAATAGTAAGTAATGTAATAAGTGTCATAACAAAAATGTTATATATTTAGAAAAACAACAACCGTAACCAGCAATCAGTCCGAGTAACTAAGGTCACGATTATGAATCGACACGGCGTACGCAGATAGCTAAGTATCGATAACGGGTTGCATTGCGTGCGCATTCCTACTTTCAGTGACATTTATTGCCTGACGACTCAGTTTAAAATACGAACAATAATTTGTTGAAAAGATTCGCAGAAAAGCTACTATTTAGGCAAGCCTATTGGTATATTATTTTTATTTCACCCTGTAATCATCGGCTGAATCGTGCAATCGTTTATTGAATGCGTAATTTTGGATTGTATAATAAAAATTGTTAGTTTGTGTAAAAGTAGCACAAAAATACTAATCTGTTTTCGAGACTATGATATCAATATTAAATGTACAATGTGTGTGTTGTGTGTGTGTTTTGTGTGTGTGTGTGTGTGTGTGTGTGTGTGTGTGTGTGTGTGTACTAAGTAAGTTTACTTCTTCCTTTTACACCACCTACCTGTACTCTCTCGACTTTATCTCCTCTAAAAGTTATCGAAGACCCCTTATTCAGCGACACTAATTTATTTAGTACAAGTTTCCTTTTCATTTATAAGTGTGGTGTGTTTCAATAAAGTATTAAATGAAATAGTTATGGTATTATATGTGTGTTATTGTAATTCAAGTCATCTATCAATCTTTCAAATTTCAGTCAAATGTATTCAACAGTAGTATTGTTAGTATAGTTATTGACATGAGACCCCAAAAGTATAACTCAAACCTTCGAATTGATACACAGAGTCTGTGGTTGCTCCTGGAGTATCCATAGAGAATGCTCTTAGCGAAGACTCTCCTAGGCTCTCCAGCTTTTGTTTAAGTTCTTCAGTCTGGAATTAAACATAAAAAACGCTTCAAATTTTGTTGTCGAAGAACGTTAATACGTATAAATACATACATATTATGGTAGAGAGAAGCTGAAACAATCACAAATGCAGTCAAATTTACTTTAGATGTTGTTGTTGTTTTTCTTGCACAACAACAACATCTAAATTTACTTTAGATGTTGTTGTTGTGGGGTTGGCATAGCATGTTTCCTTTCGCCACTTCACTCTATCCGCTGTCATTTCTACATTCACACCCTTTATACACATATCCTCTTTCACACAATTCATCCACACTTTTTTTGGTCGCCCTCTCCCGGCCCTGCCGCTTACCATCATATTTAGGACCCTCTTGCATACATGGCTATCCTCCCTTCTCATTACAAGTCAAATTTACTTTAGATATGAAAGGATTACCTTCGATTCTCCTTTGGCAAGAATGGAGTCAATATCTTCATCTGTAATCTCTGAGTCCTTGGATGAAAAGACGTGGTTAGCTCCATGGCGAATCATGTTGAGCATCTCGTCTTTATTGAGCTGATTCTTGGTGTCCACTAAACGACCTGATTGGATCACCAACTTGTCTAAACGAAGCTTCACTTCAGCTCGTTCAACTATTTTCTCCTCCACTGTGTTCTCGGTGATCAAACGGAATACACGAACCTAAGGAAAAAAAGTGCGTGCGTAAATAGAAACCATGTAAGTGAAAATTCTTTGGCAAACTAACTTTACGTCTTTTTTTTAATATTTATACAAGCCTAAATCTTTAGGTTTCCAAGACTAAGAAGGAGGGGAAAAGGAAGATATGTAAGGAATTTAATTGCCATTAAAATATAAACTGTCGAATATTGATACAAATAACTTAATGAAATCTCAAATGACGAATTGTTAATAAAAATGACTCGGAAAAGTGCCGCTTAAGGGTTTTTGTCGAAAATGCACACGATGATAATGTTCTAAAATACTTACTTGTTTCAATTGTCCTATACGATGAGCTCGGTCCATGGCCTGAAGGTCCATTTGAGGGTTCCAGTCGGAATCATATATGATGACTACATCAGCTGACGTCAAATTGATACCAAGCCCACCGGCTCTGGTTGACAGCATGAAGACGAATTTCTCACTACCCTCAGCATTGTACTCTTCAATCTGCCTATTTCTGTCTTCATGAGGTGTTTGACCATCCAAACGACAATACTGTAAATATTCAAATTAATTATTGTTTTTTATACTTACTCATTTATATACAAGGTGTTAGGAAACTGCTCCCGAAAAAGAAGCCAGACGTTTATTTTTATTTTGCGGTGGGGCCCACTGAGGCAGTGGATGCACTTCGACGATTACGGATCTTTTGTTAGACATGCATTAGTACTAATGACATTGATGATGGGATGGAAAAAAATCGACGCTGATTAAGAAATTCGTGCCAGATAGCGTGAGCTTTAAATTTAATAAATTTAAAATGTTGTAAATGTTTTCGGTTTTCCTAAGTTTTGTAAATGAAATGTACAGTGGTATTAAGGAAGCAAATTTTCAATAATAATTTAGGTAAGCACCAGCCCATTAGCATCCCACGGCTGGGCAGAGGTCTCCTCACTTATAGGAGAGAGGGTTATTATAGCATAGAATCACCACATTGCTCTACTGCGGGTTGGCAGGCATAGTACATAAGTGTACTCTCTATGCCTTCACTCTCATAGTCCGATGTGGTGGGTATGCGACACGATGGGAGAGAGATGCGCAAGACCGACGACTTAACGTGCTCTCCGAGGCAATGGGGTGGAGCACACCGCCAACTTCCCAACTTCGGGCAAATATTGAGAAAATCTTAATAAAAAACTCAATAACCATTTTTGGATTCGCCCGACCCGGCACTCGAACCCATGACCTCATGTCTGTGGCCAAACAGACAGTTAACCACTAGACCAAGAAAGCAGCGATAGTAATATAACAATTTACATGACTTTAATTTATTAAAGAGTGAGGATGCGCGCCCAGCATTGGACAAACAAACATACCTTGTACTGTCTCCACAGGCAGTAATCCTCTAAAATATCCAACATCCTTGTCATTTGCGAAAAAATCAATACCCTTGATTCCTGTTGTTGGAGTTTAGGCAATAGTTTGTCAAGTATTGCCAATTTACCGCAGTTGTATACTAAATGCTCGTCGGTGGTGTACGGAGGGCCAGGTTCAGCACCATCAAACAGATACGGGTGGTTACAACATTTACGTAGCTGCATGAGAATATTCTGCAATCGCATCTTCTCAACTTTACCCGCACCATTCACTTAAAAAAAATTGCGATATTAATTAATAAAGTAAATTCAATTTTAAAAACTCTATTCAAATTATTTATTGAAAAGGTAGGATCAAGATGGATGACTGTAAGTCGGGAACGCGACACTTGGAAGAAACTAGGGGAGGCCTACGCCCAAGAGGCGACTTATACCTAAAGAACAAAATAAAATAAAAATATAACATTATAATTAAATAGTAGTGTTGGTAATAATTTAATATAATTGACTTGACTTGACTTTGAATGTTTTATTGTGATTTTTAAATGATTTTTTTTTAATTATTGTAATAACATGAATTATTTATAACATTATCATTTAAGATAGTAGAATAAAGGGTTATTTTATTCAAATCTACGGTAAAACTGTATTAAGAAACTAAAATAATTAATATTGCTGAAACATATAAATATATGACTTGTCTATTAATTCGTACTATTAATACTTAGCAAAGATATTTATTCATACACAAATAACATTTAAGAAGAACAAAAGAATTTTAAAAATGCCAACGATATAAGCTTATTTTTTATTTATTTTGATTTTACCAAAAAAGTTTCACTTCTGATATGTGTACTTTGTACACACGCACTTTTGTTTTTAATTTTTTATCGTAGAAAGTGCAAATCGTTTAAAAATATTAGTTTTGATAATAAAAACTCAAACTATTGTTATCACGTTTTGTTTGAGTGAGTTATACTAAATAACTCACTTAAACAATAAAGGAGCAGCCGTAAGGAAAGAGCGAGAGAAATGTACGACACTTTTTTCGTTTTCGACGATTTGTACGACCGCGTATGTCGTTTAGTCGCCTTACGTAGGCTCAATGGTATGCACGAGGTGTCCCGATGTTTTCAGATTTCCATATAAATGAACTGGGAGTATTTTGGTACCCACGTTCTTTCTTTACACAAGTAATTCCGACGAAATCAATATGAAATAATTTACTACAACTTAATTGATTTTAGCTGTGACTAGTTGTCTAACAGCAAAGAAACGTTACCAAGGAAAGCTGTATAGAAACCATTAAGAAGTATATTATCTCTTACCAGATAAGCGTGGTATTATCTTAGACCATATCGTTTTGTGATTTTTTCTTTCCTATGAAATAATGTATGTTATTGAAGTGAAACTTCTTTAGGCGCATGAGAGTAACATTTTTGCGGATGAAACGCGTCATTAGCGTCACAAAGATGTGCAGCGTTTTTTATGCAAATATGATCGTATGAAGGTTAAGTAGTTTTAATATTTACAAATAACATATAGCATTTTAATTTGCCACTTGCCATTTAATATACTATTTTTCATAAAATATAATAATATTTCATAAATTATCTTTTCTAAATTTTAAATGCTAAAACGAAATGTAATATTGACATAAACACGTGGCATTTTTATATATAATTCTTCATTTGCAATTTCAATAAATTATTTGTATTAATTTTCGACACTTCAAATTTTAATGACAATTAAATTCCTAACATATCTTCCTTTTTCCCTTCCTGTAAGTCTCGGAAATGTAAAGTTTTACATTTATATAAACAAGACTTAAAAATTACTTTGTACGCACGCACTTTTAATTTTTTTTGATTGTATGACGTTCTGCAAGTTTCTATAAAAACAGAAGTTTCAACTCACCAACATCGATGTCCTTCATCAACACTTTTGTATACCACTCTCTTTGCATTTTGCTTAAGCCGACATAAACTTTGAGCTCTTTCTTCGGTTTCAACTTCTTCTCCACTTCGGACTTGAGACGACGTAACAAAAACGGTCTCAAAACAGCATGTAGTCTAGATACTAGCTGGTTGTCTCCTAATGCCGCATTTGTATTAAACCAAGCATCAAAATCCTGTTAAACGTATGAATATTGTATGTAACAAAGATGAAAAGAACTCTTCACATTCAGAAAACCATGTGGCATTATAATTTAAGTAACAATAATTTTTATGGGAATTTTGCCCATGGTCGTCAATCTCACGCGGAGATTAGTCACTTGAGCAGGAAACTCACGGGGGTGTAAAGCATGATTAAGAGATAGCAGAAATTTTGTGAAACTTCATTCAACTGAATTGCTTCCGATCAAATGTTACTACAACAGCAAAATACAACTTATAATGTTCATAGATGTTTGAAGTGAATGAATATTCGATATTGGACAAAAATAAATTAAGAGATACGACCTTAGTGAAACTTCTTTCAGACTGATTTCAACTGAATAACTACAACAGCGAAAAATGACTGAAAAATGTTCGTAGATGTTTGTAGTGAACAATTCTTCGATTGTAAATGGTCATAAATTGCTTAAAGATGATAAAGAGGTAACAGTTTAAAAAAATTCCTCCCGGACAGATTTCTACAGAATGTTACTACAACATCTAAAAATGACAGAAAAATGTTCATAGATGCTTGTAGTGGGACAAATTCGATTGTAGTTAAAAAATGAATAAGAAATACGAGTTTTGTAAAACTTTTTTTGGACGGTTTTGGACTGAATTATTTCCGTCGTACTGCCTCATTCGTCTAGGGTTTAGCAGGTTCGACTAATGACATGAGGTCCTGGGTTCGAGTCTCGGGCCGGGCCAAATCAAAAATCGATATTGAGGATTCTAATAATAATTTCTTAATATTTGCCCTAAGTTGGGAAGTTGGCGATGTACTCCACCCTCGTGCCTCAGAGAGCACGTTAAGCTCCTGATCCTGCGCCTGATCTCTATCCGGCCGTGTCGGATTCCCGTCACATCGGACTATGAGAGTGAAGGGATAGTTTACACTTGTGTACTATGCCTGCCAATCCGCAATGGAGCAACGTGGTGGGTCTATAAATATCAGTGAAGAGGCCTGTGCCCATCAGTGGGACGTTAATGGGCCACGACTTAGTTTACTTCCGACAAAGTATTAATACAATTACTACAACAGCTAAAGATGGCTTATAACCCTTGGTAGACGTTTATTTTGGAGAAATCTTTGATTGTAGTTGGACAGACATTGGTTATAAAATGATTAAAAGAGATAAAAGTTCGTTAAATATCTGTCGGACTGATTTCGACTGAATTACTTCCGATCGAAAGATACTACAACAACTAAAAATATCTTATAAACATTTGTAGATGTTTAATTTAAAGGAATCTTTAATTTTACTTGGACAGAAATAGTTTCAAAGAGATTAAAATAAATAAATAGAGTTTAGTAAAAGTTCTGTCGGACTGATTATGACTGAAATCCTTCTGATAGAATGTTGCTATAATTACTACAAACATTAAAATGGATGAAAAACTGGTGACTAAAAAATTCATAGTATATTGATTATAATCTAAAAATGATTATTAAATTAAACTTACATCTGAACTGTTAAACACATCGGGCAACAAGAAGTTCAACAAAGCCCAAAGCTCATGAAGATTGTTCTGCAAAGGAGTTCCAGTCAGTAACAGCCTATTCATGCTCTTGAACTCGCGGAGCAGTTCTGATAGCTTGGACTTCTCATTTTTAATACGGTGAGCTTCATCTATCACCATGTAACGCCATGTGAACTTCTTAAACACAGACTTTTCCCTTATAATCATTTCGTATGACGTTATGCAAACATCCCAATTACCTGGCATCAGGGTTTCTCTGATAAATGTATTCTGTAAAAAAACAAAGTTAAAATATCATTTTCAAATTTTTCAAAACGTTACAGTCAAGCCCTTCAAATTTTTATTTTCTCAGATAACTACATATGGACGCTGTAAAGCAATCACGTTGTAACTCACAAAATATACTTTTATGACAATGTCGCTAAAGCCAATCTATTCAACGCCTTGTCGATACTACTTTAATCCAGGAGTCGACAACCAGCTGTTAAGTCACTACGATGCGACCCGCCCAAGTACCGTTCCAATCTACGTAGCGACGTAGGCATACAAATGATAGAAACGATAAATATGATTTAAATTGTAACAAACTAAAATCTAAATAAATTTGTGCCTAATGAAAATATATTCATAACATTGGTGGCCCGCACAAATATTCTCATAACTTTATTGCGCGTTCGTAGATTTAGAAAAGGCCTATGATCGAGTGGTGAGGAATGAGTTGTGGTCAACGTTATCTACGTATGGTGTGAGCGGTAGTCTGATTCAAGCATTGAAGTCTCTCTATGAGGGTTCTAGTGCCTGTGTCAGAATAAACGGAGCGTACACGGAGTGGTTTCCTGTCGAAAGAGGTGTTCGACAGGGATGTGTTGCGTCACCATGGCTGTTCAACCTTTTCATGGATAAATGTTTGACAGATTTAAAAGAATGTATGTATGGGTTAAGAATGAATGAATTACTCATCAAATGTTTACTCTACGCTGATGATCAAGTAATACTTGCGTCATCCGCTAACGAGCTTCAGGAGATGCTAAATATTATGAATGAAGCTTTGAAAGGGAAAGGAATGAAAGTGAATGTAAACAAAACGAAAGTTATGCTTTTTGAACGAGATGAATCTATGATGAATGGCAATATTTTGATAGATGGGGAACAAGTGGAAGAGGTGAAAGAATTTGTATACTTGGGATCTAAATTTACAAAAGATGGAACATGTGAAAGTGATATCGAAAGGAGAGTGAATGCAGGGAATATGGTAAATGGTGCTCTGCATGCTTTTATGAATAGCCAGATGGTGTCTCAAAGGGCTAGACTGGCAGTGCATGCTGGAGTGTTGGTGCCAACACTTATGTATGGTAGTGAAAGTTGGGTATGGCAGAAGAATCACAAAAGTAAAATAAATGCGGTAGAGATGAGAGCGTTGAGAAGCATGAGTGGATTAAAACTGAGTGACAGAGTGAGAAATAGTGTGATAAGAGAACGTTGTGGTATAAAAGAAGACGTAGTGACTAAAATTGAGAAAGGTATGCTTAGATGGTTTGGGCATGTAGAGAGAATGAATGAAAGGAGACTGACAAAAAGGATTTATGAGTCAAGAGTGAATGCGAAAGTTGGAAGGGGAAGACCAAGGCGAACGTTCCTGGACCAAATCCAGGACATTTTAAATAACGGCCAGGTCAAGAGTACTCTAAACCGACGAACTTGTATGAAAGGTTTAATGAGAATGAAAGAAGCGAAGGAGATATGCAAGGATCGTGGCAAGTGGAAGGATGTTGTCTCTGCCTACCCTTATGGGAATGAGGCGTGATGTTATGTATGTATTTGTGGCTCGCCAAAATATTCTTATAGCATTTATGACCTGCACTAATATTATTTAGAGTTTAGTGTTATTTAGTTATTTATTTATGTTTATTATATATAGTTTGTTAATATTTGGCGGGGTCGCCGCTCTAAACCAGCATTGGGATAAAACCCCAATAGCTGAGGGGTGTTACCATTTTTGGCATCACATTTTTATGCGTCAACTTTGTGTTAAACATATCTATATAATACTTTTATAAGAAATAAAAGGTTATTTATTTATTTATTTATTAAAATTTTCATAATATTTTTGGCCCGCCAATTATCCTCATAATGTTTTTCTAAATGTTTGTGGCCCGCACTTATATTCTCATTTCATTTATGGCCCGCCAAAATATTCTCATGTTTGTGGCCCGGCAAAATATTCTCATAACATTTTTGACCCAAACTAATAATATCAAAGATTTGTGACCCGCCAAAATATTCATATATCATTTGTGCCCAGCACTGACATTCTCATAACAAGAGTGAAAACAATTTATATTATTAACTTTATTTTGAAAGAAATTATCTACAGAGTATTGTAGAAGAATGCAAGTTTTTTGATTGGTAGCATCTCTATGCAAAAGCCTTCTATGTCATTTTAGACCACAAAATTCAATCAGTCATCATGAGAACTCTAAAACTATATGACAAAATGGCTCCTTGTACACTTTTTAAATATAGTTTTCCTCAAATTACTTACCTGGTTGAGACAGTTGTCACTAACAAGAATGTATTAATAACACTTACTCTTGTTTCCTGATCACCAATAAGGCAGACTGCTTTAATAGATGGGCACCATTTTTTAAATTCGTTCATCCAATTCGTAAGTGTTGACTTTGGCACAATAACTATATGTGGTCCAGGAATATTCCTGTACAGAAATTTTAATCATGTATAAAAGCCATTATAGACAACACATCACTGCAACATAACTGATTTGGGGTATTTAAAATAATCCAAGAGTTTTGATTTAATAACTTTAGTATTAGAAGAACTACTTTCTTCAAATTCAGATTTCCACACAATTGAATGGAGTCTTTTGATTCAGATCATAAATGATTTTGCGATACTTAGAGCTGGAAGGGTGAAAACAAAACGTTGCAACTCAAACCCAGGACTTTATATAATCTGTTGTTGAACAAACTGATGCCTAAGACTTTGCAGCTGAATCGAATAATATAAATACTATAATGTCAACAATTTTATTCTAAAACCATCTCGACATTCCAAAATTTTAATTGAATATTCTTAATACACCCTTATGTATCATTTTAATCTATTAATATGGCTCATACATTGCTCTATTTCCACCTGTCAATATTTTGAAACAAATATAATAAAACCTATTAAAGTTTTGAACTATTCAACTAAATATATTAATAAATACATATATAATTTCAAACATAAACTCACTTGAAATTTTTCATATAACCCAAGAGAGAAATTGTTTGCAATGTCTTCCCCAACCCCATCTCATCAGCTAAAATACCATTTATACCATTTTCGTATAACGAAATCATCCAATTCAACCCTCTCACTTGATAATCTCGCATTTCTCCATTCTTGACATAATGTGGTGAAGCATCAAAACGGAATATTGTCTTCTGTTTGATATTTGTTTCCGCCAGTAGCTCTTCATCTTCTTCTTGCTCAGTTTTCCGATGGCGGTGACTATTGTAGAAAATTAATAAATACAATATAATCTCAATCAGTGTTTCTTAACCTTTTTAGCTCTGTTACCCTTATGATGTGTGATTTTACCCCTTCTCCCAATGATGAACTTAATATGTGTTAATACAAATACATAGACTTCATTAAACATTAAAACAATTGCACATGAAAAATTAGGTTTAACGCAATAAGTATATAATAATATAACTTAGAAGCAATTTCCCAATAAAATTTTAACCAAGGCAAACATTTAGCACATTGTTTCCTCTGTGAAATACAATTTTTAACCCTGCAATGGTTATTCCTCTCAAGTTAGGAACCCAGGATTTAAACAATGTTTCTAACAGAATTAAGGCCACATCCACCAGTATCTTACAGAGATTACTCATTTGCATGGGAGTTGTTATAGTGGGGCTTGGTATGGATAACCCAACAAGCACTTCCTAATCTTTCACTAAAGTAATGGCAGATCTCACAAGATCAAAGAGAGATGAAAAGGAGGAGTAATACCTTAACTTGACAGCTAAACATGCACTCTGAGCTACAGGATTGTATACAGTTGAGGCAAGTACCAATAATTTCCTGACAGATAAACCAATTGGGCACCAGTTTTGTAAAGAGCTCTTAGTTGTGCCCATTAGGGATTAGAACCTGTGAAATTTAGCAAGAATCTATCTGTCTGTTAGGTCCTTATAGCTCTGCTACTATCAACTGAAGCCATAATGGCCTAGTGGTGAGCATATGGATTCCTGTTCAGAGAACTTGTAGGTTCAAAATTCTGGGCAGACCAGTAAGTTTCTCAATTAAAAAGAAAAACGAATGTACTTGGTGGTTTATTTTTAATTACTCATTGCAGTTTTGATGAGGGTAAAGTGCAATAATGGATATCTCAGAAGCATTTCTGGTGTATATATAGTCTGCCAAACAGCTGTGTGGTTGGCCTTTGCTCTGAAAACAATCTCTCCAACAGTGGGTCTTTAATAGGCTGCTACTTATCTTATTTTAATATATAAAAATAATTCTTTCTAAATATGATTCTCCATATTATGAGATTGAGTTACTGCACATATTGCTATAAAATATAATCTAATCAATTCAATTAAAATAAAAAAAAGCTTTCATTGAGAAAGTTCAAATACTAACTCTCCCGCACCAGGGGTTTCCTGTTCTTTTATCTTTCTGGGCCTGCCAGCTTTCGCCTTTGGTGGACTGCTACCAGTTTTGTTAGTATTTGTCATAAAATGTGAAAATATTTCAGTTTGCTTTAGTAGAAAATCAAATCTTTTTGCACGATCAGTTTCAATTTTGCTTTCAAAATCCCCCTCTTTACCCCTAGATGAAGGTGTGTCACTGGATGAGCCATTCTGTAATTAAATTAAAATTAATTAAATTATTTACCCAAAAAAAAGGCAAATAAACCAATTACAAGTAAATATTCCTCTTAGATTTATTAATTGATTAATTATTTTACAAATCTTGATGATAAAAATATCTGTCCATAAACTAAGTAAAAACCTGTATTTTAGGCAATTACACCGTTCACAGACGATTAAAGATGACAGACTCAACACAACTTCAAGTATATTATTTAATGAATAAAGAAGAAAATTAGTACAGATCAAATTAAAGCTTTATAAAAAGAATAAAGCAAACACATATGTATGAGCTATAATAGACACACACACACACACACATGTTGTGTGTGAGAGTGTGTTTGTATGTCTAAGCAGGAAGTGTGTGTAATACTTAAATGTAATTAAAAGATACCATAACCCTAGGCTTAGAGTTACATGAAAGCAAAAGCCCATAGCAATCACATCTATGGTTATGTTAAGAAATCTGTTCATGTCCCTGATAGAGATATAAAAGATCGTTGACTAAGAAACTTGGGTTATGGTACATCTCTTAATATTTCCTGGAATTATGTATAATTGGGCTTACTTGCTAACAAATATATTCAGCCTCATTGGGGGATGGTGCAAGTAATAAGTACTAATTTGTCTAAGTCTAGACTGGTGGGAAGCCTTAGTTGTAGCTAGTGAATACATTAACAGCAAAGATGTACCACCAAACAAAAAAAATTGTTGAATCCAGTAGGATGCTGTTATGAGATCATAAAACGTAAAGAATCTCTACTGGGTTAACATGCTTCCATCTTAGATTATATGATCACTTCGAATCAGGTGAGATTGCAGTCAAGCACTATCTATATATGAATAATATATAATTCCCCTTTTTTATTAATCTAAGTTCTGTTTTATAATTTAAGGGTGTCTCACAGGGAGCAGCAACTGCATTGTTAGGCAGATATATATACAGATAGTGTAGTTGGTAATATTATTCCAAATATATAAAAAGTAAGTTTTATTCCACGGATTTGAGATGTAATTGAATAAACCCTTGCTACCTTTCAAAGCAACAATAATTCTAACGTTATAATCGGGAATGTATACACCTATATTAGGAGCACACGCAGAGAAATGTTCAGGTTTTATAAAACAACAAATGCGCTGAATACGGGTCTTTGGACCATTCAAAAAGGTGTTCTCTTCTAATATAATTCGCAATCATACCGAATTATCGCCCACATCTGCAGCATCCACCGGTTCTTCCGCTTGTGACATTGTCACAAAAACACAACTTATCTATTTCACTTAATATACTACCTATCAGTATTTACAATTAAATTTTATTCCACTAACATACGAAATATTAATAGAATATCCAGTAAAAATTAATAAATGTTAGTGTTCTATCAATCTGATGCTACGCTAATGTACTCTGTGACAAAAACGATTTATCAAGCCCTCTCTGCGCCAATACCGGGCGCGAAAAGTAATTTGACTTGAATTGACAGTAGCTTGACTGTATAAGCGAATATATAATCTATAACATATGATTTAAAAAAAGGTCTAAAACAATGCCTTTCCCAAGAAAGGGCTAAATAAAATAATTATAGCTATTAGATAGATGTACTCTACAAAAATATAAAATTGAAGTTATAAAGTAGTAGCAGCAGCCCATTAACGTTCACTGGCACTTCAAGTGCCTGTTTGTAATTACGAAAAGTCAGCTTTTTAATATATGCCTATGAAATTCTATGTGGCACTTACAATAAAATATCAATTTTTTTCTGTTTGTTCGTTCCAGATAATATATGAAATAACTGGACTGATTTTGACGGGACTTTCACTGGTAGATACTTGATCACATATAATAAGGAATACAGCTAGTTTAAAGTAATATAATATATCTCAATACCAAAGATAAGGCTGTTTAGTCTAAAGTTTTTGCCTCTTCTGAAAAAGAGATAATTGAAAATTCATAATTATAAAATAAAGATTATACAGAGAGATTTAAAATTATGCTCAATGAATTAAGTAAAAAAATATTATTAGTACAATTTGATTTGCACATTTAATTATACTATTTCACTCCAAGTTGAGTTTCTTTATTTAATAATAATTTTAATGATGGCTATACGAAGGCGTTATGTTTATTTTCTTTNACGTAACATGCTGCTCCAATGTATACCCCAGTTGCTAATGGAATATAATGCAGTTTTTCTTCACTGGAAAGGAGTGGTTTATTTTTAAACAACAATCTTAGAAAATGTTAGTAGAGCCTTAGCACTAAGCCATCATGTCCACCAGGATCCCAAAAGGGTTCCAACTTCCAATTTTAATTTATTCAGACTACATTAACAGAAGTCAACGTCAAAATATCTTTAATAAAGTAGGCCTTTACAGCACTTTTGAATCGTGAAATATAGTTTTTTCCATATAATATTTAAATGTACGACTGATGATAACATTAAAGAACGAATTGCAATCTAAAGTTACGATAGAACACAGTCAGACAAACAACTGCTACAAATTACTAACTGATCTGGAAAATGTTCTAGTCTATCTTTTGGTGGTAGAAGGATGAAAATTTAGGGTTGTATATTGTATAGAGTTGTATATTGTAGGTTATATGTTGTATCATATAAAAACCAAAATCGAAAATTGTCTTAATTTGGCTAACAATTAGCAGTATGTAAAATAGATGTTGACTGATTCTCAGACCTACCTGTTATGGACACAAAAGTTCATGAGAATCAGTAGAGCCATTTCAGAGAACACTGACTAATTGAGTAACATATTTTATCTGCAATTCTATAAATAAAAGCCAAAAAAAAATTATTGCTTTTTATTTAAAGCTTCTTCTATCACATAATTAAGATATGTGATTTTGTTGCTTTGCACTTGTAATTTGCTGTATATATTCCAATTGACCTGTAAAATAAATAATGATTGTTAATTAAATAAAAGTAATTTTTTATTCAAGTAATTCATTACAATGTTTCAATTACTTACTAAGGCTGCATAAAATCCTAATGTGTTGAGTTCCCTTATTTTGGCAGCATATTGGCCAATGGGTATTCCTGACTTAAGTAGTGGGTTTCTATTAGCGACAATTAAAGCTATCCACTTATTGCTATCAAATGGCTTTAAAGGAAGTCCAAATTTTGCTTTGGAGATGGTGTTTTGCACTGGTAAAGGGATATCTTGATTGTTGTTGCATATAATGATATCTGAAAATATTTTGGTTTAAGTGCCTCATTGGTCTAGTGGTCACTATGTTCAGTTACAGGCATGACATTCTGGGTTCGAGTATAGTCTTGATAAATTAAAAATCCGATATTGAGTTTTCTATTAAGATATTTTCAATATTTGCCTGAAGTTTGGTGGTTGGCAGGATCACACTCCATGCCCATACCTTGGAGAATATTTTAAACCTTCAATCCTATGTCTGTACTCTCTCTGGCAATGTCAGATATCCAGTCCTAACACATAAGTCTATCAGAGTGAAGGAATGGAGAGTGCCCTCATGTACTATGCTTGCCAATCTGCATTGCAGCACATTATGGGTCTATGCTCTAAAAACCCTTACTCCTATGAGTGAGGCTTTATCAAGCGCCCTCTTATCTAGCACAAAGTTCTTAAAATATATATCAATATCAATAAAAGTTTAGAGTAAAAATACAGTATTTCATAAATTACTTATTACTGTACTAACTTTTGCTATATCTTTTAAGCATGAAATTTTATAGCCAAGTGATTTATGAAAACTGCAGACCTAAATTGATAAATAGGTAATATAAACACAAAAATTACAAAGATCTAAAAGGCTAAAAAACAAGTTGACCTATGTATATTCAATAGCCTTCAATATCCTTTATAGTGAAGGAAGGGTTGAATTAATTGTAGAAATTGATTATTACTATTATTACATTGGACAGATTTCAAATCTTGTAATTATAAATATCTGTACCTCCTTTTTGATGATGTGGCAAAATATGAAACCCAGCAGCATACTCATTACCACCACGGTTATTCTGTAAAATTTTCATAATATCTAGAAACATTCTCTCCAAGGCATTATATTGTTTAGGGTAATTTTCATCAGGAGTATAGTCTGTATATTTTTTTGCTAACATTACTGCTTGATTATCAGTAATAAAACTAGTAACACTGTCTTTACAAAATATCTTAGCCATATTATGAATTGTAAGTATTTCTCTGCCATAAAAGTAACAATTTTTGCCATATGTATGTTCTAAAAATTCTTTACTTAAAATTTTATTAATTAAATCTGTGGGGTATATTTCCAACAAACCTAGATAAGACACACAACATGCATAAACTCTACTATGTTGTTTTATTTCTTCTGTACGTTCCTGTTTCCTTAATTCTTCTACTATTTTATTTAAAAAGTTTTCAGTTTTTGGGATATAGTTAAATGTTCCATATGTCAGCATTAATCTTTCAAGATCTTTTAACCTTGCTTTTGGTAAAGAATCCATTAAATTCTCTTCTATTAAATTCAAGCATTGTTCATGAAATGTTAAAGTAGATGTACCAACTAAAGCTACTTGAACATTACACATAATTGACAATCTTGGTATTTCCTTTTGCAAGGATGTAAGCAAATCAAAAACTTTATCATCATCAGATATTTTTATTGAGTATCTGATTATTTTCAATAATGCTGCAAGTGTAACTTCATGAATGCCTTTGGATTTGTCTATTAATTGATCAATGAATTTGTTTACTAATGACATGCTTCTTATAGGTGTTTTACTTTTAAAAAAGCCCATGGCTATTATAGCTAGTTCATCTATACTGAACTCTTGAAAGTTTTCTTCGATTTTCACTTCAAGATTATGTATATCGTGAGGTGAACTCCTGGCTATTCCAATAAAAAATAAAGTTTTAACAATTTGGTTTTTTGTCAAGTGCTTTGCTTTTGTAGCAAACTTTTGTAGACCCTTAAAACAAAAATCACTAACTCTTGCTACATTTAACATATAAAATAATGATACAAATTCAAGCATTTGATCATAAGACCATTTGTTTATTCTTCGATGGCATTCATCATCTAATGCTGACCAAACTTCAATATAATTCCTTGTCCGTATTGATTCTGTTTCAGGCCAATTTGTAAGACCATAAAATAGTCTTTTTAATTCTTCATCCGTTGCTAAGTGAATGCTGTCGGTTAATTTATCGATAAAATCATCAAATTGTTTATTTGATATACAAAGGTTATGCTCCGAGCAATACAGGCCTAGAGACGAAAATAATTGAAATATTTTTTTTGAATCATCATTTAAGTATTTGGGATCTAGAATTTTAGAGTATTCTTCCTTATTTAAAGGCTCTTGATCATCCTTTCTTGAATGAAAGTCGATAACGTAGCCTTGATTTTGCATAACATCGTAGGCATGTTTATTTTCTGTTTCCATGTACATTTTTATATACATAACAGAATTTACATTGAAATTTCTCGATTGAAATTTGTAGACTTGTGAACCTTTAACCAGATTGTGACGCGAGTTAATAAGTAATAAATAACGACTTAATTTACTAATAAACATCATGTGCAATTTGTTTGTTCACTTCACCAATATCATAAAATGATTAAATCATTTATTTTGTATATACTCTATTTCGATATATTTATTATAATAATAACATCCTTAAATACATCTGTATGTTATATTAACCAGAATATAGGTATTATTTATTATAGGTAGTAGGTACATAATCAAAACCTACGGAGATGAAATTTAAATAATAAATATATTTTTTTACTGTATCTTCTCCATGAGGCAGGCAAAGGTCTTAGACCAAACAATCTTGTCTTTCGTTTTATTAGATTCTGTAATTATTATTAATCTGTGAACTATGTCGTTAGTCTATAGTTCGATTAAATTAGTCTGTAATAGAGACAATCCCACCTAATCTCAAGCTTCGGCGTGCGATACAAGTCAGAATAATATATGCAAGGATTAATTGAAATACACGAAGACAACTCTATAGTCTATCCCCAAACAAGGACATTAGTCATTACAGTACCGTTACATTTTGTTGTTAATTTAATACGAAACAAAAGTTTTATGTTGTACAGCCTCTCCAGATCCTTCTATCGAAATAAATATTCTACGGTATTCATGATTCTGGTGAATGTGAACATTACGATAATAAATATTGAAGTAAGTCTATGGAAAATAGAAGAAAAAATATTTTCTTTAGTAAATATATCCACCATTTTTTGTGTATAAATAAACGAGCAAACAAAGCAGCAGTTCACCTAACTGTAGAAAGATTATAGATACGGTAGCCTAGACACATTAACACCATAACCGCTTAGGCTTCCAGATTGCGAGATTCCTTAGTGTTATAGCTAAAACATCGAAAATATCGCATTATTATTAAAAGGATATAGCGTGTTAAGTCTCTTTCACTCTAAGCAATCTGTAACCGGAAGTTACCAAATTTTTGAGCACTTTTAAAAAGGCAATCTTTCATTGTACATTATAGTCAGTTCACGTGTAGGTTCTGTGCTGCTGTTGTCTCTTTTCCTCTCGGGTTCATCGGCCAATAGAGTGGAAGAGAAAGGTTCCATTTGTAATACAAAATAGTGAAAATAGTTTTAAACCACTAAACGGGTCAGCACGTTCGGATATAGACACGAAGTCTTGACTTCGTGTCCCGGGTCGAGTGAATTAATAAATCGATATTGAGTTTTCTATTAGATTTGTTTTTTAATATTTGCCCGAAATTGGAAAGTTGGCGGTGTACCCTACCCTTAAGCAGTCGGTTCTGCGTCTGATCTCTCGTGTCGTGTCGTCGTCGTCGTCGTCGTCGTGTCGGCATGCTGTCACATCAGACTATAAGAGTGAAGGAATGGATAGTACACCTGTGTTAACACAAACACTTGTGTACTATACCTGCCGCAGGGCAGCAGGGTGCTGAGTCTATGCTCTAAAAACCTTCTCTGCTATGAGTAAAGAGGCCTGTACCCTGTAATGTTAAAAGGTTGCTTTAACCTTAAACATGTTCATTTAAATCAGTCGCGACTGACTTCAACTTTAGCAAAATAAAACCTTTAAATTTATTATGTAAATCATATTTCCCCATATTCCCACGGGACCGATCCAGTAGGAATATATATATGCGGTCAACAGCCATACAAGGTTCCGAAAACGAAGACAGACGTATTAAAGAAAGCTTTGATGATGGGACGGACGGAAAATCGAACCTGATTAAAAAAAATCGATAGTTACTAAAAAAAACCAGCAAGAAAACACTAAATTAAAATCAGCTGGTGCTCGAACCGGACGGCCTGACAGCGCCTGTCTAGCTGACGGTACGACAGTAGCTAGATGTCGTTAACCCGTGCTGAGACGTTAGGTGTTTTTTTGTGTTTCATTGCTGGTTTTTTTTAGTAATGTATTTTTTATGAAACTATCGATTCATTTAGCTAGTACAGCTATATGAATCGACATGACGGAGCGTAAAACGTTTTAAAATCTTGAGTGATTTTTTCCATCCCGTCATCAAAGGTGTCATTATTACTATGACCTTTCGTTTTCGAAAGCGGTGTCCTAACATTTTGTATTAATAGTAACCAGGACTGGGGCAGGTACATAGGAAATAAAGCACTAAAATTCGGGTAATTCATATAATATATTTACCGAATTATTTTACTGTAGTTGTTGGCCAAATCACAAAGTATTATAAGTAATTAAAACAAGGAAAGACTCCTCGTTTATATATATTTAATATATAAGTTTAAGTGTTACATATACTTTAAATAATAATAAAACACATTGACTGCAGTATTCCTAAGAAATAATATAAAATACATGCATTAATTACAAAAGAATACTGCGCGAAAGCTTTTTCTATTAAAATTTAATTAAATGTTTATGAATGAAATAAATAAGTTTCGATATATTGTGAATTAAACTGGTATAGTTATTATGGCAGTTACATTTATTAAAAACGTATTAATAGAGAACATAAAAGAGTGGGGTTTGTAGTAGGCAATACAAATTTTCTGCGCAGTATGCTTTCTTCTTGTTGACAGGTCAACAAGTGACTGTTTACCTGATGGTAAGTGGTTATACATTTTAAAAGGGATGCACATTAATATGGTAAGAGATAATTTACACATTGTACACTTGCCGGAATGCAATTTAATTGTTTGGAAACACATCTTTTCTAGTAACGTGGTTAGTCACAAAAAAAAGTCTCATCATTTCCGAGTTAGGCAAATTCTAAAATACAATTTCCTTAAATTGTTCTGCTGGAAAGGAAATCCGGGACTTTTGATAGCAACGCGAGTACTCTCGCTTTTCAATCAACAATACTGTCAAAGCTCTTTGCTTATGAAAAAGTATAACAGATAATGAAATGAATGGCCCATAGGGCTAAAATTGCGGACGGATTTACTTCTTTTGGTAATATTATATAAACATTATGCGATTATGATAGAAGTAGCTAGCGCAAGAATGTCCTATCCAATATTTAATACAAAAAGATTCAGTATTTTTTGGTCTAGAAACTATTATATAAAGTAGAATAACATCATAGTTTTTCATCTTATTTATTATTGGGATTTTTGACTCTCCTATCAAACCCATAGCAATATTATTGTCTAACAAAAGTGATATTGAAATAAATGGGGTGTGTTATGGCCACGGCCGTTTTTGTGGCGTGGATACATCTCGTACCAAGGCTTCCCTTTTCTCGGCAAAATAAATTATTTAATCCTTTAGCTATCCAGTGGTATAATTGAATTTCTCATGGAGGTGATAGATATGTAGCTACAACACCAAACTATACCCCCTGATTTTGTAATCATTCGTATTTTTTAATTGCCTAGGGAGGCAATGTATGCGATTTGTTTTGATTAAATTTGTAAAGGAATTCCCTTGAATAATATAACGTAATGAAAATAGGTCATTCTTGCTCTGGCAACTGCATTATGTCTCTTAGAACATTTTGTTGCGACTTACTCCCATAAATGAACCACAAAACACACCTTATGATAAACAATTAAATCTACAAAATAATAGAAAACTCATTGTATTAATTAAAACCTATTCATTATTCGCATCTAAGTTCCTACGTAAGAACTTTGGCAGATGTTTACATTTTTTAACTAAATATCTACGACAAAATGCTAAAATTGTGATAAGTATATAAATAACATCTCACGTGATTACATAAATCGACACACAATTATTATAGACTCCATCAAGTACAAGTAGAAATAATACGAAATCACAATACCTAGCGATAAAAAAATCGCATCAAACATAGTTTTGGTATACAATAATTCAATTAAAATTTCCAGTAAATATAAACGATATCATCAAATATAGTTTTAATTACGAGAATAAATATGGGAAGCCGATATTTATCACATTTGGTAATTGTTATATGAACATTACATGGATCTTCTGCTGCTAATATTTCAAGCAGTTTCTATCGGCCTCCATCACCCTGTAAACAAATTTGCATATTAGTATAACATTAGGTTTAATTTAAAAATAATACAGCGAGAGTGCAAGTGTTATTAAATGAGGCTATACTAGCAAAAACGGCCTATATATTACGTAGATATAGGTTAGGTTAACATAGCGTTTTTTCCATAATCTGTAATGTTATTAAACCATTATTGTACGCCATTCCCCTCCGGTATTATCTGAGTTACAGTCTAAAAATCTAATTATGAACTAACCACAAAGTTCACAGATACATAATACTTATTTATATAAGTTTTCTTGATTTTCATTCGTGATAAAATCATGTGTTTCACGCATTTATATGGCATATATTCTTAAAATATTTTTATTTCAAATTTCTAATAATAAGATATTTATTATAAAATACGGAAGATTATGTAGGTATCAAACAAGAAGTATATAAGTTACAGGTAATACTTAAGTTTAAGCAGTTTATACCTGACGGATTTTGTTGCGGGCTCTTCTCAGAATAGGGTACGAAGGTACCCTCGTAACTGTAGACTAATTCGTCTTTAATATTATTATTAATCATAATCGTTAAAACGATATGGAAAAAAACTATATTTGACTATTCAAAAGTGCTGCAAACGCCTACATGAATAAAGAATTCTTGAATGTGAAGTCTTTTTGAAGATTATGAATGAACGGTTACGGTTATATATATAAGGTGATTTTCATGGCTCATAGGGTAGCGCTTGACTGTGATTACATCAGATGATACATAAATAATAAATATAGTCTAAAATGAAATGTTATTATACGATGCTGTGTAAAAACTATATGAAGTAAATTTTCTCTTAAAAGATTAGCGCGCTTCCATCTCAGACTGTATCATCTATAAGTGCAATGTATAAGTTGGCGCTTGATTATATTAGAGGTGATAAAGTCTTATAAGTCGTTGGTTGCCAGCACGCACGAAAAAGAAGAACTCATTGTCACGTACCATCTGTGTGTTTAGGCAAGGCCGACAGAGCGTTAGAGAGGTGCGATCGGCCTCATTCCATTTTTTATTACAACAACAGTGATAAGGGACTATGTTCTAAATCACAGTCAAACTCTAACCTGTCAGCAATAAAAACCTGTCCAAATGTTTTATTTAGGCCGTTTTTGCGCTTTATTTTAAACATCTTTCACCAAAGTACAATTTTTGTAAGATTTAATGAAATAGGTGTAGCTAAGACGTCTTCATGAAGACAATATAATAGATTCCAACAGAATGCCAAAACTATAGAAATCTTATAAAGTAAGGTTTTGTGCTGACATGCTACGTAATTTTGTTAAATAATTGAAACCTTAAACCATCTAATAATAGTGATAATAATACGGTTATTTAAAATTTGGTGTTAATAGAAAACCTTGCTGTTTTACCAATCACTTGTAAAAACGTTACGGGATCTTACTATATTATTTGCGTTGCCTTTTTTATATATTTTATCTGGAGTATTTTTTAAATTATTACACTTGCAGGTAGATCAATGTTTAGGTTTAGATATTTTAGGTATTGTTATCGAAGGAGGTAGCGGTAAAAGGTTATTGCCGTATCTAGCGTAGAAATTCTCATCTTTAGAATTTATATCTATTAGAAGCGATTTTCTATTAGAAGCAGGGTTCTGAAAAAAATAACGATGTAATTCAAAGCAGATATCTAAAATATTTTTAATAAAACTAGCGAGCCACCTCGGCTTTGCACGTTTGATAGAAAAAAATTATGCCTAATGTATTTTTATTGCGTAAATACTGTATACACAAAATAAATTAAAATATTTATTTATATACAACATTGATAACTTCTATCTGATTGTGATCGGCGTCAAAGAAGGCCATTCGTCGTTGTGAGAAACGAATACTACTATGGGATTAAGCAGGCCTAGTTATACGGCTCGCTACAATTCTGTTTAGATTGGCATTTTTCAATTCGTTATATCTTTTGTATAGAATATCCAATTTTAATAAACTAAAAATTAGAGGTATTGAAACGGATTTCAATCAAATGATATTAATGAAATAACAATTACTACAGAGGTATGAATAATAAGGCTTTATTATTATTGGGATTTATTAATTTTTATTAATTTTTAAAACTTAAAAAAGTAGTTACAGTGGTGTAACTACAGTAGTTGGACATATGGTATCGTGGACTTTTTTGTATATATTAATACCTTCTGTAATATTGTAGAACATTTTTGAGCGCACTCGATGACAGATTAGTTGTGTCCAATTTTTCACACTTTGGGTTACAATAATTCATTTTTCTTAGGGATCCCTATTTTTCTGAGAAATTAATATAGCCTATATCGCTTAGTCAAAATTCAGCTTAAAACAATTTTGAAATCGCTCCAGTAATGTTTGTGTCAAAACGTTACATACATACATACAAAAATACAAATGTTTTCGCTTTATAATATTAGTTAGGATAGGTAGGAGTGGGCACTAGTTCCTGAGACACAGTTAAATATAGTTCAGGAACCAGTGACTCATGTTATTTTAAAGTCGGTATGGGAAATTGACATAAATTTGATTTGATTTGTAGTGATATTTCATATAATACTTACAAGAGCTTCAGTCTTTTTCCGTAGATTTGACCTAGATAGTGTAAGAGCCAATTCTGATTGTAATCTACTGGTAATGGGCTCATTGTCAGTTAGTTTGTTGCCATCTGCTTTATCACCATTTAAGAAATCTAATTTTGAGGGCTCCTTTCTCCCTACATGATTAACATATTCGCCTATTGTAACTGAAACCGGGCGTACATGTTTCTTCATTGTGGCAGGACCATTCGGTGCTTGTATAAAATAATTGGACGGTGGTTTTGGTGTTACGTTTTGTGGGTTTTTTAATTTATACGACTCTAACGATTCGACTTCAGCGTTGCCTTCTTTTAAATTCTTCCCTTTCAGCTGCACTGGCAGATCATTCTTGTTGTTATAATCTGGAGTAGGTATTCTGCTAAGTGTTGCAATCTTTCTCAGATTAGGTATTTTCATTACATCTGTATCATCTAATTTCGGATTGTGATCGTCTAGTTTCTTATGCTCTCCATTTTTATAACCATTTGTGACTGGCATCTGAAATGGAAATTATTAAAAGTAATTATAATCAAATTAGTATAACATTCAATAAAAGCATGAATTTAAGACAACGAAAACACTACTGTAACATAATGTTGCATAATTTTAAAGTGAATGTCTTAAATTTTCGTCTAATTACGATCAAGACTATGGGATATGGCGCAATATCCTTATTAGGCTGCAATTGAATTAGTTTGTGCACACTTTACATATGCATAATGACTGTGTGAGAACATTACATATTGAAAGTACTAGATTATGTATTTCTCCCATACGTCTAAACGTTCTTGTTTATTTGAATTTTCAGCGTACATACCAAGGAGTATAATTGTATTTGTTTCATTCGATGCAATACGACAGATAGCAAAATATAATAGAGATAATTAGTTTAGCTAACGAAGTTGCTAACGAAGTCTAATCTCTAATGGAAATATTATACAGAAATGTTGGGGAAACCCACATTAATTTCATATTCTGATGTTTCCATCTGAATAAAAGGCAATTCTGTTATAATTTGAATTAAAAAGACATTCGAGTTACTTAGTAGAAGGTTGTTAAATGCAAGACTCAAACATGGGATCTATATATTATCATTAGAGCTAATGCAACATTGGTGACCAAAAAAGTAACTACATTTTTAATTAGCTTAATTTACTTACAGGAGGTGGTGGTGGCGGTGGAGCCTTTTTTGTAGATTCCCGTTTTTCCAAAGACTCTTTCTCATTTATAAAATCATTTGCAGCTTCATCAGCTTTTCTTATTGGTACACTGGATTGACGGTCCTGCAAAAAAGAAAAAAAAAAGTTATTTCCTATGCCATCTAACACGAATTTCTTATTACACAGTTCCACAATTTTTCGGTAAGTATATTTAATTACTATTTGAAAAAATGTTTGATGTCAAGTATTTGAATTGAAACGGAAAAAAGTAGTTTATTAACGAAATAACATTTGAACAAGATAAAGGATAATAAGTTGAAAATAGTAAAGGATATTATCTTACACGTTCAACTAGTAGACGCTTTGCCCTGACTCATTAAATGATTCAAAAGCGCTGTAAAAGCCTTCACATGAACTTGTGTGATTAAAAATTTTTCATGCCTACGTAATATTGACTGAGGATAGAGTTTGGTGTACATAAGAACTACTTTTTATCTTTCAACCATGTTACGGTTTACTGTCACCAAACATAGTCTCGTTAATGGAATAGTACGTATACTCGCTGCGCTAGTAGGGGTTCCAAGGTCGATTCCAGACTTTAGGAAATTGTATTTGTCTTAGTTTAGTCTCAAAGGCTTCGACTGCACCTTATCAACCTTAACACCAAACACGAGCCGATAAATAAAAATTATTGTGGTGAAATTTAGGCCTTTATTGTTGTTGTTTTCTTGCCCTTATCCCACTAGGTGGGGTCGGCACAGCATGTTTCCTTTCGCCACTTCACTCTATCCGCTGTTATTTCTACATTTACACCCTTAATACACATATCCTCTTTCACACAATTCATCCACACTTTTTTTGATCGCCCTCTCCCGACCCTGCCACTTACCATCATATTTAGGACCCTCTTACATACACGGCTATCCTCCCTTCTCATTACATGTCCATACCAGGCTAACCTTCCACTCCTTAACTTCTCGGTCACTGGTGCTACTTTCACACTTCCTCTAATATACTTATTCCTAATCTTATCTAATTTTGTTACTCCACACATCCATCTCAACAATCACATCTCCGCTACATGCAATTTCCTTTTATTCTCCCCTTTGGTGGCCCAGCACTCTGATCC
>JACTOM010000054.1:44232-318733 GCA_015832385.1 Elymnias hypermnestra
ATATTGAGTTTTCTATTAAGATTTTCTCAATATTTGCCCGAAGTTGGGAAGTTGGCGGTGTGATCCACCCCCGTGCCTCGGAGAGCACGTTAAGCCGTCGGTCCTGCGCCTGATCTCTCTCCGGTCGTGTCGGATTCCCGTCACATCGGACTATAAAAGTGAAGGAATAGAATTTGCACTTGTGTACTATGCCTGCCAATCCGCAGTGGAGCAGCATGGTGGGTCTATGTGAATGAAAAACTGTTTGGGAAAACTCACTCTTTATATGGATTACATGTGCCAAATCTTAAAGCATTCTCGTATTATTGTTTTCCACGGAAATTTGGCACACGTTGATTAGATCGTTTCAATAAAAATGCGAGAGATGTTCTTTTATATACGTTATATATCGATAATATAATGAAAAATAAATTATTTACTCTTAATCGTGCTAACACGTTTGCGTGTTTTAAGCATTGCATTAGGTTTCTAGTGTAACCGATCCCATGACATCGTGAGTAATCGATTAAAATCGTCATGCAATCCGGTGTAACGCGATTGACTTAATGCACACCCCCAACGTACAATTTACCTTTTCTTTCTTATTTTGAAAAATGAAATTCAATAAACTTTCTTGTTATCATAAATTTAACATGCCATCTATGTTAATTATATAGAAGCTTCAAATTGTATTCCTAACTAAAGGTTTCGTCTAATTTCATTACAACAAATACACATACTGTATTGGATAATACTTCAAAGACCTATGAAGTTATGCCTAAATTGTTACTACAATTTCGCTTTGTTTGCAATTTCGAAACAGGTACATTCTACTTTTACTTTTGTATTACAATACTGCAACTAATATTTCCTGTAAATTATTTGTTTAAAGCGTTTATGATACAGTGGAGCAATAATTGAAACCGAAACGAAATCCAAATAACAAAGCCTTAAACCTAGCGATCTACGATTTATACTTTGTGTATATATGTCTCAAACTAAATGAGAATAATTTCAAGGAATCATAATAATTTGGCATTGAACTTTACCTACTTATATCATGATAGTTTAAACTTAAATGAAAAAAATACTTAGTTAATAAAGGGGTGACGTCAAGTAGTGTTCTTTTGAACTTGAGGAAAACGTGACGAAAAAAAACATATCTTTTAAAATAAAACCATATATGTGTATATTTAAAATTCAAATTCGTTAACCTCATATTGCAGGCTGGCTGCATCGCAAACTAATTAACAGCCATCGTGTATGTATAGATTACTATAACCATTAAATGGTATTTATATACCTTCATACGTAACTTGGGATATGTAAATGTAGGAATATCACATGAACTGTATTACTGTATTTTATTCGCTAGTTCCCGATCCCACTTAATTATAGGGAACCTGTCCTTAATGACCGCTTACGTTGCATTACGATGCCGTAGCAGTCAATCGTGAATAATTTTAAAGTTCTCGTGATAAGTAAGTGACTTTGATGGTCTACAACCATCTCTGGGGCACATCAGTTCTATAATTTCAACGTTTATATAACACACACACAGAGTAAACACTTTATTGCGCACAAGATAAAAAAAAATATATATAAACTAAGATACTTATTACTATAATTATAGTCTGCAAAGGCGGTCTTATTGCTACAAAAAATCTCTTTCAGACAACCTTATTATGTTGAGAAGCTGACTAAAACAAATAATAGGGCAGGCCAGCGCCAGAAACTAAGTATAATATATATAAACAAGTTTTAGTTTACAACTATGTAAGATATTTGTTAATAAAACATGCACATAAATCAAATCAAATCAAATCAAAAATATCTTTATTCAAGTAGGCATATTACAGCACTTTTGAATCATCAAATTAGATATATATTTTTTCCACACTCTGATTCTAATATACGTCTGATGATAGTACTCAAGAACGGCTTAAATCTAAAGTTACGAAGGTTCCTTCGCGCCCTGATCCGAGAAGAACCCACAACAAACTCAGTCGGGTATTTTTTTTGTTACCGCCATCATTACAATATCTTATTACTTTACTATATTTTAATTCAAATTAGAGCAATCCGTTCACTCCCACGCGTTTCTATCCTCTAAGTAGTCTTGCAACTTAAAATATGATTTTTCTATCAAACTTCTTTTAACAAAGACTTTGGATTTATTAATTGACATCTTTAGAACGTCTTGTGGGAATTAATTATAGAAACGTATACAGTTACCCTTAAATAAGTTGTTAATCTTATGCAGCCTACTAGAATTTATAACAAGTTTATTTTGGTTAAGTGTTTCGTAAGTTATATGATGTACATTCACTCTTTTTGTTAAAAGAGTTAATGTTTTTATGTACCTACAACAAGTTTTCTTATATATATACCCAGTGAACTGTCATTATGTTAACTGCTTTGAATTTATTTCTTAGCCACTCTCTTGGACCCATATTAAATTTAAATATCTATATATCTAAATACATATACACAAAACATACTCAAAATATATAAAATATACAGTATAAAGAAACGAAATAGATACAATAACATAAGATAACCATAGGTAAAGACCATTTTTGGGTAAAGACCATAACATTTTGAAATAATTATAATGAAAGTTATACACAAACATACATACATCTAAATATATAAATATCGATTACAAGGAAAGTGGTTTAAACTACAGGGCGATCACCAAGAAATTTATACTATATAAATAATACCTTATATGTGTAATGGTTATCATTTATTATTATTAATATGAATAAGTATTGCGAAGAAATAAAATTCCCAGTTTCAGGGTAAAGATTTCCCTGAAACACCTGGTAGATAGACTTCTATGGTGGAGTAGTGTGGTGGGTATAATCTCCAAATCATCTCCCCTTTTCGGTAGAAAGCATATGTCCAATATTGGGTTATTACTTTACTAGAGGATTATAATTTTCTGCATTTTCAGTAAGACAGTGTCCATGTAAGCTATATATTGTATTATATAGGTTTCGATGATGACTGTGTAGATCATTTAAGTCCTATTTACAGTACGATTTATATGATGTTGATTTATGCAAACCTACGAAATATTTCTTAGGTTCATCAGTAAGTCTTTTGCACTTTTAGGATTTCATTATCGATTGTATTTACTTGATTAAATTAGAATCGAAAGTTCAATAACATCGTAATCCTCTTAAGCGAAAATGTATCTACTTATAACTGTATTGATAAAATTTTGTAGCGATAATCCTTATGAAGTCACCTGCGATTGAAACATCACATGAGTGTCTTCAGCTTTATCGTAATTTTATAAATTTTTTTCATGATTATTGACTATTGTACAACATTTCATGTTAATATATTGAAATCTAGTTTTTTGCAGTGTGTAAAGGAATGTAAATTATTTTTTTTTGACATAACATTAACTTTCTTGCATAATAATATAAGAAATATCCAAGTATCTATTGACTCATCACGATATCTCTGGAACCATAAGGCGTAGAGACTTGAAATTTGGTAAGAATATTCCTTTTACGGAGTACAGGTCAGATAAGAACGGATTTGACGAAACTCCACCCGAAAGAGGGGTTCCGGGTTTTTAACTATTGACTCATTACGAAACTGCCAAAAGTAAGATTCAGGATATTCCACCCTCAAAGGGTTTTCCCAAAACTCATATCTTTTAATCTGTAGTTCTTACAACTGTGAAACTTTAACAAAATATTTTTTTTGGTATGTTGGGGAATGTAACAAAAACATATTCCATTCAAATATTCCACACAGACGAAGTCGCGGGTTCAGCTATATGGTTTTTCTTTGAGAAGAATCTACAATACTCAAAATTCAATATAAACTAAAGCAATTTCTTCGCTTTCTTTATTGACTGGGTAAAAATATTTTTATAATAATTTTTTCTATTAAAAGCTATAATATTAAAACATATACAAAAAGTCTATAAGTAAGTAAGTAAGTAGCAGCCCATTAACGTCCCACTGCTGGGCACAGGCCTCCTCACATCGAGGTGCGAGGGTTTTTAGAACACCGACCCACCACGCTGCTCCACTGCGTATTGGCAGGCATAGAACACAAGTGCACTCTCTATTCCTTCACTCTCATAGGCCGATGTGACGGGAATCCGACACGACCGGAGAGAGATCAGGCGCAGGACCGATGGCTTAACGTGCTCTCCGAGGCACGGGGCTGGATCACACAGCCAACTTTCCAACTTCAGGCAAATATTGAGAAAATCTTAATAGAAAACTCAATATTGATTTTTGAATTGGCCCGACCTGGGACTCGAACCCAGGACCTCATGTCTGTAGTCGAACATGCTAACCACTAGACTAATGAGGTAGTAAAAGATTATAGTTGCCTATCAATCGATCTATCGAATTTACTCAACGACCGTGTTAACGCTTCGCTCTAATAACAAAAGATAAATCTCCACAACTTACTTCGTAGCATTGAATAGTGAACAGCGGTGTTGATTTGATTTTCTTCATTTTTAACTAAACTTTTAAATCACATCTCATGAACATATGAATTTTATCACGCTGCAGTTTCGTTTCGCATTTTGTTCGACATCAGCAATGCATGGAAAATTGTACCATATAAATAAAGCAAGTACGCGTGAAGGTCAGCGATAATTTTCCGGTTATCGGGAAATTGTGGTGTTTTTGAGCGTAATTCGCGACTAGTGCGGTTGACGGTAACTCGCGGACAGAGACGGTCGAGGCGGTGAGCCGCGTCGACTACGGATGTGGTGGAGTGACTGAACAAGTATACAGGGCGCTAGGTGCGCGGCCGACGTTATCAGTGCGAGGCACAATCATTCCAAATATCTAAGTTCTGTTAAGACTAGCACACGCATATTACTTTACTAGCTGAACCCGCGGCTTCGTCTGCATAGAATGTCTTTTTGATAGCATTCTCATTAATTTAGGTAAATTGTTGTACAAATAAGAAACATACCCGCACTTTGAGGGTGGGATTTTCTAAAATCTACTTTTGATAGTTTTACATACTATAAAACATATGGTTTGTAAATTTGAAGCTTTCTAATGTGAAATTTGAATTTTTTTATTAAACATCCAGGCAACCTAAAAAAAAAACGATTATTCCTAGCAAATTTCAAGTTTCTATGCCTAATGGTTACAGAGGTATCGTGATGAGTCAATAGATACCTGGATATCAAGAAAGTTGTCATGTCAAAAAAATGATTTGCATTCCTTTACACACTGCAAAAATCTTAGATTTCTATATATTAACATGAAATGTTGTACAATAGACAATGATCATGAAAAAAATTTAAAAGATTACGATAATGCTGAAGACACTCATGTGATGTTTCAATCGCAGGTAATTACCTACTAAATTTTAAATTTCTACGCCTTATGGTTCCAGAGATATCGTGATAAGTTTTATTTATTGGCCAATTTATTAACTTTTGTTTATATAAATTTTTAATGTTAACTTCTTCTAAAGCGTTACATTATTACATATTTTTCATCCATAGCGTGATTGTTCTTGTACCTGATCTGACAAAATTTCTTCCAAATCTAAATTGTTTAAATTGCATCTCATCGTATCGTTTTTCAAACTCTAACACTAAATGTGATTTTATGTATAAGCACATTTCGTATATAGGGAAGGAACAATTAAGAGCTTTAATTCTTTAAACAGAGGTCTACAGGAGGTTATTGGGCTCACATCATAAATACTTCCGACGCATCTTTTTTGGGTGATAAAAACTTTATTAATACTGGTACAGTTTATGCCTTAAAGAGCATATCTTTACAGCTTTTCGCTGTCACCCGCATAGTTAAGGATCTCGAGGAGATATGGGTAAATTCGGATTATCGGATCGAATTGCAATCTAATTCTCAAAACCATCTGAAGAAATGAAAAATTTCAAAAAATCGGCTTACAACGACTTTAGTAACATACACACGCACATAAGAATTTTATATACATATGCATATGTATCTACGCCTTAAACTGTCGATGTATGATTCACACACGCAACACAATAAATCGATATTGTTTTGACATTTTGTTTAATTCTATAATGTAATGTGTGATACTATTCTCTATAAGAATGTATAACTGAAAACTATAATGTACGTTTTGCTAAAAATATTATGACATACAAATAATACGTACCCAGTGCGTAACTACAAGTGGTTTAAATACATACATAGCGTCACGCCCTATTGCCATAGGGGTAAGCAGAGGTCACATCCTTCCACTTGCCACGATCCTTCGCTTCTTTTATTCTCATTATACCTTTCATACAAGTTCGTCGGTTTAGACTACTCTTGACCTGGCCCTTATTTAAAATGTCCTGTATTTTCTCCTTCCGACTTCTCCCCATTCATTCTTGACTCATAAACTGTCAGTCTCCTTTCATTTATTCTCTCTGTGTGTCCAAACCATCTAAGCATATCTTTCTCAGCTTTAGTCACTACATCTTCTTTTATACCACAACGTTCTCTTATAACATTATTTCTTACTTTGACACTCAGTTTCAATTCAGTTATACTTTTCAACGCTCTCATCTCTACCGCATTTATTTTACTTTTGTGATCCTTCTGCCATACCCAACTTTAACTACCATATATAAGTGTTGGCACCAACACTCCTGCATACACAGCCAGTCTGGCTCTTTGAGACACCATCTGGCTATTCATAAAGGCGTGCAGAGCATTTACCATATTCCCTGTATCCTCTCCTATCAATATTACTTTTACATTTTTCACTTGTTCTAAATGTTTTGTCTAAATGCTAGCCCTATAAGTAATATTTTTAAGGATCTGAGCCAATCATTTATAAAGTAAAGATAAGGTGGTAGCTTAATAACGTCTTACTGCTGAGCACAAGGCTTTTTATTGATAGAAGAGAAGGTTTTTAGAGCATAGATGCCTGCTGCTTAACTGTGGGTTGGAAGACTTTTAACAAGAATTCACGTGTATCCATTGGTCTAATGCAATTAATTAATGCAAATATTCAAAAATATAAACAATTGCACATGAATTAAATCTACTTAAAGCGTGAGTAAAAAAGACTTGTCAATAATGTTCTGACAAGATAAGATTAAAATGACACTGTAATATCAATTGAAGGCGTTATCTACAATTTTAGCAATTGAAAATGCATTCCAACGAAAGCGAAATTGGGTTCAAGTGTGGTATTTTCGTTTTCGTATTTAATATTTTCAATTAAATGGAAATTAAGGGATGCGTTTTTATATAATCAATGGGAAAATAGCGCAAAAAAATCAGTTAGGTGACTAATGTGTTGAATTGAACTGGTTTAATTTTTTACACTAAATACAAATGTATGTTTCAATCGAAACATATATATTTAGTTTTTAAGTTAACTCCTTCATTTAATTAATATACATTTTGTTCTCTTTTACAAATAATATGGAGAAGAATTGAAAGAGAAGTCAGTTAGAATTTAAAGGGAGAGATATAGATAATGCAGTGAGAGTGTATCGATTTTTGAATTGGCCCGACCCGGGACTCGAACCCAGGACCTCATGTTTGTTTGCATTTATCCTTATCCTCTTAAATTAAAGACCGTTTGAATTAAAGTAAAGTACTTTTTAAATTATTAAAATTGGACATTCGATTCAAAAGATATAACGAATTTAAAAATGTTAATCTAGGAAAATAAGTCCGACTTAGTAAACTTTCTATTGCCACGAGATTGGTATCTACGTAGGTGAAACCGCGGGGCATTGCTAGTATAATATAAAATTATGATATAAAGACATTTAAAAGGTATAGAAGAAATTAAAAGCTAACGTGTTTAAAATTTTCTAATGTGGATATTCTTTTCAGTTCAGTTATTCTGTCTAAATTCGAGCGAATACAACAACCTCGGCACTTCGTTTGTTTTTTTTTTTTAAATCGTCAACCATGCGCAGCCAAGGCCGACGGCTGGTCGTTAGTTTTAGTCGAAATTTATCAAAATTTTACATGTAAATGTTAAGGTACTATTGTCAAGGTACTTCATAAGATTTAAAGGGATACAGACATGAGGTTACTCATTAAAGGTTATTACCCTTATCGACTACTCAAGGGCCGGCGCAGTAATAGGCTCTACATTAATTGACTTTGCAATGACAATGCAACCTTATCCTGTAAACTAGATTAAGAAAAGTATATTTACTCTATATACTGCTTTAAAACGCGATTTATAGTATGGGTCCAAGAGAGTCGCTAAGAAACAAATTCAGAGCAGTGGAAATAATTATATATATTTATTAGAAAACTTGTTATATGTCCATAAAAATATTGACTCTTTTACGAAAAAAAGTGAATGCACCTCATATAACTTAAGAAATAAAAATAAAATTGCTGTTAATTCTAGTAGGTTACATAAAATTGACAAGTCATTCAAGGGTAACTGTATACGTTTCTATAACAAACTCCCAGAAGAAGTTACAAAGATGTCTATCGGGAAATTTAAATCTTTCATTAAAAGAAGGCTAACAGAGAAATCATTTTATAATTTGAAAGAATATTTAGAAGACAAAAAACCGTGGGAGTGATATAGAATACATTTAAAATATATTGTAATGATGAAGAGACTGAGTTTGTTGTGGGCTCTTCTCAGATCAGGGAGCGAAGGAACCCTCGTAACTATAGATTGTAAGTCGTTTTTTAATGTCACCATCAGTCATTCATTTAAATATTATATGAAAAAAAAAAAATATTTGACGATTCATAAGTGCTCTAATAGGCCTAAATTAAAAATTTGTCTGTTGAAGTGAAACTTCTATGTACGTTTATATATCTATATATCTGTTATATTATTTAAGTATATATTAGTATGAAGTTACGTGTAGGATACTTTTTGCACTAACCCATGTTATCTTTAACTCCTAGTCTGTAAGGTTGCCTGTAAGAGATCACTTGAAGTGATAAGGCCACCCTTGCACATAAATGTTTAGAAATGTTTATTGTATCATATGTTAGATTTAATTTTTTTGTGCAATAAAGTATTTTGTATTGTATTCTATAGACGCATAAGGGTAAAATTTTGATAAGGGTGAAACGCGTGATTAGCGTCACGAAAATATGCAGCGTTTTTAAGCGAATTCGTTTAAAGATTGGGTAGTTTTAATATTTACAAATAACATGTGGCATTTTAATTTGCCAGTTGTCTTTTAATAATTTAATTACTACTTTTAAGAAAAACAAGTTTGGGAACCTCAGGTTTAGAGTATCACAAGAAAATTATTAAAATTAACCGTACATTATTTATTAGAAAAGATAATAATATTTAATTTTAAATAAACAGTTGAAAAATAAAATTCTACTTATAACAAAAAAACAGAGATGAAACTCAAACGTATTTGAAATTAAATTATTAACCGTGACCATGATGACGGTATTTCTTGTATCTTGTATTTAAATATATCATTTTATTATTATATCTTTTGTATTCGCACATAAATATATAAATGCATGTATGTATATTTATTTTTTAAGTATCATATATAGAGTCGCTAAGACAAACATATAGAACAGTTAATATAATGACAGGACACACCGTATACATATTGAAAAACTTGTTCTGTCTAAAAAATATTGACTCTTTTACGCAGAAGTGCGAATGCACCTCAGATAGAGATAGATAGATAGTATACTTTTTTGAACACCACAAAAAAATTAAATAATACAATGACTTAATTTAAATAAACCTAATATACAATGGGCGGTCTTATCGCGATTTAGCGATCTCTTTCAGACAACCCAACATATATTCAAGGGTAACTGTATAAGTTTCTATAACAAACTCCCCGAAGAAGCTACAATGACGTCACTTAATATAGTTAAATATTTTATTAAAGGAAAACTCATAGAAAAATCGTTCTATAATTTGAAGGACAACGTAGAAGATGAAAAAGCGTGGCAGGTGAATATTTTAATGGCGGTGAGAAAAAGGGACATCCGACTGAGTTTATTGTGGGCTCTTCTCAAAACAAAACGTGAAGGAACTCTCATAGCTTTAGATTCTAAGTCGTCCTTTAACATCATCATCTGTCGTGCTTTGATGTATAACTATAATTGACGATTCACTGTCTTTCACATTCACAAAAGTACTGTAAAAGCTTACTTGAATAAAGAATTTTTGAATTTGAATTCGAATATATATATCGCTATAACTAGATAGTGTACCCACACCACTTTTTAAACAATTTCTACAAATTTTAGGGTCCCTAGAAGAGATCTCTCACAAGGCTCCCTTTATGTAGTTATTTATTGTAATTTTAACAAATAAATAATTGATCGTTACTTAACGTAAAATATAAACTAAGTTGTTATTTATTTTTCGTTTTACCGAACGTAAAACTTACCGAAGCAATATTTCATATAAACTACTAATTTACGCTCCAATACTTCACTTATGTAAAACCTTGTGTCGAAGTGGTCTTAATTTCGCAAGTCTATTGGTCTTGTTATTTGTTACAAATGTTATATAACTTGATAGATATCCATTTACGGGAAAGAAAAGAGCAATGATTAAGCATTGACCTGTCAATGCATGAATGATCTTATTGACGGCGAATTACATGAAATATAAATCTTAATTTATTAAAGGAAATTTCAATAGAAACTTAAAAACAAAGGTGGAAATCATTGAACAATGACATTGGTTTAAATTATCATACGACTTATGTCTTGATGTTAGGAGTTACGTATTTATTGTTTAACATTCATGAGCAGGATATAATATAATGGCTAGCGAAGTCAGAAATTTATTACTTAAGTAGTATAGTATATATACTGGTTGTTTCCCGTGACGTTACCCACGTAGATTTCGATTCTGTGCGTATATGAAAGAACCAGTATTTAGTGACCGCCTTGATTGCGAAAGAATTATGTAAAATTTCAAATTTGAACGAATGAGTTCAGTGGTCTAAAACCATCTTTACATTATTGCTTTTCTGATAAAACCGGCTTAGTATACATCAATTGGATGATTTTAAAGTCTATAACAGATATAGGCCATAACGTTTATTGTATTTTATATACATACTAGCTGACCCAGCAAACGTTGTTTTTGACATATAATAACAATTATCGCTGTTAAAAAATGAGGGAGGATANAGTAGATATAGTGATAGCAATTTGATAATTTGTTTTACGAGAAAAATCAATGAGCGTTTGATTTTTTAAATATGATAATTTTGTCACTTAATTTGTAAATTTTCTTCTCTCTTATTCAAGATGACAATTATATATTTTTTGTCGATATTTCTTGCACACGATCGATTTAATTGGGTCTAAATATCGACAAACAACATATATAGTTGCCATTATGGTATGTAGCAGTTAATATTTATAAGTTACTTTCTATTAAAACTTTCACTATTTCTCCCTCCGTCTCTCTCTCTCTCTCTCTCTCTCTCTCTCTTTCTATATATATATATAACGCTGGCACCAACTGTCTATCGGCGTGGGGCAATAAGTCAATAAGTGACAATCCGGTGCACGTCTCTTTGTAGTTCTGGGGTGACGGCCCGCCGTTGCAGTCGACTTTTGTAACTGTCGCGTTCCTATCTATTATTATTAATGAGTTTATTTAAATTGATATCGGGAACATTAAGTGACTGAACATTATAATCTGAGTTAATTAGTAAAGTGTTTGAATGCACCAACATTACCCAACAAACGCCCACAGTATAGAAATTATGGATGCCATTAATGACGATGTCTGCGGAGAACCCTACGCCCCTATTCTTTATGCTCCTTTCTCTCTTATTCTCCGACATATATGTAACGTAAAGTAAAACGTAAAATTTTCAAGTAAAAATATAATTTGATCTTGAGTGGATAAATATAACGTATTTTATTAGAAAATTTAAACAAGATTCTTATAGGAAAAGTTCACGCTTATGGTAGGATTCGTAAAGTCAAGTGGATTCAACAAAATAACCTTACTGGGTTCTTGTAGGTCAAATAGCAACATTTTCGCGTAAAAACTTGTTGACTCTTAAATCTGGGTTAAAGACCTTGTTTAATTACCAACATAGTAGTAAACAGCATTTTTTCCTTAATGAATGGATTTTAATATTGTCATATCGAATTTTTAATATTTCGACAAAATCCGTTGTGAATGAACATTTAAATTTTTATATCCATCGCTGTTAATAGAGATATATTTTAAATCCAAATATTCTTTATCTCGAGAAGAGCTTATCTATGAAATAAGTTGGAAATGTATTGCCAGGGAAAAACGAAAATCTTTGGAGGAGGTCTTCGTCGGAGAACAAGCTGTACACAAAAACCCAGTTAATATAAAGTATAAAAAAATATATTAAATCTCAACTTATACTAAGTTGTACTATAGCAATAAAGGCTTATTTTATTTTTTATTCTTTATATAAATAAGTAGGCTCAAAAAGCACTTTTGAAACGTCTGCAGTCTATCCACAGGTAACAAATCTACCACCGCTTCGGAAAGTTGAATCCGTTGATGTGTAATATTTTGGTTCCGTGTGCAACTGGAATCGAGTCCAAACATTTTTTATCGCTTAAAATATCTTCAATATTCCTGTAAAAGTATGTTTTTGACATGTTTCTTAAAGTAAGATGGAGGCAAATCTAAATCTAAAAACGACAACTGATTTGTGAACTTTCTTTATCCTTAAATATGACGGTACAAGTTAGTTTTATTTCTTGAATTAAAATTGTGTATTTCACTTTTTGGCTGTATAAGTGACTATTACTACGGATGTATCAAAATATTATTCGATATATTTGATGTTTCTTTGAATATATGTCTTAGAAAAGCCCAAGATCCTAATTAATATATGGCATATAAATATAGTTTCAATGTCGGCCGCCTTACCCTATAGGAGTATACCATAAGACATAATGCTATGAAAATAAATTAAAAAAAATATTTTCGATTTTATCACATAACTTTATATCGTCTCTATTTATGAGTTATTATAGTGTTTTGCATGTCAGGAGGCAGGGTTGTGTTATTTTTCAATGGAGTACGTGTTATGTAGCTATAAAGGAATTACTCTGTGGAAAAAATAATCAATTAATTGTTCTGTGGTCGGTTAATTTGGGAAGCACATAAAGTAAGCAATGGCACAGCACATAAAGTTTGACGGCCTCGCTGGCGCAGTGGTGCGAGTATTCGCTTTGCTAGCGGAGGTCCCGGGTTCGATCAACGGTAGGACGAACTTAGAAAATTGTATTTTCTAATTNTCCATCTTAGACTGTAACTTCACTTACCATCAGGTGAGATCACAGTCAAGTGCTAATCTGTCAGCAATAAAAAAAAATTGTGAGTTATATATCTTCATTATGGTTAACATAAATTGTTTTTGTTTACTTAGGATGTTTTTTAATATTTGAAAGGCAAATTATTTGTACTAAATTACCCCAAACAAATACTGATAAGGATTTTGTCTATTTAACGTATAAGGAGACATTTTTATTAAAGAATATGCTATAATAACAAATATTAACAAGGCTTGTTATTGACACTTGGCTCGATGAAGATATCTAAACTAATATTATAAAGAGGAATTATTTGTGTTCTAGGATGTAGGCATGCATGTATATTTGCAACGTTTTCACAAAAAAACTACTGGACTGATTTTCAAATTTTTTTTAACATTAGAAACCGCCAATTTCATTAAGTGATATAAGCTACATTACTTTCTAAAAAAAAGGGATCCCTGAAAAATATGCATTAATGTAACCCAAGATGTGAAACAAGAAAAATGTTATCGCGTGTGCTGCAGAACCTACTGTCGATAGAACAAAAAAATATTCTACAATATAATAGAACGTATTAATATCAAAAAAAATCCGCAATACCATATGACAAACTACTGTAGTTATGCCACTGTAACTACATCTTTACATTATAAAAGTGAATAAAAGTGCCAACAATCATCAAACCATATCATTCATACCTCTATATTAATTATAATCTCATTAATAATACATTTTATTAAAGACAGTTTCAATAACTGCAAAGTACTTCATAAATTATCAAAATCGGATATTCCATTCAAAAGATATAACGAATTTAAAAATGTCAATCTAAGAAAATAAGTCCGACGTTGTAGACTATTGCCACGAGATAGGTATCTGCTTGGGTGAAACCACGTGACATTAATATATAATATAAACACAATTATTCTTGATAGTATAAATAACAGCATTGCTTTTAGTACATGAACAATATTTATAGAGGAACAATACCAACATCATGTCAATTGCCCATTCATCTATTTACTACTGAAACAAACCTGTTTTAAATAGCTTTTGATAAAACATCAATTTTTTTTACGTTATTTTTAATTTTTGTCGGTTTTTTTGCTTTGGCTAGTTGCCAAAATAATTCGAGCCCATTTTTGACAAGACTCAAAAATAAAACATTGCATAGGTTACTTTTATGTTGAAATTTCCACGGGGACTTCCAAAATTCCGAGCGTAGAGATAAGCTTAGTTATAGAGAAATCATCGGTTTTAAGTAATCCTTACTAATATTATAAATGCGAAAATAACTCTGTCTGTTTGTCGCACTTCCACGCCAAAACTACTGAACCGATTTAAATGAAATTTGCTATAAAGATAGTCTAGAACAGTAATTTGTTTTGTAAGCATTTCTAAACTTTATATAGCCCCCTTACATAATTTAAAAGAACAAATCAATTTATGTTTTTGGAAGAAATCTCTATGAAATTTGGTACGATCCTTCACCTGTAATTTGAATCGCCCCCTTAACTATCAAATCCCACCTATGTCATTAAGAACGAGTTTCCTCGTATTCCCCTGATAAATTAGAACAATACTATTGTGACTACTTAGTTTCTTCACATAGTTTTAAGAAATAATTAACGATAAACATTCGTTGAAAAAGAGAAGACGCGCAATTAATTTGTTGTTAATGATAAGGCTAATTGGCTAAAGGCAGTTAAGATGAGTCAAATTTGTTTTTAAATAACGTGACAACGTAGTAAATAAATGAAACACAAATGTTTCTACTATATTTCATTACTGAAAGTGCCACATGAAATGGAGAATATAAATATCTCTACATAAATCTTTTCTTAAAAACAATGTTAGTAAAATAACTGAAAATGTTAAACAAAATTAATAAAAACAACACTTACCAAATTATCTGGAAAATTTTCTTTATTATTTGCCTCTCGACTTATAACTTCTACGTTGGCAAACATTTTTCTGTGTACCTTCTTAAATTCATCCATTAGCGCGTCGTGATGCTTTTTTTGGTCGTTGTCTATCGCTTTTGGAATGTTGGTTTTCTTAATCGGATTTGGATTTATTTCCTTTTCTAGTAATGGCTTCTTATTCTAAGATAAACATGAAGAAATAGTTTCCATTTAAAACATGACTTGTATAGAAAACTGCCTTATTGCTCTAGTGGTCAGCTTCTTCGGCTACAGCCATGAGGTCCTGGGTTCGACTCAGTTCGGACGATTTCAGGATTTTTTTGTTAAGAAATTTTATGTATTTGCCCGAAGTTGGGAAGTTGGAGGTGTGCTCCACCTACGTTCTTCGAACAGCACGCTAAGCCGGATTGCCGTCCCATCGGACTAAGAGAGAGAAGGAATAGAGAGTGCATTTACGTCAGCATACTATGATCCAACACGCAGCGCGGTGCTCTGCTCTAAAAACCCTCCCACCTATGAGTAAGGAAACTTGAGCCCAGCAGTGTGTCTCTTATAGGTTGCTACTTACCTTACCAAAGTATAAAATGAATAATTTATGAATGCTCATCAGTGTATCTTGTTTCCTAAGGATGAATCTGTTATAGTCTAATCAAAATGGTTGTAAAGGCTTAACTGAATAAAGAATTTTTGAAACTCAATAATTGTATGAACTGACATATTTCTATGCCCGTTTTACAAACTTACCAACTTTCTTCTTTGTATTTCTTCGGCAATGGCACTTGATAATGTGGCTGAGCTGGATATACTGGTACAGTCTTCCTCAACCTCTTTTTTAGAAGGTGGGTTATAATTACAATGTGATTTACCACAATTCGTTGAATTCATGTGATGAACTTCTACAACGATAGTTTTCTTTTCATTATCTCTATTCGTTTGGGATGTTGCATACATATTCTTTCTTAAATTGTTGTTGTCGTAGCTGCATTGTATAGTAGCACCATCTTCAGTTAGATTTATTATTGTTCTATTACGTGGACTTGATATTTTCGATGTTTCTATGTCTGGTTTAGTTTTGCATTTAATATTTGATTTACTTTCGTACGTGTGAGGATTATTTGGTATACTAGGACTATCGTAATCCGGTTCTATGTCGGAAGGGGCATCAAAATTATGAATATCGTTGTTTTTCCAATCGAACTCTAAACTATCCCACGTCCGCCTTTTTATTCTGTTCATAGTCAATCTGTAACAACGTAATAACTTTTAAAGAACTCTATCAGTGGACTTAGCTTGATTATTTGTTTAAAAATATACACACCGGCACATTTAGCGGATCATAAAAAAATACTAGATATCAGTATCATATATGGTTATGATACTGATATCAAACCTTGATATCAAATAGTTTTTTATAATCCGCTAAATATGCCGGTGTGTATAGTACTCCTTAAATTTTCATTTCCAGGACCGGGTGCTTCATCTGATGATAACTCACATCATCATCAATATTAAGCTGACAAAATTATTTATGTTATAATGTTTCCCCGATTAAAAATTTAGTAAATTTTCGTATCCAGCCTAACCCTCTTATATTTTCTAAACAAAAACTCATGCTTTATTTCATTCATCTCAATTCCATAACTTTTTATATTGTATAATACTTATATTTGAGTAAATCTATTAAAGAGCTAACAGCTGCCTCCCAAAACCTGCATAGTCATAAACCAGCTCTCCATAATGAAGTAATGTATAAATGTGTTTGTAACCTGAGCATTAGTCTGCATTCTACTATTCACAAGAACATTACTTTACTTGGAAATGATTGAGAACTTGCTCTAGTGTATACCTGTCTGCCCTATCTGCTGCTTCCTCCGCTACACTGGCAAGACGGCGACGTAACGCTGCTGGTGGTGCAAGTGGGATGATGGCAGGTGCGGGTGCTGGACTTCGTTCCCCAGCCGCTGATGACGCGGAGCTGTTGTAGCCTGAACTTTCAGGTGATACCAGCTCAGTACCAGCTCCTTCGCGGATTATTAATTCGAGTCGTCCGCTCGCTTTCATCACTGACACGGCCTGAGAAGTAAGGATTATACATACATTTATATATCTATATGTATAAATATTGATAGCTTCGCTGGCGCATTGGTACGAATACTCGCTTCGTTCGCAAAGGTTCTGGGTTCGATTTCCGGTAGAGAATATTTAGGAAATTGTCTCTTCTAACTTGTCTTACTCTGAACAAGTGGGAAGCTATGTGGTTATGCTATATTCCTATCTTACCATTAAAGACATGCCGCCAAGTAAAAAGAATATGTTCCGGTTACCAGGGTACCACCTTAGACACTATGATCATTTACTATCAGTTGACATCATAGGCCAGTGCTAACCTGTCCGATTATCTAAATTAAACTTATGATTAATATTATTCCTTATAACAGTTCCTGACAATGAATGTCGCCAAAACCACTCCATCTATTTCAGATATAAGCGGAGACATAGAGACACACTGGAATTATCAAAATTCTGGGTTTGGCATAAATATTTTGATAATAATTGTTGCCTTCACATTATACACTTCTGTACAGTTTACATCTATAGATCTCTTTGTTTATTTAATTTATGTTAACAGATTTGAACTGAAAGTGTGAGTGATACGTTGAATGAATGTGAACCGAATGAGCGAATAATTATGTTAGGAGATTTTAATGGATGGGTAGGTGTGAAACGTGATGGATATGAAAGGACTCTTGGTATGTTTGGTGACAAACGGGTGAATGAAAATGGACGAAGTTTGCTTGGAATATGTGTGGAACATAGTCTTTTTGTGGCAAACACTATGTTTGAGCACAAGGGGATTCATGTGTATACAAGGGAAGAAGGGAATGCTAGAAGTATGATTGATTTTGTAATTGTGGACGAAAAACTGAAGAAGAAAGTTCTAGATGCTCGAGTATACCGCGGGGTCGACATCGATACTGACCACTACCTGGTTGTTGCCCGAATCGGTGGTCTTTTTAATCGGTGGCGCCATAGAAAGAAGGAAACCTCGAGCATTCTTGAACGAATAAAAGTGGAGAGATTGCAAGAAGAGGATGTTAGAGAAGAATATCTGAAAAATTTGAGTGGGCGATTCAAGAGTGAAGACGAAGGAAATGAGATTGAAAGTTTATGGAATAAATTTAAAGATGGAGTGGTTGGTGCTGCTATTGATGTATGTGGCGTGTCTAAAAGGAGGAAAGGTAAGAAAGAGAAGAATTTGTGGATGGACAAAAATGTTCAAGCAGCTGTGTGTGAAAAGAAGAAAGCTTGGTCCGATTGGTTGGCTACAAAAGCGAACCAACGAATGCAAAAGGCAACGAATGATGACGTAAAAAAGGCAAGAATGGAATACAAAAGGGTGAAAGTAATCGTGAAAGAAGCTGTAAGAAAGAAAAAAGAAGAATACAGTGATATGTATGATAGGAGACTTTCTGATGATTTTCAGTCAAACAAAAAGTTTTTCTGGAAATCAATACAATTTGCCCGAGGGAGATCTACTTCCTCGGAGCTTTGTAAAATCAGAAGTTTAGATGGAAGTTTAATAAAAGGAGAAGAATGGATATTGAAGAGATGGAAGGATCATTTTGAAAGTTTGTTTGAAAGAAATGAAGCAGAGGTAAATATGGCCTCTGCGGATAGCAATGAATGTAAGACAAGTGATAGCGAGATTAGTATGGATGACATCATGAAAGCGATAAAAGGTATGAAATCAGGTAAGGCTGCTGGGTATGACAGAGTGTCAGTCGAGATGCTGAAGGCTGGCCGCGGGATTGTGGTAGCTCAGCTGTACTGCCTTTTCAATATATGCTGGGAGAAAGGTCAAGTCCCAAGAGATTGGAGCAAGGCCGTAATTGTCCCTCTATATAAAGGAAAAGGGTCACAGCAGGAGTGCAAAAATTACCGCGGTATCAGCCTTCTTAGTGTCGTCGGCAAATTGTATGCAAAGATATTAATTGAAAGGGTGATTAATGAAACTGATGGGAAAATATGGGACGTGCAAGCGGGATTTAGAAGAGGAATGGGATGTACGGATCAGGTCTTTTCTTTACGGTGCATAACTGAAAAATGTTTGGCTAAACACCAAAAAGTTTATTGCGCGTTCGTAGATTTAGAAAAGGCCTATGATCGAGTGGTGAGGAATGAGCTGTGGTCAACGTTATCTACGTATGGGGTGAGCGGTTGTCTGATCCAAGCATTGAAGTCTCTCTATGAGGGTTCTAGTGCCTGTGTCAGAATAAACGGAGCGTACACGGAGTGGTTTCCTGTCGAAAGAGGTGTTCGACAGGGATGTGTTGCGTCACCATGGCTGTTCAACCTTTTCATGGATAAATGTTTGACAGATTTAAAAGAATGTATGTATGGGTTAAGAATGAATGAATTACTCATCAAATGTTTACTCTACGCTGATGATCAAGTAATACTTGCGTCATCCGCTAACGAGCTTCAGGAGATGCTAAATATTATGAATGAAGCTTTGAAAGGGAAAGGAATGAAAGTGAATGTAAACAAAACGAAAGTTATGCTTTTTGAACGAGATGAATCTATGATGAATGGCAATATTTTGATAGATGGGGAACAAGTGGAAGAGGTGAAAGAATTTGTATACTTGGGATCTAAATTTACAAAAGATGGAACATGTGAAAGTGATATCGAAAGGAGAGTGAATGCAGGGAATATGGTAAATGGTGCTCTGCATGCTTTTATGAATAGCCAGATGGTGTCTCAAAGGGCTAGACTGGCAGTGCATGCTGGAGTGTTGGTGCCAACACTTATGTATGGTAGTGAAAGTTGGGTATGGCAGAAGAATCACAAAAGTAAAATAAATGCGGTAGAGATGAGAGCGTTGAGAAGCATGAGTGGATTAAAACTGAGTGACAGAGTGAGAAATAGTGTGATAAGAGAACGTTGTGGTATAAAAGAAGACGTAGTGACTAAAATTGAAAAAGGTATGCTTAGATGGTTTGGGCATGTAGAGAGAATGAATGAAAGGAGACTGACAAAAAGGATTTATGAGTCAAGAGTGAATGCGAAAGTTGGAAGGGGAAGACCGAGGCGAACGTTCCTGGACCAAATCCAGGACATTTTAAATAACGGCCAGGTCAAGAGTACTCTAAACCGACGAACTTGTATGAAAGGTTTAATGAGAATGAAAGAAGCGAAGGAGATATGCAAGGATCGTGGCAAGTGGAAGGATGTTGTCTCTGCCTACCCCTATGGGAATGAGGCGTGATGTTATGTATGTATGTACATTTGAACTCTTCCTATATAAAATATTTTAGCATTGTTTATTACTCTTGTACATTATCCCAATGCTTTAAAAATACATTTTTATCATTTTGTTGAGTCCGCTTATTTATATCTTTTGGTTTCTGTTATTCGACATTGTAAATTTAATGGTGTGTACTAAAGTTATTTATGTTGTACAAATTATTTTTATATTCGTCACATTTGCTAACAAAAATATTGTAGGCCTCGAATTTCCGTATGCATAAATTTGATACGTTGCATGACAAGAAACAATTTTATTTTTAGAAGCGTGCCCTAATTTTATTTGCTAAATATGTTATTTACGGAGCGTTGATGAAGTAATTTTCATGAAATAATCCTCTACTAAAAAAATATCTACGAAAACAATCAATAAAATTGGAACGTCTAAATGTAATTGTATATAAGAGTTTATAATATGTAGTAAATAATCCTTATTGCACAAAATGCAATAAGCGGGCTTAAAGCTAAAACGTCTACTTTTTTAAAATATTTCTGGTTAAGGAAAAGGCGTTGATAGATGTGCAGTACAGTGAGAGGAAATTAATCTATATATATAAGAGATATCCAGGTGTCTATTGACTTATCACGATATTTCTGGAACCATAAGACGTAGAGACTTGAAATTTGGTAGGAATATTCCTTTTATTGAGTAGAGGTCAGCGGATTTTAACGAAATTGCAGCCGCAAAGGGGTTTGCGGGGGTGTTAATTTAAAAAATTCAATTTTTCACATTAAAAATAAATTCAAACTTCACATTAAAAAACTGTATCTTTTATGGTATGTAAAACTTGGTCAGATATCCAGGTAATGGTGTAAAGTGGCAATACTTACTAATAGGTATAATATTATAAATGCGAATGTAACTCTGTCGCGCTTTCACACCATAACTACTTAGCAAATATAAATGAAATTTGGTATATCGATAATCTAGAGCCTGAAAAAGGACTATAAGCTCTTTGCAGTAATGTACAATGCTACCCAAAAAACATTACACGCAGACGAAGTCGCGGGTTCAGCTAGTAAATCTATAGAGCATTTTTTGTGTCTGCTTTTTTCTGTGTTAGCTCTAAGACGATGTGAACAATTCTAACGGGGCATTTATTGGCATATATTATGAGGGGAAAATTACTTTTATTTTAGACAAAAACTTAAGATTCCGGTAGAGAAATTTAAACGCAATGAAATAGTATCGCGGTTCATGCAAATGTCGCTGCAATAGACGGTGTCGTACGTAGTCTGACTTTTAAGAACACGCAGATGAAGTTGTGGGGAAGAGCTATTTAAATATAAATACTTTTTTGAAGTGAAACTTCTTTAGGCGCATGAGGGTAAAATTTTTAAGGATGAAACGCGGGATTAGTGTGACGAAGATGTGCAGCGTTTTTTATGTTAATACGTTTGAAGGTTAGGTAGTTTTAATATTTACAAATAACATGTGGCATTTTAATTTGCCACTCGTCATTTAATCATTTAATATACTATTTTTCATAAAATATAAATATTTCATAAATGATCTTTTCTAAATTTTAAAAATTTGTTATACATTGTTGTACTATTCGTCATTTGAGATTTAAATAAATTATTTGTATTCATTTTCAACGTTTTAATGACAATTAAATTCACTAAATTCCTTACACATCTTACATTTTCCCTCCCTCTAAATCTCGGAAATCTATAGTTTTAGATTTGTATAAATTTAAACATTAGTTTGCCAAATAAGTTTCACTTCTGACATGTGTACTTTTTATGCACTTACTTTTAATTTTTTAATGCTGACAGGTTAGCGCTTGACTGTAATCACACCTGATGTTAAGTCATGACACAGTCTAAGACGGAAGCGCGCTAATCTGTTAAGAGGCAATTTACCTCGTATAGTTTCTAAAAAGCATCATACCGAAGCTTCCCGCCAGTCGCGACTCAGACAAATTAGAAAAAGAAACGACGAGACCTCTGTAAGCAAAGCGAGTACTAGTGTGTCAGTGAGGCCGTCAAAATAGTTTTTTATTTAATTAGTAAATTTACATTACTCTGTAGTAGCATTTAAATTACCTCATTGAAAGATATATTTGCAAAGTCGTTGCCATTACACGATAAAATTTGATCGCCTGGCCTGAGACCAGCTTCCCGTGCAATGCCACCTTCTCTGACGAACTGTACGAAAATACCAGGCTTCCAATCAGGGCCCTTACAGATTCTGCAACAAAAAATAAAAACAAGAGGGTGTTTAACAAAATTTTCAACTCTTTTCTCTTCAAAAACAAATTAAACGTAAACACAATCCAAAGAAACGAAAATATATCGAAGTTAAAACAGTTTTTTTATACTAATGTCGTCAACATTAGCAGTTATGTAGAAATTATATTTAATTATATATATATAGTCATAGTCTTACATTTCACATATAAAGTTAGTATTTTAATTAGCAAAACTTATACTAATTTATTATAAAATGAACAATAACCACAACGTAGTGCCTTTAAATCCAAAGAAAAACAATTAATAAATAGATAAAAGTTATACTATTTCATAGAACGAACAACAACGATAATATATTTCCTTTAAACCCAAAGAAAAAAGCATTTAACGAGCACAGTGTTATAGTGACATATTATTTGAGAAGGACTATACTTCTACCTAAACAATATAATCTTCAAATCCGTGATTGACGATTCTGCAGTTAATTTGCTCACAGGACTGCAAATACTACAAAAAAAATATATTCATGATTCCGACGATATGCACGTGAAAACCGAAGATATTACTTGACAAAGGAAACTTATAAACTTGACTATAAAGTTAGGAGGGCAAAAGGCACAAGTTTGCCTTAGACCTGGCATGATTAGAAAATTTTAAATTCCAATTAAAGTCAAACCTTACAAAATCGATTTAAAGTACGTATTAAAATTGCAAGGGTGTCTTTGAATGTAATTATTATTTTGGTGTCTGTAAGCGACGCGAAATCATAGATATTTTATCTATGGGATTATTAATAAATAATCTGTGTACGCTGTGTAATTATATATTTGATTCTGTTTTACTCGTCCAATAAACATTCGACACGGGGTGTGCGTCATTCTCGTGGGCGGGGCGCTAGAAGCATCTTTTGAAAAAACTCTCTGCTGCAACGGCTCTCGAAGCGTACACATCGTTACCAAGATTCTTCGAGAACCGTCAATCCAACCGATCCCTGCACAGAGGCGACGCATTCCCCGCTTTTTCGAGCATAATCATCTGCGTGGTTTTATTCTGCCGAACCCCTACAGTGTCCTTATTTGCTTTCTTACGTATTTTAGGTAGGATATTTATTTTGCTAATCTAGATCTAGATCCAAATGCAACGCTATTTAGAGACAAGGTTCCTAATACCGTGGAGCAACTGAATAAACTTGAGCGACTACAGAGTCTCTCTATTCGGTTCGTAATTGAATACGACCATGTATCTCAATTTCGCGCAAAGCTCAAATGTTTACCTGTTCGTTTTCACTGGAATTTGCACATCGTATTCTTTCTGTACAGTGTGCTATTTAATCCTCGTGCTTCTGCGTATTTAAGGCAGAAATTTAAGTTCCATGATTATGATGAAAGATGTTTACAACCCATTCGTGACTTTAAACTTAATGTCATACCTCATAAAACCAGATTTTTGCTGACTCCTTTGTGGTTCGAGCCATAACATTATGGAACAAGTTACCTCTACACATAAGACAAGTTAAGTCATTGGATTTGATAAAGAAACAGGTAAAGAATTATATCTCTCTTTATGTTCCTAATGACGACATTTATTTGTTCTAATTTTTTTATAAAATATATATTTATATATTATATAGTTAAGTACTTGTATGTAAGTTAAAGTGTAGGTATTAGTATGTGGGACTATTTGTATGTATGTATTTATATAGTAGGGGACACCACATACCCGTTTTGCCTCACATAAACTCTCTAACCCTTGTTTGTAGTTTGTCTGGTAGAAAGCGTTAATAAGCGATAAGGTCGCCTATTTGTACTATTCTTTTAAGTTTGTTTCGTTTTTGTGGTGTACAATAAAGAGAATTCTATCTATCGATCTAATACCTTGGCCCGCAGACAGCCAAACTTTCGAAGATTGCTAACGCTTAAAAATTTATGGGAATTAAGTTTTATATTTCGATATCTTTCGATATGAAACATCATTCACATTCCATTCTTTAAACGTTAGCAATCTTCGAAAGTTACGTTGTCTAAGACTTCTTGTCATCAAATATCGATGCATTTGGATGTATAGATATTTTACTAAAATAATTCTATTTAAGTCTCCGTAATATAAAATTCGATCCGCTAAAAATATATCTCTTAATTAGCCCACTTACTTTAATTTGTGTATTTTTTAGAATTAATCGGACAGGGATCCTATTAAATCAAAACAACCTGGGATTGGTTTTATTTACAATTATTTGAAAGATTTATTAATCTTGCTATCTTCAGTTTGCGCTTCTCTTTTCCCTTTCTGTCGTCGACGATGAGAGAGTGGGTTTTGATGCCTTTTCTGGCATATCCAGTGGGTAATATTTTCATAAACCAAGCAAGGTAATATTATTAATAGTTTATAAACTTACCCACAACCGAGCTTTGCTCGAGGAGGAACCAGTATAGACAAACGCAAGTCTGTAAGTTGCTCAGTATTGTGACACAGTGTTGGCGATGAGGAGACGTCTGAAGCTAGAGATGCCCGCTCCGACACGAACTGCCAAGAGAGAGGCTCGTGCTCTTTCCTGACAACAGATAACATTCTCTTTTAACACTAGCTAGACACGGAATTGCCTGCCAACCCGCAGTAGAACACCATGGTGGGTCTATGTTAACTAATCTAAACAGGGAATTTAGCCAACTGCAGAAAATACTCTTATAATTAAAGTTTAGATAATATATTTCATTTAAATTAAGACTACAAAAAATTACCAGAACATGTTCATCTACATTTAGATTACAACTGCCATATTATAATTTCATCACGAGAAATAAAGTAGCTCAATGAATGACAGACTATTAATAATAATTGATATCTCTGCTTTGGAAGTTTACTGTAGAATCGTTTGAAAATGAGCACATTAAATCAACAATATAGGTTTTTATACGAGGAAATTTGGACTATTTTGGATTCTGCTGTGTCCATATAAAAATATTGAACTGTTGGATTTCATGATGACTCATAATATCACTGATATTAAGAAGGTATATGTAAAAACAGCAGTCAATAAAACTTAAGGAACTGTTATCATCTTATCTACTACAATCGTTATAATAGGGTCAAGTGACCATAATAGTCTTTGTCTTCAAATAGTCCTATTATTGTTATTTGGATTAAAAGATAAAATTGTGAAAACATTTCTATTGAAAGTAACTGTATTTTATTAAAAGGTTGTAAAAAAGAAATTGTAAACATTTTTCCAGTGTTAAAAGAACGAATAGATTTAGGAAAACAAGATCTGTATACTTTTGCAACAACATTATAGCATTTCTTCTTTTTTCTCTCATAACACAATTTATTATAAAAGTAATAAAATGAAATTTCGCTTATAAAAGGTACTATCTCATAAATGAAACTTAACCTGTGAATTTAAAACATGGTCTAAATTACCGCAGTAACCACTTAGCCTAATTCTCCCCTAGCGAATTCCCAGAACAATCATTAACTTTATAAATCATGTTCATTTTATATTATTGTAAGGGTCAGGAAAGTGTTCCACTTTAATTAACAACACGATGGATCTTTTATAGTATCTAATAAAAATTTACACAATATAAAATGTATATTTGTTCTAAAACTAGACTCACTATTAAAAAACTTTGGGAATAAACTGTTAAACAATTAGGAAAAGGCCTGCTTGACTAGTTATGAAGAAAATCTTTATTTTTTTCTATTGTTTTACAAAAAATATCTCTAACTAGAGCATAGGTATTTATACTTAATAAAAAACTAACTGTGATTGATTATCACGTTACATAGCTTGAAAAATCGATTTGATGATCGGTGACTTATATATTTATAGAAATAACTTCAAAATACTTACTCTTTTATAGGAATCATCCCCACATCTGAAAAAAGCAATTATTTTATTATAAATTCTCCATTTTCTCAATAAATATAAGACGATCTGATTGTGAATAATAAATAATATAAACTACTTTGAATTAAAAACGCAGGCAATTAAATTTAAATTAAAAGCAGGCATACAGATTTAATACATATCAACGGCCTTTACGTATAAAGAGTCAAGTGTAAAATTCTAAAGTGTCAAAGATAAATTATTTATTGCTGTACCGTCGTTTGTACCAATGATATGTTTTTAAGTATCATATGTTAACATAGCTAAATGCTTTCTTCTAGTATTTCAGAAAGCATTTAGCTATGTTAAAATATGATACTTAAACATATATCATTGGTACAAACGACAGAATACTAAGAGTTAAGATGATAAATGGAGTGATTTAATCATAAAAATACAAAAACATCAAAATGCAGCTTGACTTTCATAAAATATAAAATAAAAATATTTCACAAATTCTCTTTTCTAAAATTGAAATACAAAAACAAAATTTAATTAATAATTACTAATATTGTCATTGGTCTAGTGGTTAGCATGTTCGACTACAGACATGAGGTCCTGGGTTCGAGTCCCGGGTCGGGCCAATTCAAAAACCAATATTGAGTTTTCTATTNCGGTGTGATCCACTCCCGTGCCTCGGAGAGCACGTTAAGCCGTCGGTCCTGGGCCTGACCGGACCTCTCCGGTCGTGTCGGATTCCCGTCACATCGGATTATGAGAGTGAAGGAATAGAGAGTGCACTTTTGTGCCTGCCAATCCGCAGTGGAGCAGCGTGGTGGGTCTATGCTCTAAAAAAATCATCGCTCCTTGGAGTGAGGAGGCCTGTGCCCAGCAGTGAGACCTTAATGGGCTGCTACTACTTATATTGTCAAAAAAACACGTGGCATTTGTACTTACAATTCGTCATTTGAGACTTCAATGAATTATTTTTATTAACTTTCGACACTTTCAAAATATTAATGACAATTAAATTCCTAACATATCGTCCTTTCTCCCTCCCTCTAAGTCTCGGAAATGTGAAGTTTTAAAATGGGTATAAATGTAAAAACAAGACTTAAAAATGAGTTTGCCAAAGAAGTTACACTTCTGTGTACTTTGTACGCGTGCACTTTTTAATTTTTTCGGTTATTAACCGTACAACTTTTAATTTAATGTTGAGGAAAAAATGACGCAAATGTATTCTGAATTTCATTGTATAAATATAAACTGCTAGGCGTGGGTGTAAGTAACAGTAAAACATGATGATCACTTACGTCTCACTTTAATTTTGAGCCTAGACTGTGAGGTGATGTAATGGACAAGTTCCGCGTGCACCGCATCGTCGACCCGGTAACCATTCACACTCACCACTTGATCTCCCACCTAAAAACAGAAAATAACAATATCAATAGGTGAAGTTAAAACTTCAGGCCATTATTTTACAATATCGGTGCATATGAATTTATGAAGTGAAACTTCTTTAGGCGCATGAGGGTAAAGTTTTTACGGATGCAGCGTTTTTTATCCTAATTCGTAAGAAGGTTAAGTAGTTTTAATATTTACAAATAACATGTGGCATTTTAATTTACAATACGAAATTTCAATAAATTATGTTGCAGAAAGTATAAAATAATATTTCATAAATTCTCTTTACGAAATTTTATCTTTTAAAATAGAATTTCTATAGGTCAGGTTATATTGAGGTTAGGCATTTTCACTATTTACATAATATCACGAGGAATTTTAATTTAATATTGATCATCTGAGATTTTACTATATTATTTTTTAAACAATATAAAATAAATGTATTTTAATAAAACTAAGTAAGTAGCAGCCCATTAACGTCCCACTGCTGGGCACAGGCCTCCTCACTCCGAGAAGCGAGGGATTTTAAAGCATAGACCCACCGCGCTGCTCCAGAGCGGATTGGCAGGTATATTACACAAGTTCACTCTCTATTCCTTCACTCTCATAGCCCGATGTGGCGGGAATCCGACACGACTGGAGAGAGATCAGGCGCAGGACCGCCGGCTTAACGTGCTCTCCGACGCACGGGGTTGGATCATACATAAAATCTTAATAGAAAACTCAATATTGATATTTGAATTAGCCCGACCCGGGACTCGAACCCAGGACCTCATGTTTGTAGTCGAACATACTAACCATTAGACCAATGAGGCAGTATTTAATAATACTCTTTAATAATTTTTATTAAATTTTTCATTTTCAGATCGCAATGCAAAAAATTCTAGAGCGAAACTGTAAAACATTTTAAATACATTAAAGTGTTTTACATTCTCGTTCTACAATTTTTATCGAAGAAATAAATTATAATTTGTATTAATTTTCGACACTTTTAGTACTTCAATGATAGCTAAATTCCTAACATATCTTTCTTTTTCCCTCCCTCTGAGTCTCGAATATCTAAAGTTTTAGATTTTTATAAATATAGACAAGACAACAATTACTTTGCCAAAGAAGTTTCACTTCTGACATGTGTACTTTGTGCGCACGCATTTTTAATTTTGTTTACGTTCGGAAATGCGCAGATTTTTTGCTCCACACTTTTGGTTACACTAATGCATTTTTCTTAATCCCAATTAATATAGCCTATATCAATCAGGGAAAATGCGGCGAAATCGGTTCAGTAGTTTTTTTGTGAAAACGTTACAAACATACATACATAATTGAATTACAAAAACACAAATAATATCAGTTAAGATTATTTTAAACCACATTTTTATCGAACTTTCGATCTCGGATAGATAAAAAATTGTATACGCAGATCGGGGCGAAAGTATAGCATTGCGTTTTCATCACCCGAACCGAACATGGGCGAACTATTCCTTTAATATTTTTATGTTATTTGTTGAGATATTTTTTTTAATTATCATAAACAATTTCAATCCTGATAACAATTGCGTGTTTACGTCATTGTTAATGAATGACGTCGTGCACGCAACGCGCTGATGTCAGCCACGTTGCGACGAAAACACCACTTTCTTTGCGTTCTCGCTAAGAAGCCGGACGGACAGCGGTGGATCGTGTCCTACATAACGGACAACTTTCCTTTGGACTTTTACCGACACTTAAGAGTTTTGGGTGCTCCTAGACTTCTTGGCGTCCCTCCATAACCCTATTTGTTCAAATATATCGATGCACCCTACTTATAATCGATAAGAGTCACGTATAAATTACTCAATTTGCAAAATAGTGTATGAAATCTATATATGTATATATAAGACATATCCAGGTCTTTATTATAACGATATCTTTGGAACCATAAGGCGTAGAGACTTGAAATTTGGTAGGAATATTCCTTTTTCGGAATAGAGGTCAGCTATGAATGGATTTTACGAAATTCCACCCGCAAGGAGGTTGCGGGGATGTTATACGCATGTTTCTTATTTGTAAAACAAATTGCTTAAATTAATGAAAATGCTACCCAAAAAACCATCCACGCGGACTCAGTCGCGGGTTCATCTAGTTAATTATAACTGTATTACCTTTGCAATATTGATATCATTTTAAAGCATCACGCTTTAATAGCTTCATTTATATATAACAATACCTACCTAACATTCAAGAAAATCGTGGCATAGGTTGACATGAGGGATTTAATTATCGAAATTATATAAACGTCAAAATGTTTCAAGTGCAATTTGATTCTTTATACATAGGGGCCATTGATACTTAATAATATTCCGTTGAAACAAAATAACGAGCTTAAAAATACAACATCGCCTTTATAACTCGTGCTGAGATAAATTACCTTATACTCGTAAGTTCTGGTTGATAAACCTTTTTTATGCTAAATTTCGTTCATTCATCTGCATTAAAAGTAACATTGTAGTCTGTTTATTATGACAAAATCAGCCTTTTACCTATTACGGGATAGCTACAACATATATTTTTGTCCGTCTATTTATTCCGGCTCACTTCCAGGAAGCTAGATCGATTTGATGGGACACTGGCTATATAGCTAATGCTATAGTGCTATGGTCCTTATACATACATACTTTTTATCCTAAAGTTTATTATGTATATATAATTCAACAGTGCCTATAACATTCGCGTAAGTTCAATAAACAAATTCATACAGTTTAAATAATTAAAAGTGCCTGCATACAAAGTACATGTTTACTAATTATATCGTCTTGTTTATATTTATACAAATTAGATTTCCGAGACTTAGAGGGAGGGGAAAAGGAATATATGTTGGGAATTTAATCAATTTAATTGTCATTAAAATATTAAAAATGTCGATATTTAGTGCAAATAATTTATTGAAATCTCAATTGACGTGTTGTAAATAAAAAATATTAATTAAATTTTGTTTTTGAATTTAAAATGTCACATCGTAATTATATATTCAAATAGGAATATATGTATAGAATATTCAAATAGGCATTGAAGACATCATTGGTTGACTTAATAAATTACAAACCCATGGAAAAAATTAATTTGTGAAATAAACCAACGTGAATAACGCTTAGAAGGCTGTTACAATATCATAAAATATCTTTGAGCGCTATGTCGTCATTTCTATGTCGTAATAACTCGGTAAATCCTGAAATGTATATAATTGCTGATAGATCATTAATTTATGTACGGCAACATCGTTTTTGATATAATTTTATTCAATATTACCGTTGTACCTTACAGCCGTTCATTATAAATGGTAACAAATAAAAATATTAGGATAAAATAATGATTTATTCGTATACTCGCCTTTACCGCTCAGAAATTACAACATAGCGCTCAAAGTTATTTTATAATATTGTAACAGCCTTCTAGGCGTTATTCACGTTGGTTCATTTCACTGGTTAATTTTTTCCATGGGCTTGTAGTCTATAAACAGTTTCCCTGTAAAATTACTAGTAAAGCGGTGACATCAGAAGCCTTGTGAGCTTTGTTGTCACCGCCTCCTGATGTAGGCGATGATGACGGCGAAGACGACGCAATATCAGTGGCAATACACGGACTTGACTATTGAATTAATTGACCTGGACGGACCAGCTAGCGTGGCCAGCGAAAACCAGCCCGTATGATTGCAGGCAAAACAGAATACTAGGCATCATGTTGATGTCTGGGGAAGATGCCCTGCTAAGGAGGCACTGCCTAGAGGCCCGCAACTCTCAACTAAAGTTGAGAAGAACCCAGGAGTTCCTGTAAAATTAGCTTTTTTGATTTATGTCACAACAGTTTCAAAGTGGCGAATAGTTAAATGGAAGTGAAATAAAAATATATTACTTTTTGATTGATTTAAAATTCGGTATATTAGCAAATAACGATGCGAAAATGTATTGAAATTAGTCTCAAATTGTTTCAATACGGCCAACGCACCTGAGTACACTGACTGAAGTACACTTTTTTATTTGCTTAGACGATATGGTGACTCACGTTGGCGTCGCGAAATAGTCTGGTATAATTTGTTTTATAATATACATTATAAGTAATAAAGATTTTATATATATATAAAATAAATTACTAATATAATGTGAGATTTTTAAACTACTGACTTCGGTCACAAAGTCTCCTAATATTCCTAAAGGAAATAACTACCCAATGACAGAAAATAGCTGATAGAATAGAGTAAATAGTGTTTCGAGTAGATAATAATTACATTATAGTAATTTGTGGGCCAACTATCGTGCACAAAAACATATCCAAACTATAATTTTATAAAGATGAAACATTTGTTTCTTTGTATGTATACATATATGTATGTGTGTAATGTATAGAAACAAATCTACTGAACCGAATTCAAAAATTTGTTTCACCATTAGAAAGCTCTATTTTCACTGAGCAATTATTTTTTTATTAAAAATACATAGAGGTAAGCCAAGGTGTCAAAAAAATTGTCACAAAAAATCTGTTGTGATCGTGTGCGCTGCGGAAACTATTTATGATAGGACAAAAATAGTTTTACGAAATTATAGAACATATTAATATCTACAAAAAAAGTCTGGGATAATATTTCCTACAACTGTTGTTATGCTACCATAACAACTTTTTTAAATTTTAAAAGTTAAAAAAAGTGCCGACAATATTCAAACCATGTTATTCATACCTCTGCATTAAACCTCATCTTATTAAATATTATATTAAAGACCGTTTCAATACCTGTAAAATAATTTTTAAACTATAAAAAACTATCGAAATTTCGTTCAAAAAATAACGAATTTTAAAATGACAACATAATGTATCCCGAGTTGTAAAGTAAAATCTGTATATTGAATAGATTATAAATGTATTTGTGTATCTAATAATAGAAAAAGTAATTAAAAACTAAGAGAAATAAAACTTTTATATTAACGAAAATAAATGTATAGTTCCACTTAGTAGATTTTCCACTGCCGCGAGATCGGTACCTACGCGGGTTAAACCGCGGGGCAACGCTAGTAAATTAATAAACCGAATCTTATTAAGCAACATTTTTATTTATTTAAGGTTTTATTTAATTTAATAACCCTAAAAGTGTTTTATTTAAAGATAATCGTGCGCACAATCCATAGAAAGTTACCCATGAATGGGAGATTATGTCTGTAAGGGAAGTGAACTATTTAGACCCCATTAAGATCGAAGACTTCCTTCGCCGGAACGATTATCTAGTTTACATGGTATCCTGCTTTTTCCTTTTTAGTTAATAATTATATTTTTTTTAATAGCTGTGTCGCTACATACTCAGTCCCCTCGCGAGACTGCTGTATTACAAGTCCATAAATTAACGAGGTAGAAATCATTTACGCAAAATTAAATTGAAGTGATGTGCCTCAATAGCTAAAGGGGCATATGTAACATGACATTAATTTCTACTACTATATTACACTGAAGAGTTCATTTGCTTGAACGCACTAATCTCAGGAACTACAGGTCCGATTTAAAAAAATCTTACATTGTAAAACAGCCCATTTATTGAGGAAGACTATAGACTATCATCTTTATCACGGTAAGACCAATAGGAGTGGTGCACTAATGATGGATAAATGTTTTAACATTGGCAATTTTTTCCGTCTGAGAGCTTCTCTTGCTTGTACTGCGGAGATGGTCATAGTTTCGTAAAAAGTATGTATGACATAATTATTCCCCTTTATAAAAAAGTCCACGACACCAAACGTCTATCTTTTACCGTTGGGTCACTATAACCCTCTTTATGCTAAGCAAATTTCTCTCTTATGAGCTAGTATGTTATGTTATTAACTAAACCCGTATACAATTCACTGTAATACGCCAGAAAAATTCAGCCAAATCTAATGTTTAACAATAAAAAATTTCATAAAAAATTCAGCCCGACCAGGGCCCGCCAGTTTCTATCTCGCAATGTGAATTATCAGAAAAAATTTCACTAAACAACCTTTCAACCCCATTTAAGAATTTTAAAAAAACATGAACATTTTAATTGTATACCTATTTTACGAACTGGTTGTTATATAGTACATACATACAAACATAGAAAAACAACTCCTTCCCAAAGGGGTAGGCAGAGAACACGTCCTTCCCCTTGCCACGATCCCTGCATATCACCTTCGCTTCTTTCATTCTCATTAAACCTTTCGTACAAGTTCGCCGGTTTAGAGTAATCTTGAACTGGCTCCTATTTAAAATGTCCTGGATTTGGTCCAGGAACATTCGCCTTGGTCTTCCCTTACCAACTTTCCCATTCACACTTGACTCGTAAATCCTTTTTCGTCAGTCTCCTTTCATTCACTCTCTCTACGTGACGAAAACATCTAAGCATAAGTTATAGATTAACATTCTAAAAGCTTTATTTAGTACCATTACGTATTATGTATTCGTAATTCTATGTAACTCATTTAAATATTATAATGAAAGTAATTAGTGCTGTTAATTTAATGTGCTATAACTATAATTTCCAGGAAGCATTATTACAAACGAGAGAAGTCGCTCGTTTGTTACAAAGAACGTATCAAATATGACTTCTCAGGATTTCATGTGAGCGACTCAAAACAACTTATTGTGCGGCTAAATAAGAGCGGATATAAGCACTTGTGAAATTTCGTTACGTCTATTAAGGAAGTAATTGTGCGAAAACCTTTACGAATCTAGTGAATAGATATAAAAGGTAATATTAAAATATAAATTAAGTAATTTGTTACATCTAGCACGATTTTTTAAAATTCATTACATAGAAATAAACTTATAGACATTTTACGTGAACTCTCAATAGATAACCCTGTCAAAGTTTTCAATTTAAAATTTACTTAACGAATTAATATATGAAAAATCTATAACAACGTCAAGTGTCATCTAATTAAATTAAGTACTTAAAATTAAGTGATTGAACTGTTCGAAGGTCTTCTCTCAGGTATATAATAAACTATTTTCTAAATAGTTTGTAGGCACAGCCATATGCTTACTAAATTAAGAAGCTTTTCTTATGTATTAAAAAGTAAAAAACTAAATAATCTATACATTTAATTTAATGGTGACTATAGTAGTTATTTTATTTATAATAAAAAAGTAAGAGATGAATTTATGATGAATGGCAATATTTTGATAGATGGGGAACAAGAGGTAAAGATGAAAGAATGTGTATACTTGGGATCTAAATTTACAAAAGATGGAACATGTGAAAGTGATATTGAAAGGAGAATGAATGCAGGGAATATGGCAAATGGTGCTCTGCACGCCTTTATGAATAGCCAGACTGGCTGTGCATAGAGGAGTGTTGGTGCCAACACTTAAAAAAGTAAAATAAATGCGGTAGAGATGAGAGCGTTGAGAAGTATGAGTGTGTTGAAATTCAGTGTCAAAGTAAGAAATAGTGTAATAAGAGAACGATATGGTATAAAAGCAGATGTAGTGACTAAAATTGAGAAAGGTATGCTTAGATGGTTTGGCCACGTAGAGAGAATGAATGGAAGGAGACTGACAAAATGGATTTATGAGTCAAGAGTGAATGGGAAGGTTTGAAGGCGAACGTTCCTTTACCAAATCCAGGACATTTTAAATAAGGGCCAGGTCAATAGTACTCTAAACCGACGCACTTGTATAAAAGGTTTAATGAGAATGAAAGAAGCGAAGGAGATATGCAAGGATCGTAGCAAGTGGAAGGACGTGATCTCTACCTACCCCTATGGGAGTGAGGCGTGATGCTATGTATGTATATATGTTTTATTTAGAAAGTATTTACAACATTAATAGCTTTTTATTATTACAGGAACTAGTAGTTCTAACTCAGAAGAGATTAGAATTGGAGCTTCGGCTCATCACGCTGCTATATATCAGGGTAAGTCTTTTAAATCTTAGAAATTAGAATAAATTTATTTAGAAAACGATCTCATTTGCAACAACACTTTCGATTTCTCGGTTACTAACTGTATGCTTTTCAGCGTCGATATAATAAATTTTATGTTAAATGTAAAAATCAAGTTAATTCTTATCTTATCAAAAAATTATTTCTTATATTAAAGATTTCAAGCGCTTTGAAATCGTTAAATATTCTCATATTATTTCCAATTTACGACGGATGATTGTACTAAGACACAAATGCTATAATATTGAATCAATATCAATATAGATTTAAATCTGTCCATCTAAAATCGTGCAACTCGAAATAAACTAACTTCCTAATCACAAGATTTTTTTTGTCACAAAATTAGGAGAAAAATTATTAAAGTAAAAACCCGGTGAATAATCAATCCGATATAGTGGGCTTTAATGTTACATCGGCCTCAAAATTTGATTGCAACGTTTATAATTTTAACGCAAAAAATGCTGTTCTGCAACACAAAAGCACCAGAAGTGACGATTAAAGAAACAACGGTTGTTACGTGAATGCTCGAAATAATGGAATGCTTCTTGCGACAATTCAACCTCGGACGCGAGTAATTATTTAGCTGGTAACGAGTAGACCATAGTTAATTGTGAGAGGTTTTCACATGTTACGCATATATTAAGTGATGGGGTATACCATGCTGAAAGCCTAATGATGGCCTCGCTGGCGTAATAGCTATCTCAAAATCAAAATATTGAAGTGAAACTTCTTTAGGTGCATGAGGATAAAATTTTTACGGATGAAACGGGTCACAAAGATGTACAGCATTTTTTATGCTAATTCGTTTAAAGGTTAGGTAGTTTTAATATTCATATCTATTTAAGGATACATCTATCTATCTATATAAATAAAAAAATCATCCGTTAAATAGTTTGCCCACGATGAATTCCAAAACAACTCCATCTATTTCGACATTTCGAGTAAATTTTTTACGGATGAAACGCGTGATTAGCGTCACTAAGATGTGCAGCGTTTTTTATGCTAATTCGTTTGAAGGTTAAGTAATTTTAATATATGCAAATCATCATTTAATAACTTAACATATTTTTTTTCATAAAATATAAAATAAAAATATTTCATAAATTCTCTTTACTAAATTTTAAATTCGAAAACAACAAAATTTAATTAATAATTTCTTATATTGATAAAATCACGTGGCATTTTTATTCACAAATCGTCATTTAAGATTTTAATAAATTCTTTGTATTAATTTTCGACACTTCATTAAATTCTCAACATATATTCCTTTTTCCCTCAAAGTTTCGGAAATCTAGTTTTAGATTTGTATAAATATAAACAAGACTTAAAAATTAGTTTATCAAAGAAGTTTCACTTGTGACATGTGTACTTTTTACACAAGCACTATTAACTTTTTTATGTATTCAAATAGGGTTGATTCTGCCGAGAATTTAGACGTTAGTTTTAAACACAGTATTCCACGTGAATGGAATCAAGTCAAAACACTTCTATCCCTTCAATAATCTTCAAAATTATAATATGTCAAACATATTTCTTAGAATTGTAGGTAAATCTAAAACTTAGATTGCGTTATAATTTTTAAAATCCAATGATCTCATCATGTCTACGTCGCAGCAACATAGAAAAATATTGAAAAGACGAGGGTTCGTACTAATATCGAATATATCAACATTATATATTAGTCATTCGTATTTTTGTTTGGCCAATTTATTGTCTGATAACTGTGAAACGCTAAACTAGTTTCAACTGGATAGATATTTCAATGAATTAAATTTACTCCAAAAAAATATATCGGTGTGTATTTTTTTTATGCAATATAATTGCAAAATGACTTAAGCTTTTTTTATATTTCCACGCCATGTTTCGAGCCTTAAAAAATGTACAATTCCATTATATCAAGTCACGTACATATTGTAATTAACAACCGATAGTATATGTATATAAATAACATTATACAAAAGTCATATACATTTAAATTCTTAAAATATTGCACCAAAATATAGTTTAAAGAAAGAAATAGGTTAAGCGTGACATTTATTATACAAAATTTGTTTAATATAAAATTGCATAGCTTCATATTAAAGAAAAAAAAATAGAAATAGCTGAACAATGAAATAATGCACAATCGCAAACGTGTAAGGCAAAACATATTGTAAAAGTTGGATACAATGTGTTAAAACTGCCACCAAGCGCCGATTAAGCAATTTTATTACGCAACTATACTTTACGTGAACTTAGTTGCCGATTAAATAGCTAATTTTGTTCTAACAATGATGTTTGTTTAGGAAAAAATAGCTAAAATAATCAGCACTGTTATTGAAATCGTATTTTTAAATGCGTAAACATTATTTAAAAATTAATTTTAATAAAACATGACTTGTAGTTCCAATTGAAATATGCATAAAAAAGGGTATCAGCCTATTAAAGTCCCACTGCTGGGCGCAGGCCTCTTCTCTCATATGAGAGAGGGTTGTTATAGCATAGACCCACCACCCTGCTCCACTGCGGATTCGCAGGCATAGTACACAAGTGCACTCTCTATTCCTTCACTCTCATAGTCCAATGTGACGGTAATCCGACACGACCGGAGAGAGATCAGGCGCAGGACCGACAGCTTAACGTGCTCTCCGAGGCACGGGGGTGGATTACACCGCCAAATTTTTTTCAACTTCGGGCAAATATTGAAAAAATCTTCGACCCAAGACTCGAACCCAGGACCTCATGTCTGTAGTCGAACAAGCTAACCGCTAGACCAATGAGGCAATATGCATATAAGTACACATTTATTAACTATTTTCTCAATCTAAACTATCTTGGTCTAATAGTAAATATGTTCGGCTTAAAATAATAAAGTTCCCAGTTGATTCTCGGCCGAATTTGAATTGATATTGACTTTTTATTCTTAAGAAATTGTATCGGCATTCTACTGCGAGAGAAGAGGAATAAAAAATACACAGCGTCTTGGTGCTTATTATTTAAACTATAATTATCTTGTTAAGAAAGCAACACAAATTCTGAGGTTTGATGATTCTGCAATTTATCTGAATGTAAGTGACGATACAGTCTAAGTTTGTAAGAAGTAATGTACCTCATATGATTTCTACACAGCATCAAACCGAAACGTATTTGCTTATGTGGTGGTAACTAACCAACCATCCCAGCAGTTTATACCAAGACTTAAATTAAACACGAACAGTGCAAGCCCAAATTCAAAATATTCTTTATTCTAGTAGGCTCAAAAAGCACTTTTGAAACGCCAGTAGTCTGTCTATCAAGTATCAAATCTACCACCGGTTCGGAAAGTTTAATAAGCCGAGAAGAAACCGACAAGAAACTCAGCGGTTATTCTTTTATAGCTAATTTTGTATGTTACAATGTGTAACATATTGCTTCTTTGAGCAACTGGAATCAAGTCCAAACTTTTTTATCGCTTAAATAATCTTCAACCTTTTGTAAAAGTATGTTTTTGACATATTTCTTAATATTATGTGGAGACAAATCTAAAACTGATTGTGGTATCTTAATAAAAATGCTTATGTTGAAACCGACAAATGATTTCTCAGCCTTCCTTAATCTAAAATGTAGCATTAAAAGTTTATATTTGTTGTATTAATATTAAGTTTTTCTCTTTTTATTATAAGTGAATATTATTAAGAATATATAGAATGTTATTGAATACACATTGCGACGGTATCGTGAGAATTTATGTTTCTTTGAATTTGTCTCTTAAGAAGGTTTATGGTAAAACCCGGTTTATAGTTTAATGTCTCCAGGTCCTATTTTATTTATTTTATTTTGGACAGCCGACAGCAGGTACATAATATACATTTAATTTATGGTCAAAAATAACTATGATAGATTTAAATATATCCGACTAATAATAGGCTATCACAACATGTTATAATCATTATACATAAATATATGATAAAAAAAATTAATTACAATACATTTGCCAAAATACTTGCATCATCGTCTTTTACCACATTAAGTTACAATGTTATATTCATTGAGCCTGTAGATTAAGATGAGGTAGTTTGCTTATATAGAAAATGTAATGTCTTACCTTTAATCCCTGAAGATGTGCCTCGGAATTAAGGTCAACTCGGGAAATGAAGAAGCCCGTGGCATATTCTCGTCCGCCTCTCAAAGAGAATCCAAAAGCTGGCGCAGCCTTCCGTGGACGCAAGAGACGGACTACACGCACTCGTCGTTCCACCGACGCTGTGGTAGCTGTTAGATCTGCTCGCGAACCGGAAGTTGTCGTCGACGCCGTTGACATGGCGTACATTTCCGCTCTGAAAAGGTGTTGTACAACAGGTTTAATTACATTAAAAGTAGATTAAATATATCTTATTTATTAATTAACATTTCCCTTCAGCAAACCAAGCGATCAAATCATAGATAGCTATCCATAACTGTTCTGACAGCCTCGTTGGTAAGTACTCGCTTTGCTAGCAGAGGTTCCGGATTAGATCCCCGGTAGGAAATTGCATTTTCTAATTTGCTTGAATCTAGTCTGGTAGGAGACTTGATTGTGGTACAAAACACGATGCTTAGAGGGCGACGGTCTCCTTTTGCGTAATCGCCTTGGTTAAAAAGGAGACACAGCCGCCTAGCAGTCGTCGAATGCTCCAGCTGGGGGGTTGCGAGTGGGGGCTCACACCGATCTTTAGTGTACAACCCTGAGAAGAAAGTAGCTTAACGTGGCCTTAGGCTAAATTGTAGTAAAAGAGATCACGGGAATAGTAAGACATCGCGCAAGGGCGGCACCAGATGAAAGTTCTTTGGAGAGCCTGGTGTCGCCTTACATGTGCAGAGGAGGGCCACCGAGGAGGTTTTAGTGAGTATAATTCTACATAACCTGGCCTTTCCCCCAAAAAGGTATCTTTAGAAGATTTCCCCCCCCGTGAAAAAAGAGACTGGTGGGAGGCTACCAACAAAGACGTAACGCCAAGCTAAGAGAATTGTGTTCTGGTAAGATGCTGTGTAGAAGCCATAAAAGGTTAATTGCCTCTCACCAGATTAGCACACTTCATCACTCACCATACAATGTAATTAATTTGTCACGGTTGTATGTAAATTAGTTGAAATATTACAATAATAATTGGAAGTATCGAAAAAAAAAGTCAAGTTTGGAACTTTCATCATAAACCAATGGTAGGATAATTCTTATTTTATAGATCTATAGAAAACTGTCCAGTATGGTATATATTTATCTTTTAAGGATAGCTCACTATATCCATTTTATCTTTTTAAAAATGGTCACGTACAGTGCGGTAATTGGAAAGCTAAGAAATACTTTAGTGTTTATGATATTTGTATAATGAAATACATTAAAGTACTTCAAGTATTGTAGACATATATATTACATTTAAATGTAATCCACATATTCGTCGCTAGTTTAAACTAATGTTATAAAGAGGAAACATTTCCGTTTTTGTATGTTTGTAATGTTTTCACAGAAAAACTACTGGAGAGATTTCAAAAAAAATTTCACCATTAAAAAACTGTATTTTCACTGAGCGACATAGGCTATATTACATTCTCAATAAAAATAGGGATCCCTAAGAAAAATGCATTATTGTAACCGAAGGTGTGATAAAGATAGTCACAAAAAATCTGTCATCGCATACTCTGCGGAAACTATTGATGATAGAACAAAAAAATGTTCTACAATATTATAGGGGGTGTAAGGGAGAAACGAGTCCCAGTCCATTTCTCCAAACGCCAACCTCACCTGCACGCGGTGCACCCTGCTTCTACCGACGAGGCTCTGGCGACCGACAAATGGCGGTATAACCATTCTCCATAGCTGACCTAAATGCCACAGACCGATAACGGGCAGCAGCGTTATCGGTGCGATAAGGTCAGCACTGCGATCACCAACCCGCCTGCCAAGCGTGGTGATTATCGGCAGAAACCACAAATGACTAAAACAAGGCAGCAACGGCCCCCAGTCCCCGGCAGCCCCGCTATTCCTAGCTCTGGCAGCGGTTATGGTAACGGCGGGGCAGGGGGTGCTAAGAATCTCCGGAAGAGATTCCGCTGCCAACCCCGACGACTTGACCTGGCAACATACAACGCACGCACTTTGAGGACCGACGAAAAGATCTTCGAACTGGAAGAAGCAGTAAACAAGTTACACTGGGATATTATAGGATTGTCCGAAGTCCGTAGAGAGGGGGAGGACACGATAATCCTCGAATCCGGTAACTTGTTTTACTACCGGGAAGGTGAAGTTCAATCTCAAGGTGGTGTCGGATTCCTTGTCCACAAATCCCTCGTCAACAGCATTGTAGAAATTAACAGCGTGTCCAACAGGGTAGCGTACCTGATACTCAGAATCACCAAACGGTATTCGCTGAAGGTCATCCAGGTTTACGCACCCACATCATCACATCCGGATGAGGATGTAGAGGTTATGTATGAGGACATATCCAGGGCCATGCATACCTCTCGGACATTCTACAATGTTGTGATGGGAGATTTTAACGCAAAACTCGGCGAACGAAGTGGGGCAGAGTTGAGAGTGGGGCAATATGGCTATGGGCAACGGAACCAGAGGGGACAGATGCTCGCTGATTTCATGGAAAAGGAGGGACTCTACATGATGAACTCCTTTTTCAAGAAACAGCCGCTCCGAAAATGGACCTGGCTGAGTCCCGATGGTTCCACGAGAAATGAGATAGACTTCATCATGTCTACGAAACGGAACATATTCAATGATGTCTCTGTGATCAGTAAAGTGAAAACTGGGAGCGATCACCGCATGGTAAGAGGCACATTGAATATCAACGTCCATCGAGAACGGTTCAGACTGGTGAAGTCTACGCTCCGACCTACTCGTGCCCAAATCCAAGACCCCGAGAGCTTTCAACTAGAGCTGCAAAACCGCTTCGACGGCCTTGAAGAATGCGAATCTGTGGATGAGGTTAACAATAGGCTAGTAGAAACTGTTCATATGGTTGGGACTAAGTACTTCAGAGCCCGTAAAAAGAAAACCAAGAGATTCTCTGACTACACTCTCAATCTCATGGAGCAAAGACAGACAATGAGCTTACAGTCAGCAGCGGACGCGTCCGATTACCGGCGTATCAACAGACAGATCTCCAAATCACAAAAACGTGATCTGCGAACCTTCAATACGGAGCGCATCAAAGACGCTATTGAACGCAATAAAGGCTCCAAAGTGTTCGCAAGAGACCTGTCTATTGGTCAGCGCCAGCTTACGCGGCTGAGGACCAGTGATGGCAAGCTCATTGCGTCGAAACCAGAGATTTTGAGCGAGGTCGAGAATTTCTATGGACAGCTATACTCATCGACTGTCAAGCCTATTGACTGTTTGGCTGCAGATCCCAGAGCCAAACTAACCCGACACTACACTGAAGACATCCCGGACGTCAGTCTGTACGAGATTAGTATGGCTCTCAAACAGATGAAGAACAGCAAGGCACCAGGTGATGACGGAATCACAGCAGAACTCCTGAAGGCGGGTGGAAAACCGGTACTCAAAGTCCTTCAGCGAATGTTCAATTCCGTCATCCTCGATGGCACAGTGCCGGAGGCATGGCATAGGAGCGTGGTGGTTCTGTTTTTCAAGAAAGGCGACAAGGCCTTATTGAAGAACTACAGACCTATCGCGCTGTTAAGTCATGTCTACAAACTGTTCTCGAGAGTCATTACGAATCGTCTCGTTCGCAGATTTGACGACTTCCAGCCTCCCGAACAAGCCGGTTTCCGAAAAGGCTTTAGTACCATAGACCACATCTTTACGCTGCGGCAGATTATACAGAAGACCGAAGAGTATAATCGGCCACTTTGCTTAGCGTTCGTGGACTATGAGAAAGCCTTCGATTCGGTGGAAACATGGGCCGTGTTGAGATCTTTACAGAGATGCCGAATTGACTACCGGTACATACACGTGTTGAAGTGCTTGTACGAAAACGCCACCATGTCAGTCCGTATACAGGACCAAAGCACAGCGTCTATCCAACTGCAACGTGGAGTGCGACAGGGAGATGTTATCTCCCCGAAGCTTTTCACTGCGGCGCTGGAAGACCTTTTTAAGCTTTTGGAGTGGAACGGACTGGGCATCAACATCAACGGCGAGTACATCACTCATCTACGGTTTGCCGATGACGTAGTCATTATGGCAGAGACTCTCGAAGATCTCAATACAATGCTGGATGACCTCAGCAGAGTTTCTCAACAGGTGGGCCTGAAAATGAACATGGATAAGACGAAAATTATGTCTAATATCCATGTACCGCCTCACCCAGTCATCGTTGAGAACTCAGCTCTCGAAATTGTTGACGAGTACACATACCTGGGACATATAGTCCAGCTAGGTAGGTCCAATTTCGAGAAGGAGGTCAACCGCCGAATCCAACTCGGTTGGGCAGCGTTCGGGAAACTACGCCAGATATTTTCGTCCGATAACCCTCAGTGCCTGAAGACCAAAGTCTTCGAACAGTGCGTGTTGCCAGTGATGACCTACGGTTCTGAGACGTGGTCGCTGACTATGGGCCTCATGCGGAAGCTCAGAGTCACTCAGCGTGCGATGGAGAGGGCTATGCTCGGAGTTTCTCTACGTGATCGAATTCGAAATGAAGAGATCCGTAGTAGAACCAAAGTCACCGACATAGCCCTACGAATCGCGAACCTGAAGTGGCAATGGGCGGGGCACATAGTCCGAAGGACCGATGGACGTTGGGGACCGAAAGTGCTGGAGTGGCGACCCCGCACCGGACGGCGCAGTGTAGGCAGACCCCCCACAAGGTGGACCGATGATATAAAGAGGGTCGCCGGTAGCCGCTGGAGCCAGGCGGCGCAAGATCGGGCCTTGTGGCGGTCATTACGTGAGACCTATGTCCAGCAGTGGACGTCCATCGGTTGAAGCGACGACGACGACAATATTATAGAACGTATTAATATTTATAAAAAAGTCCGAACTTTAATACCTGTAAAATACATTTTAAATGATTAAAATCGGACATTCCAATAAATAGATATAGTATAATGTCGTAGTATACCATTTTATTAACATGTCAGCATACTCATAGACAGAAAAGACTTTTGTGTATAAAATGACTGTTTTTATTCGCCAGTACGTAGTACAGTTCTTCTGGAATTTGTATATCTGTCCTTAACACGTTGGCTGCATTACGAGATCTATTAGATCTCGTGCAAGAGTCAGGACTTTCGAATTGTGCGTTGACTATAATCGTATTGTTTTAATCCTCGCGAGAAGCTCTAACGTGTATAGTTCTTTTAGTATGATTAAGACACATATACATAATTGCTTCCTACTTAAAAGTGAATTCAAGGACATAAAAAAATAGTAATGGATTAAGTCCCTAACTGCCTCATTGGTTTAGTGGTTAGCATGTAGACTACAGACATGAGGTCCTGGGTTCGAGTCCCGCGTCGGCCCAATTCAAAATCGATATTGAGTTTTTTATTAACATTTTCTTAATATTTGCAGTTGGAAAGTTGGCGGTGTGATCCATTCCCGTGCCTCGGAGATCACGTTAAGCCGTCGGTCCTGCGCCTGATCTTTCTCTGGTCGTGTTTCCGTCACATCGGACCATAACAGTGAAGGAATAGAAAGGTCACTTGTGTACTATGCCTGCCAATCCGCAGTGAAGCAGCGTGGTGGGTCTATGCTCTAAAAACCCTCTCTCATATGAGTGAGGAGGCCTGAGCACAGCAGTAGGACGTTAATGGGGTGCTACTTAATTACTTAAGTGCCTAACTCATAATAGTATAATTATATTCATTTCTTGCGTTAGGAGACGTGTCGATACTCTTGGAAACTGTATTTTTATGAAACTGTTTAGATCCCAAACACAAAAAAGTGTAGGTTAGTTAAGAGATCTTTTAAGTCTCCAAAGCACCAGCTAAAAGATCTTTGAAAATGATGGCGCAGGGAACGTGTTAAGTAATTATGTTAACAAAAATAAATCTATAGTTCCACTCAGTGAACTTTTCACTGCCATGAGATCAGTATCTACGCAGGTGAAACCGCAGGGCATTGCTAATAAATAATATTTGTAGAATTAATTAAGGAGAGTTGTAACTAAATATTGAGAACAGCGATACAGCCAGGATTAACCTCTAATAAGAAGCCATTCAAGTTCGTAACTGTTACGGTATGCCCTATCGTGGACAGTTTATATTCTGGCGATAAATTCTTAACTTGATTGTATCAACTCCGGTTTCAGTGGCTTATTTCCTTTAAACGGTTGGAATTTAGAATAACTGCTCTATATTCTCTTAATGAGCATCAGTTTTGTATTATTATAAATTATTTATTTTGTTTATTGAACTAGAAACGAGAGAGAGTATAAGGAATGCAAATGTGACTGCATATCCTTGTGTATATATTTTGCATTAATAGCTAATAATAATTTTGACCGACAAAATGTATATAAAGGTGTGTCTATATGATGGTTATTGTATATATTTATAATTCTTCTAGACAATTTGATCCAATAAACAACGTATTTCTCCATATTACCAAATGTTCCGGAACTACGAGGTTAATACTGTCAGGAGCATGGTCGCTAAAATTCGTTAAATCTTTTGAACGGAAAGCCTGATTTTAATAATTTAAAAAGTATTTTACCGGTATTGAAACGGTCTATGGTAAAATATCATTTAATATGATCAAGATTAATACAGCAGTATGAGTAATATGGTTTAATTATTGTCGGCACTTTTATTAACTTTTAAAATGTAAAAAAGTAGTTATGGTGGCATTACTACAGTAGCTGGACATATGGCATCGCAGACTTTTTTGTAGATATTAATACGTTCTATAATGCTATAGAACAGTTTTTTGTTCTATCATCAATAGTTTCCGTAACGTATGCGTGGACAATTTTTTGTGACTATTTTTTTTACACCTTAGGTTACATTAATGCAGGTTTATTAGGGATCCCTATTATTTTTTAGAAATTAATACAGCCTATATCGCTCAGTGAAAATGCAGTTTTCTAATGGTGAAAATTTTTTTGAAATCTGTCCAGTAGTTTTTGTGTGAAAACATTACAAACATGCATACAAAAACATAAATGTTTTCTCTTTATAATATGAGTTAAGATTATTTTATTATACTCACACAGAAATTGCTAAAACAGGAAATAATAACGAAAACCGTACGATCAAAAATGTATTTATGTATGCTATGTAGAATACTGTTTATTTGAGAATTTTATAGCAGGATACCCAATAAAACTACGTGGTTTATAAACGACTCAACGACCGTTATCCAAATGGCGTCGCCATTTTATAATGTTCAAATTACAACAAAAGCTGTAGGAATGTTCGGTATGCACGGATTTATCTATCTATTATTTGGAAGCTCGTAACTATCTGCAAGAAATATACATTTCTTATTGAAGCGAAAAACTATTATAATACAAGAAACGTAGAATAATCTGGTGATAATTTTTGAAGTGAAACTTCATCAGGGTAATTTTTTTACGAATGAAAAGCGAGATTAGCGTGACGAAAATTTGCAGCGTGTTTTATGCTAATTCCTTAGAAGGTTAGGTAGTTTTAATATTTACAAATAACATGTGGCATTTTAACTTGTCGCTCGTCATTTAATAATTTAAAATTTTTGTTAAGTTATAAAATATCTAAATTTTAAGTTCAGAAACCAAATTTAATTAATAATTTCTAACATTGACAAAAAAACACGTGGCTTTTTATTTACAATTCGTCATTTGAGATTTCAATAAATTTCGACGCTTTTAATATTTTAATTACAATTAAACTCATTGAATTCCTAAAATTCCCCTTTTTTCCCTCCCTTTAAGTCTCGGAAATCTAAAGTTTTAGATTTGTATAAATAATAATCAAGACTTAAAATTTACTTTGCCAAAGAAGTTTCACTTCTGACAATTGTACGTTCGCACTTTTTATTTAAGGTTACATGAGGTCCGGGTGAGTATATGTATGTATAATAAGATTTCTCTATCAATCCTAGAGACTACCTTAACATAAGCTCAACTAATAAGTAAAGAACACTATTACTTGTAAGGCGTATTTTACCGTAGATGAATATATTATATAGTCAAGGACTAGAGAGTTCACTACGTCTGCCAATTCGCAGTGGATTAGCGTAGTGGGTTTATGCCCTAAAACCCTCACTCTAGGGATGTTCATTTAAAATAATATATCGACTTCTTTTCGATATAATATATCGTATTGTTATATTGATACTTTGCGATATATTGAACAAAAATATCGATATTTTAAATATAACTTAAGTAATTAACTAGTCTATAATATTAAAGAGCGATCGGGTTAATTATGAGTAAAAACATTTAAGAGTGAAGAAATAAATCAAGTTTTATTATACGAAAGAGAATCCAAGGCCATACGATCCAAAAGCCATGAATAGCATCTGCGCGTAAAGAATAGCAACTTTTTCTTTTCTACCATAGCAATATGAAAGATTTATAAATCCCAGTACTTTTTCTCTAAACCTTGCAAAAACAAAATTTTATTTACCCTTGTGGCTTGCAATCTGCTTCTCCGCTGTGTAAGAACCTATGCTGCTTTAGAAAATAGTCGTTTCGATGGGACTGAGCTAGCCACCGTAGTTAAATATTCAGATTTAAAGAAGTAAGTAGATATAAAGAAAAAAATGAAATGTGACACCGATATATTGGATGAAATATATCGATATTAGATTCTATACTAGATGATTACATAATATCGAATTGAAGCGATGTATCGCCTACAAGTATCGATATTTTTTGAAATATCGATTTATAACACTATTGTAAAAGTTATTTTTATCTTGATGGGATAGCCTAGATATTGCAGAGTCAATTTTTATGTTGTAATAAGGACAGGTCGTCGTTGCTTCAACCGATGGACGTCCACTGCTGGACATAGGTCTCACGAAATGGTGCCCACAAGGCCCGACCTTACGCCGCCTGTCTCCAGCGGCTACCGGCGACCCTCCTAATATCATCGGTCCACCTTGTGGGGGGTCTGCCTACATTGATTCGTCCGGTGCGGGGTCGCTATTTCAGCACCTTCCGGCCCCAACGTCCATCGGTTCGTCGTATTATGTGCCCCGCCCATTGCCACTTCAGGTTCGCGATTCGTATAAGGACAGGTATGTCTTTCTTTTGAAAGAGAATAAGAACACCGCGTCACAATATTAACGAAACGGTTTGTGCTGGGATGCCTATTCCTACTTTGCATATTGGATGTCTGTTTATCAGATGAACAACCGATAACGACGCATGAGTAAAACCCATGGTTAGTATATAAGATATAACTTATATGTTTTATTTATATGTCTCATTATCAATATCTTTACTTTTGTGATTGCCTTTCAATATTTTCCGATGTCTTCTCGATTAAATTAACCTTCCAAAGCTGTGTAAGATTTAATACCAACGACAGACTTGACGGTTTTAAAGAGCTTGATAAGTCTACTTACATGAATATTCTAAAATTGATTTTGGTTTCGGTGTTGGTCCAAAGTTTCTAGTATTTGACATCGTAAACACTATTAGAAAGGTCAAAATGGTTGCATAAGTACCCTTGTTGTTATCTTAATCTGAACTCATCACACTTATCTCGGCAGACGTATCTAATCATCCTTACGCAAAGGCCTCTTCAATGATGATTTAAAACATCCATTGTGTCTGACTTCCTAACAAATACAATATTAAGTGCAAACCTTTGTATGCTTTATTTTCTAGGCCGCCGTATGCCCTTTCCATATAGATGGCATTAGCTCGGAGGTCACGATTTTAAGTGACTAACCTACTTATCTGCTGAAAAATTTGAATATTTTTGCAGAAGTATTTTCCATTTAGGCAGAAAATATCGTAATTATCAATTCCTAACACCTAGTTTCTATATTTAATAATCGTACTAAAGTGCTTTATTATAGTATGAAGTATAAAAATCGTAGTGTGCTTGCCATTTAGACAAAGCTAAAATATTTTAGATTTCTTTATTTGTAGCGAGTTTAAAGAGTTACTTGGCATGGGAATTGACTTCCATTTTTCTATATAACTTTTAAAATATTATTATCATACTAAATCTGCCTCACTGGTCTAGTGGTTAGCGTGTTTGACTACAGACGTGAGGTCCTGGGTTCGTATCTCATGCCGGGCTAAATCGAAATCGATATTGAGTTTTCTATTAAGATTTTCCCAATATTTGCCGGAAGTTGGGAAAAAATTGGCGGTGTGATCCACTCAGGTGCCTCGGAAAGCACGTTGAGCCGTCGGTCCTGCGCCTGATCTCTCTCCGGTCGTGTAGGAATGCCGTCACGTCGGACTATGAGAGTGAAGAAGTACTCTTGTGTACTGTAAAAGACCTCTCTCATGTGAGTGAGAAGGCCTGTGCGCAGCAGTGGGACGTTTATGGGCTGCTACTTACCATACTATAATAAACCTGTCAAAATATTAAATCCCTCTTAAACGCCTCTTTCGGAAGAATAGTTCAAACACGACTAACATTTTTAATAAGGTTTAGAGAGAAGTTTTCGGATATAAATCAGCCGTAATTTCGTTTATTTCATATTACAAAGTCTTTAGTAAAAGGTGATATTAAGATCTTCATTTACTTCGTATGTCATTTGCTTTTTTCCTAGTTATTATCTCTTAGGAAAAAGTGACATCAACACTTGTTTCTCGTAGTAAAGATTAGATTAGTTCAATTACTTTATTCTCACATTACCTAATGCTCTTAATTTTTTTCTCGGTCTCGTTTATGAAGTAATATAAATAATACAATAGACAGCGATTAAAAAGTAGTACAAAGGTGATATTATATGAAAAGATCTACGTCATAACATCTTTTATGTCGTACAGAAATATTGCATAAAGATATGTAGCAATAGAACTAGCTATTACCTGCAGTTTTATTCGCGTAGTTTTTATATAATAGAGGGAAATCCGACACTTTGCTAGATTTCAAATTAACCGTGAATATTTTATTAGTCTATAAAGGACATAGATGTAAAGAATGTCTTTTACTATATCTAAAAGAGTCACATAGCAACATTCCAAGTTAAGCTAAAAACGTTAAAAGATCCCTTAATGAACGACAGGGTGAGTAAGTTGGTTTAAAATCTTCTTCGCATTATTTTCTCTCCAATGAAAACAGTTTGGGGCACATCGATTGAAGGGTTTAAAATTTTTATAATGGACTTGAGAGAAACATTTCTTGAAATTATATAAAGGTTCTATGAAAGTATTATATGCAACTCTTACATCTACGTCGTCCAAACTAAAGAAATTATTTACGGTTTTATTATCGAAGATGACGAACTTCCATACAAAATTTTGATCCCTAATTTCAACAAATATCAATCTTTTTTCAGTATTAAAATGTAACTTATAACCTCTCCCAATGTCTGGATAATTCTGTACCAAATTTTATCGCAATCAGTTGAGTGGTTTAGACGTGAAACAGAGTAACATACGCATTTACCAGATTATTTTTACTGCCTCGTTGGTGCAATGGTGCAAGTACTCCTTTCGCTAGCTAAGGTCCTAGCTTCCATACACGGTAAAACAGAATTTTGGTAAATAACATTTGTCTGAGCTTGGACAAGAACTTGCCCAAAAAAAATTGTGTTCCGGTTACTATAACAGGTAAAATTTCCTTTTACCAGATTATTAGCGGTTCTATCTTTAACTGAATCATCACTTATCATCAGGTGATATCACAGTCAAGCACTAACCTGTCAGTAATAAAGACAAAGGTAGTTTATCAACGAGTTCTTTTATTAATTGATTGCTATACGGTTATCTATATAGTGATCTATCTATTCATCATGCAAATTTTGTAATTGTTCTTGCTAATGTAATACCCAGGTCATGGATGAGGTGTGGGGTGTGAGAGGGGAAGGCAAGAGTGCAGCAGACTGCTCCTCTGTGTCGTACAATGACCTCTCTCTGCCTCTTCGAAGCCTCCCAGCTATAACTCGCTTCTTTATGTCAGTCACATTCATTGACACATTGCACTATTATTATTCAATTCCTACTATTTGTTCAAACTCTCGATATATCTTGATCAAATCTTCAATCATTAATAAAATATATTTTCAACTTCATTTTCTTTTTGATGAATATAATGCATCCATAATTTTATTTTGATCTTTATTCATGTTGAGGGTATTTGTTATTAATATACAAGTCAGCCCTACTATTGAAATTTCATTAATTAATAGTGGTATTTAAGAAAAATTGTTCAGCTCATCAATTAAAAGCTTATAGATTTGTTTCTCTGTAAAGATTTCAAGACGTTCGTACTTATATATATTGCGTTGGAATCAACTTTGTTTATATTACGTGTTTTTAAATATTTCTTTTTAGAATATCTTTTAATAAATTTAATATTATACCTATGTGCTATGCAGTAATAGGCCATTTCGGGGTGAGCACGTGAGGTTTATTCAGGTTTTTCGAATAATAAACAGAGTCAATAGTGGCAGTCCGGCGCACGTCTCTCGGTAGTTCTTGGATGACGGTCCGCCAGAACGGTCAACTATTATTTTAATAGCTATTATTATTAATGAGTTTGTGTAAATTGATATCGGGAACATTAAGTGTTTGAACATTATAATCTCAGTTAATTAATAGTCTTTGATTGCACCAACATTACCCACTAACTCCCACAGTAAGGAAATTATGGATGCCATTAATGACGACGCCGGTGGAGAACCCTACGCCCCTATGCTTTATACTCCTTCTCTCTTATTCTCCGACATTTATAAACGGTAAAACCGATCCTGATCCTAAAAAAACCAACAATGAAACACATAATCAAAAACAGCTGATGATTGGTCGGGTCAACGCCATTTTTTTGTTTCATTGCGGGTTTAAATAAACTAATGCATTTTGTATCAAACTATCGTTCAATTTAGCTGCACAAACAAGATACAAAGTAAATGTTAATAAAACATTTTAAAAATATGATATTTTTTAATCAGGATCGATTTTTATTCCATTTCATCATCGAAGGTGTCATTAGTACTATCGTCTGTCTTCGTTTTCGGAAGCGGTCTCCTAACACCTTGTATATAGGGAAAGTGTGAGCTAACAGTCGGAATTGAATAAAAACCTGCTTTGTACAAACAAAATAAAAACACTGCTGACAAAATGATACGTTAATTTATACGGATATAACGTTCCACATGGCCAGTTGCTGCGGTTCCTAGTTACATATTGATACAAGTAAGAACCTTAACGCTTAAGATATCCATATCAAAGATCATTAAGCAAGTTCACGTGCATACATTGATTGATCTATTCAACGGTACATGACTAAATCTTGAAAGTGAAAGCTCAGACTGACTACCTACAACGCTGCACTTGACATAATATTTGATCGACGTAACGTTATATATTGAAATCGGCAATCACTCCCGACGGTGTGCTAGTAATTCTATTGTTATTTACAACCGACGTTGTTTTCAATCTCCGAGAATTATATGGACACCCGTTCTAAGTGTGTGACTACGTCACGATATAATTTCAAGTCAATCACGCGAATAGTTAAGGACATCGCAGTGTTTATTTTTTGCTTATATACCCGGATACCTTAAGAAGTTCGGGAAATCTCTTCTCAGTGAGCGTGTCCATCACGAAAAGATTATCTATGCCGAGTTTTATGTCAATCACGCGAATAGTTTTGGATATCTTGATTTTTTTTTAATATTTTTACACGTGTTCAGCTATTCGCCGTTTCCTCAGCCGTTCTTGATTTATAAATGGTGCAACTAATCTGACTTTTTTATATATATGTACTAGTAAACTTTACTAGTTTATATATAAAACACTTCACTTACAAGCTCCGCTTAACTAAGGCAAAATATATCGTCTATAAAAATAAATATAATTAACGTGTCTTTTTGTAATTTTAACCAGCCGTGGGTGTACTGGATTTTAAAAGAATATTGAACTCGATAAAAGGATTTTTTCATATTGTTTGTTATAACCTTTCGGTATTTTATAATGTACGATTACAATCTAGCCTTACAGACTAATTAGTAATAATAGTTTGACCTAATCTACCTAATATGTCCTTATGTTATCTAAGTCTAGAGTCCAACGATTATGCTTAGTCAAAGTCATAAAATATCGTTTTTTCTCATATATTAATTAAATAAATGAGTGAAGATAAAATTTAAGAACGACCTACAATCGAAAGTTACGAGAGTTTCTTCGCGCCCTAATCCATGAAAAAAATAATGATAAAAGCTCAGAGAATAAGCTGCATAAGATTTTCGAATTTTTTGAACCAAATTCTGTTTTTTCTGCTCTTTATGTGATGATTATTGTTCAATTTATTAACAACGATCTTTAATGTTTAAGTTAGGTAACTGCAGGGCAATGTAGTAGACACTTCATTTAGTAAACCAGATATCTTTACAAGAGTAGAAAACTTTGTACATCCGATTGTAGTACGTTTTGTTCTTCCATCTACGGTATATCAAACAATAAATGTTATAATTTACACGTTTCTAACCAAAATAATCACAAATTTTCAGTTACTTTAACATCCTTTTTCAACTCTTAACTTAAATAGACAGTATAGTTTCCAATCCTGTCTATTTCTACGCCTAAATTCATCGAATTTGAATGAGTTAAATTATATCAACAATAAATTATCTCCGTAAAAGATACATATCTATGCAAATCAAAACACATTTTCCATTTCTCAAGACGAGTTTTTCACGATTCATGTTATTTATTTAAAAAGAAATTGGCAGATTTTTTTATAAACTTTGTCTGCGCTATAAAATAACGTTCACTATTATGGTAATAAGCTGTTAGTTAACATAAATTCCACGTAGTACGTACGGCCTTTGAATTTGTAGAGCGATTAAGGCGATCGCTATTTGCTTCTTTCTAGGTCGATTGCATTCAACTTGGAAAGCACCATAAAGAAGTCGTTATTATGTTAAAAGTTTGCAATTTTCACCTTATTATGGCAACTGTGAACCGATCTTGATGATTCTATTTTTATATGAAAGTTGGTGCTTCCCGCAGGGGTCCATTTTTTATTTGGTCCAGTTCTGATGATGGCATCCAGAAGAAAACCGTATGTCTTAAATTTGCATTAAGCATATGCGCGACAAATGGACGAATAACTCAAGATCAAGAAACCGATTTCGATGATTCCTTTTTTATTGGCAAGGATATACTTCAACAGTAATTTTATGATAGTTGGTTAGGTTTTGAACATGGGATCCATGACAAAGTCACGGAACTCTTCAATTCTTAGGAGCAAATTAACGACACTCGGTGGAATGTTTTATAGGCAATCCGGATATTTAAGCCACCGGAACGTGGGTATGGTCAAGTAATTGTCGTAGTTAAATATGATGATCAATGGAACTCCTCAACGGCTAACAGTAAGGGTGCGATTTGTGACAGAATATATAACAGTCCGTAATTAAATTACAATGACCTTACGTTTGTTGCTGCATTGTAATATTTATAAAGTGTGTTATGTGTGAAGCCGAGTGGGGGGGGGGGGGGAACTTTTGCGTATCGTAACGTATGAGCTTGCGGGTTCGATTCCGTTTGTGGCATCACCAATGTAAATTTCACTTTGTAAAGTTGTTCAATTGAAACGGTGCTGTCTCATATGAATAACACGTTTTTAGGTGCACTCATATTACAAATTTTATAGTCAAGTATTAGTACTTCACTAAAAAGCAAAAAATAAATAACACTTTTTACAAAAAATAACCGCCTTCAAAACAAATCTGTATTTCGAGTAGTTGGTTTTTTAAGGTGGTTCTTTTTTATTTATAAAATCACTTTTTAATTGTTGTTAAAAGTTTAATGGTATGTAATTTCAGAAGTTCGGGCTAGAATGATTTTTCAAATATTATTTTATATTACTTGTTTTATAAAAAATATCTCTGAATCATTGAAAAACTGTAAAAAAATAAGTAGGCATCGTTGTCAATATTAACATGTTTACTTATACAGACCAGTGCATTTTACTAAATTATTTTAAAATCTGTTCTATTATCATCTGTTTATACAACTTAGAATATTTAAGGGTTTATATCGCAAATATTTTTCGAGTTATAATGACATAATTACAGTTGTTGGACATATGGTGTCGCGGACTTTTTTGTAGATATTAATACGTTCTATTATACTGTAGAACATTTTTTTGTTGAATCATGAATTTCACACCTTGTGTTACCTTAATGCATTTTTATTAGGGATCCCTATTTTTTTTTGTAAGACTAATATAGCCTATGCCGGTCAGTGAAAAAGCAGCTTTCTAATTGTGAAAAAAAAATTGAAATCGGTCCTGCAGTTTTTGTGTACAGACGTTACAAACATTCATATATACATACATAAAAAACACATATTTCCTCTTTATAATATTATGTTTCTTTAGTTTAAACTGTTTCAACGTTTTTGTTCTGGTAATTTATTAATGTTATTTGTGCAACAAATTAATAACTATTCAACAAATTCAAACCAGCGCCTCACGAACGACTTTGCTGTCAATTCACGGTTAAATCTCTCTGTAGTTTTTAAAACATCGAAAGTGAAAGTGTTCATAGTTTTTATGAAATATCTTTGGTAACCAAATAAATATATTAACATTTGCTTCTTTATCTATGTTTTCGGAATTAATTTTATCCGCGAGAAAATCGTGACTAACAGATTTACTAAATTAATCTCCTTTATAATTATAAAGACGTTTTATAAAGATTATTAGCTTTTCCTCAAGTTGCAAGACAACATTTCTTCCATCTTTTAAGATATTTGAATTAATGTGTTTAGTTTTATATTATTAGAACCACATGTTTATGTGATATATCAAAGGGATATTATTAGTATTGGAATATACATAATTATCTTGAACGTACAAGATCGTTAAAAAAATTTTTGATCATATGACATCGTTATTGTTAAGCGCAATAAAGTCGATTTAGTTGTCCGTTTCTAAAATGACTATATTTATCACAAATATAAAGATTTATTTACAATATAACGGCAATAAATAAACCCTCATTCTATGACGTCTACCGTTACTATATTATATTGCACGAAACTTATAAAAATACAAACGTTTTTTTTGCTAAAAATTATATCAAAATTTTACAAATAATCTGTGAGACTAAAGTATATTTAAGAATATTTCGTTCCGGCCTTCCATGCTCTACTTATTCCAAGTGTTTATGTGATGCAATTTACTTTAATGTATGACAAAATACATCGTTTAATAAATACGATAGATTTAAATATGTGAGTAACGAATGTCGAGAAGATATAATAATGTTAAGTAAGTCAACACCAGATATTTTCAGATATCCCTCAGTGCCTGAACACCAAAGTCTTCGAACAGTGTGTGTTGCCAGTGATGACCTCCGGTTTTGAGACGTGGTCGCTGAGTATGGGCCTCATGCGAAAGCTCAAACTCACTCAGCGTGCGATGGAGAGAACTATGCTCGGAGTTTCTCTACGTAATTGTATCAGAAATGAAGCGATCCGTAATAGAACCAAAGTCACGGACATACATCCTACGAAGCGTGAACCTGAAGTGGCAATGGGCGCGGCACATAGTCCGAAGGACCGATGGACGTTGAGGGCCAAAAATGGCGACCCACACAAGCCAAGCGCCGCAAGATCGGGCCTTGTGGACGTCATTACGTGAGACCCATGTCCAGCAGTGGATGTCCATCGGTTGAAGCAACGAAGTAAGTCAACACGAGGTTAAAGTTATCGAAATGATGTATGGAGTTTGAATGATTTACAGAATTATAGGTCAGAAATTATGTTAATAATTATACGTCAGAGGCATGTGCCCAGCAGTGGGACGTCAATGGGCTGTGGGATGTTTACTTATCTTATTATTCTCTTGTTTTTAAATTACTAATGGAGATTACTTGTAATATGGGAAAAATAGGAATCCAGTAATTTTGTTTTGGGAAAAAAATATATAAATATCATCATAAAGGTATATTTGTAAAAGTACAAAAACTTTGTTTTGAGATATTGCACTTTATTATGAAGCATGCGATGTATAATTTACATATTGGGAAGGCAGTGCGATATCGTGGCAGTCAGAGGGTCTCACCAGTACGCAGGTGGCGGGGTCGCTCGACCGTGAACCCCCTCTCGCCCCCTGCCAACACCAACTGTACCCCGTTTTTTCTCTCGGCCTAGGAAAGAGCAACGGCCTCGTATATTCACTCAGATATCACAATTTCACTACCAAATTATCCTTCCAAATATCCTATTATGAACAATATGTATGTTGCTCCCAATTGCCCCATTAATTTGGTGTTGGTATTTAACCTTTACTGTGGTAACTGCTATAAAAACCGTTTCAATTCAAATTCATATTATTATTTTATGTTACGACTGATGATTATATTAAAGAACACTTAGAATTTCAAGTTACAAGAATTTTTAGAAGAGGCCACAACAAATATAGCCGGGTTTTCTTTCTATTCTCATTATCATAACAATTTATTTTTATATATGCATTTTTATTTATTTATTTATAAAAGCTTACCGATTAGAACACATACAAATTCTTCATAAACTAAAATACATCTATTCTCTTTTATGTCCGTTTCTAAATTAAAAACATAGCAAAATTACCTATCTAATTAACACTAAATAAACGATAATATAATAATGCTTAAAAAATTCTACAATGAAATATGAGAGAAAAGCAAACTGAATGATAAATATGATCAGGACAACTTTGTCCCTCCATCACCATTATTTATCGTTAAGTAATTCTTCAAATTATAGTACGATTTCTCAATTAGCTTTGTTTCTATCCCTATTATATAATAAATTAGGTTGTTCAATTGACATATTGTAAAGGTAAAAGATACCCAAATTTGCTGTATTAAAAATGTGGTCTAACAATAAACCTTCGGAGATATATATCTCTCTGAACCAAAAATGTTCTATTCATCTGATTTTAATGCGTAAAAAGTACGGGTATTACAAGATATATAACAATTAACATTGGCTATACAAGTTATTCGTATGAAATACCTGTTGCTACGTAAATAGGACATTTATCTATACAATCCCAACTCTATATATAATATCAACCTGATTTACTTCCTTGTTGCCACAAGTATCGATCAAACAAACAATGCGAAGATAATAAAACCACTATTTACTGTTATAAAGATCCGATACAGTTACTCTTTTATATACGTAAGATAGAAATCTTTGTGCAAATTTTATATTCTATTGCATAATTCATAACTATTACTATAAAATAAGTAGTTATTCGACATACAAAAAGTATAACTCTAACGATCAATACCTATTGCTTGGAAACAAAATCCTTAGCTTTTGGAAGAAGGGACGCCTTTAAAGGGATTCCTAATTTCCGGACAAAGCTTTCAAAGCCAACATGCGACAGTTTTAAGTTACACATTCCCCTTGATCAAAGTAAAGGTCAAAGTGCATTATCAAGTTGCATTGAGGAAAAGATGTCGGTGTTGCAATATGTTTGATTAAATATAGACCTAATACAGTCCATGGCTTATATTTATGCTAGCTTTGTAATAAAAATTTGGTTAGTGTAATGTAAAAAAGGGATTTGTACAATAAGTAATTGATAAAGGGTTACTGATACTGATAGGAATTTAAGGGTAACTGTAAATCCTTTATTGAAAGAAAACTAATTGAGAAATTATTTTATATTTTGAAGGACTATGTACCGGAACATAAAAAACTATCTTATGATTCTGAAAATAAGAAAACTATATTGTGTTTCTGAACATAAGAAACCATCTTATGTTTCTGAACATAAGAAACCATCTTGTGTTTCTGAACATAACAAACCATCTTATGTTTCCGAACATAAGAAAACTATATTGTGTTTCTGAACATAAGAAACCATCTTATGTTTCTGAACATAAGAAATCTATATTGTGTTTCTGAACATAAGAAACTATCTTACGTTTCTGAACATAAGAAACCATCTTATATTTTTGAACATAAGAAACTATCTTATGTTTCTGAAAATAAGAAACTATATTGTTTCTGAACATAAGTTAGTTCGACTAACTATTTAGGTGTGGGTTTTCATTTTTGAAGTTATAAATACCTCGGAATATTGCAAATCCGTTGTGATTTTTATTTTATTAGCTTGACATGAAGACGAATCACCTAATCAGAGACAGCCAAAGCAAATTCGCATCACTGAGCCAGCTAGATAGTCAGGCAGTCAAATATATATTATTGATGAAGTTGTTTAATTAATTAAAGTTTAAATTGTGTTAAATAAAATTATGGTGCAATAGTAATAAACGGTAAAGCAAAGGAAGGCCTAGCGAGAAGTGTCTTAAAATAATCGGCGGAGAAACCGGCCTCGGCGAGTCGTCGCCAATTAACCGCGTCCGACCTCTGAGACTGCGCCCCGCGAGCCCGCGATGCTATTCATAGATAGTCCCCGAACCACCACCTGGATATATTGCAACTCCGCACAACAATGTGACTCAACCGCTTTACATAACTGAATAATCGCGCAACCAATTCGATCACAGCACCAATGCCGTATTATAACCAGATAACAACACTCAAATATTTATTTCGTTACTATACCTGTGTATTTGGGTTAGGTTTAATCAAATCGTATCAGCAATTCTTAACGCAAGTATCTTTCTACAGCACTTTTGAATCTTGAGTTGATTTTAGAAGTCATTCTTAAGGCGCTTTCTTAAAATTTTTACACATGAAACGCGTGATTAGCGCCACGAAGAAAATGCACTAATATAACCCAAAGTGTAAGAAAAATCTGTCATCGCCTGCGCTGCGGTAACTTTTGATGATAGAACAAAGAAATGTTCTACAGTGTTTTAGAATGTATTAATATCTACAAAAAAGTCTTTAATATCATATCACCAACTACTGTAATTCGGTCACTACAACTGCTTTTTTACATTTTAAATGTTAATAAAAAAGTGCCGACAATAATTAAACCATATTATTCATAACTCTGTATTAATTATTATCCTATTATTATTTTATTAAAGACCGTTTCAATAACTGTAAAATACTTTTTAAATTATTAAAATCGGGCATTCCATTCAAAAGATATAACGAATTTTAAAATGTTAATCTAAAGATCTATGGAGAAAAGACTTTATCTATAGTATGAATTTTTACTCGTCAGCACAGTTCTTCTGGAATATGGACTTTTCACTGCCACGAGATCGGTATCTACGCGGGTGAAACCCCGGAGCATCACTAGTTTTAAATAAAAAATAAATAGTTGATGTCAATTATATATTCTCTATTTAATAATAAATATAAGAAAACAATTCAATGGCGTTTTAATAAAACAGAGAGGTAATCTTTTTTGTCGATTCCTAAATGCGAAATTAAATTTGCATAATAAGTATATGGTGTTATACTTATTATACAATATCAGGCAGTATATGCAATTTCAACCGCAAATATACCGCAAGCGTTAAATAATTTTATATAATATGATTATAATTTCAGAAAACTCAGTCTTCCCATTGCGTATAATAAAAGAATTGTTGAACCTACAACAATGGTATGCAGTGGGAAATACAGATGTGAAATGAAACCGCATCGCGCATCTTTGCGCAATGTTCACTGAATATTTACCTTAGAGATACTTCAGAATAGATTTAGAATTAAATTAAAGGAAGTTATAAAATGACAAGATTAAAGTCTCAAGGATAACATCTTTCAACTTGCAAAAATTTAAATAAAAATGACGCGTTTCCTTAGAAATCAGAGTTCCAATTACAGTTTTTTTTGAAGACCGACACCCTTAAGTTAGCTATAGTCAACGTTTTAGTTTTTTAATATTGTATAATAATTATACCTTAATTATGTTATTATATTACTTGTTAGAAATATTGTTACATTAAAAAAAATCAACGTGACATTGTTATCAAAATTATAACTTTCATACTCAATCATAGAAAACAGATTATAAACTATTTATATCCAATGAAAGTTAGATTCCGTTTATTATTTTCAAATCTTTGGCCTTTGCCTTGCATTGAGTGAACGAATGATGGATGTATTTGATTTGACGAGCAACAAACACAACGGCGTGGATTTATGGTTAAAATTTCGAAAATACTAACTGTTGCTTATATACTATTTTGAATTTTATTATGCAATCAAGCATGTATTTCAATAACACATGAAATAAACGCGCTAAAAGTTGTAGTATCCAATGATAATGACTGATAATTTAAAAGTTCCAAGACAAAGTCTATGCATATCATTGGTTCGCCAAGGAGTATAAGTTCTAACACCTGTTCACACACACTGTTTTTCCATATAGATATTAAAGGAAGTTACAATGATGCTTCGCGTCCTATTTTGAGTAGAGCCCATAACAAACTCAGCCGGGTATCCCTTTTTTCTCATCATCATTACAATATAACATATATTGTTCTGTATTTTATTCTATTTCGATTAAAGCAATTCATTTACTTTCACGCTTTTTTATTTTCTAAATAGTCCTGATTTCTCAATTAATTTCTTTTATTAAAAGATTTAAATTTGTTGTATTCCTTAACAAGCTTTTCCACTTGGTATCACCCGCATAATTCCCGATCCCGAATCTATGGGGAAATCGGTACTTAGTGATTATTTACATAAAGCAAGGATTCACTTAGCTTAGTCTTTTGAATAGTAGTGAATAAGTTTAGTTGTTCTAAACCTCCGTTTTGTTGCCTTTCTAATAAAAAATGGTATGGGGCACATCGATCGGCTGGTTTCAAATACCATAAAGTTTCTACAATTCCTATTAAAAACAACTCAGACATTTTGAAGATTTCCCGGAATAAGATAGATAGACTATAAAGCTATTATTTTGATATTACAACTAGAGACTTCAATATTTATGATTAGTATAGATAAAATTCCTAACGCTATTCAATTTATTCCGCTAAACTCAGTCATTCAAATTGGAAACTTCAACCTTGGGCTTCTAAATAGACAATTATACTCTCGATTCCGGAACAAGTTGTACAACAACAGTTAACTATTAAACATTACCACTTACATATTACAACAGTTAACTGTTGTAATATATCTCCTGTAATGTAGTATATATCTATCTATGTAGCTAATATAAATAAAAATCGCCTATCAAATAGTAGTACTGCGATAAATTCCAAAACTACTCAATCCATCTATTTCGAGGTTTTCGAATCAATTTTTTGAAGTCAAACTACTTTAGGCACATGAGGGTAAAATTTTTACGGATGAAATGCTTGATTAAAGTCAGGGTTGTCAGGGATGTGCAGGGTTTTTTATGCTAATTCGTTTGACGGTTAAGTAGTTTTAATATTAAAAAATAACATGTGGCATTTGAATTTGCCACAAGTCACTTCATAATTTAATATACTCTTTTTCAAAAAATATCAAATAAAAATATTTCATAAATTTTCTTTTCTAAATTTTAAATCCAAAAACAAAATTTAATTAATAATTTCTAATATCTACAAAAAAACACGTGGTATTTTTATTCACAATTATAAAGTCATTTGAGATTTCAATAAATTATTTGTATTAATTTTCGACACTTAATATAAAATTCCTAACATGTCTTCCTTTTTCCCGCCCTTTAAGTTTCGGAAATCTTAAGTTTTAGATTTGTATAAATATAAACAAGGCTTTAAAATTTGTTTGCCAAAGAAGTTTCACTCCTTACATGTGTCAGGTGTACTTTGTTACGCACGCACTTTTAAATTGTTTTACCTGAGAGATCGTTAAGTATAAATTCTGCTAAGCATCAAACAGATGACTTCATATTAAAAGTCACACATTTAAGTGTACGTAGACGAAGTAGGTAGTTTAATATTATCTTGGTCAGGTAAGATTAAGGTTGTGGTGAGACTATTTTGAAATAAACTTTTGCGGAGTTAAAGCATAATCACTAAAAAATGTACGACGAGCTCATCTATTAAATGTTCAACGGTAAATCGTTAATAACAGTTAAAATATAAAATAAATATTAGCAGCACTACTGGACATTTGTCTTTTCATTCGTAATAGGAAAAGATAAAAGCTTATCCGAGACTAAAAAAAAAAAGAGTTATTTTTTTTATTGCGGACAGGTTAGCACTTGACCATGATAACAGCTGATGATAAGTGGTAATACAGTGTAAGTTGGAAGGGCGCTACTCTGTGAGGAAGCAGTTTACCTCTTATAGTTTCTAGATAGCATCGTACGGAAACACAAATGTCTTGTTTTTCGGTACGTCTTTGGTGCTAAGGTGGTAACTAATCCACCAATCCAGATTCAGTTAAATAAGAAAATACGATTTCCTAAATTCGTCCTACTGGGGTCGAACCCGGGACCTCTGGGGCGGTGAGACCTCAAATATGTTATTTAAAAGTGTTATTACTTATGATAATGATGAGAGTAAAGAGCGACTTTAATTTCAAATTTACTCAGCCCTCTGTTTTGAGAAATATCATCAACACGCTCAGGTACATCTGGTCAGTGTTTCTGTTGACAATATGTTTAGTAAGTAGTGAGCCTCCTCATTCATATGAGAGAGGGTTTTTAGAGCATAGACCCACCACGCTGCTCTACTTCGGATTGGCAGGCATAGCACACAAGTGCACTCTATATTTCTTCACTCTCTTAGACCGATTAGGCCTTTACAACTATTTTTAATACACTATAACAAATTCATCCTCAAGAAACAAGACACACCGAGCATTCATAAATTATTCTTTTTATACTTTGGTAAGGTAAGTAGCAACCCATGAAAGTCACACAGCTGGGCTCAAGCCGCCATACTTATAAGTGGGAGGGTTTTTAGAGCAGAAACCTGCGGGTTGGAAGGCGTAGTACACTGACGTAAATGCACTCTCTACTCCATCTCTCTCATAATCCAATGGGACGGGAACCCGACACGTCCGGAGAGTAATCAGACGCAGAATCGATGGCTTAACGAGCTCTCCGAGGCACGGTGGTGGAGCACACCGTCAGCTTTCCATATTCGGGTAAATATTGAGAAAATCTTTATAGAAAACTCAATATTGATTTTTGAATTGGCCCGACCCGGGACTCCAACCCAAGACCTCATGTCTACAGTCGAACATGCTAACCGCTAGAGCAATGAGGCAAATGACAATCTTTACTGCTTCTTATTGATATCTTTATTAGTATCGCGATAAAACGGGATTGGAAGTAGGAGCGTGAAAAATACTGTATTATTCACAAATCTATGAAATATACACAAACACAGTATAAAAATTGGTCAAGCCGTTACGGGGCAGTTCAATAATAAGTGTAAATGAATAGTGATGACAATTATAAATACAACATCACGTTAACAGCATTTGATATAATGTCGACTGTAAAACACCTGGTAAGTAAAAACTTCACTGTAAAAATCCCGATTTTATAAGTCAGGCTCTAATAAATAAACTCATTAAAGAAATTGCTAATGGTATCAACAATTTGGATACGATCCAACAAATATAATTAAAGCCTTAATCAGAGTAACGGAATAAGATCGACGGAAGTATAATGAAACCAACACAAGCCATTTGCGTTTGATGCTATAAAAAAATATGTTTGAGACCTTTCTTGGAAACAATCCGTTTTTGTATAATTTGATAAGACATTTTAATTTTTTTGCCCAATTTAATAACGCTGGAAACAGCCCCTATCATGAGAAATGTAAATTTAAAGTAGAGATAAGAAATTATTGACGTCTTTAAAATCCTTAGGGAGGCAATTTAAAATAAAACGAATGATAACAAAACCGGCGTTGTACAATTTGATGTTGTATCTATATAGCTATCATCTCCATCCAAAATTTAATTATACTACTGGCTATCAAAATGAATAAACAATTTATCGCTCTAAATAAGGATTGTAACACATCAAGCGTGGCGGATGGGAAGTCCAACCATTTTGAAACTATTACCCGTAACGACATCCCATTCTTTTTCACGAAAGAAGTTATCTACAGGTATTTTTCCAAATTATTTACTTTATAAACACTTAAATAACAGTCTAACAAAACTGTATTGCTGAATACAGACAACCCTAGCTGTTATAGACATTTTGAGTGCAGATTAACACAGTATATATCCCAGAATATCTCCTTAAATTTGGAAGAAAGTTTTCACACTCGCCAATTCTAAAACCCTTCATATTATATCGACCTTGTATGTACTTTATTTTACACAAACAAGTAATAAAAAACATATGGGCAGTACTAAAACTTTAAAATGTACTAGTTTGAAAAGTGTACTTTAACTAAACATGTATTCAAATATACAAATTTTCGTAAATACAATTATTCAATTTGAAGTGGGGTTTGAGTGAATTAATAAAAAAGTATTTGATGAACAATTTCTCTTATGAATGATAAGGTCTGTGCCCAGCAGTCGGACGTTAACAGGCGGCTTACCTTTACCTTCATTCCTTTAAACGAAAAGTAAACTAGTGAAACAGGTATTAGGTAAATACTACTAAGGTATAAATTAAAACTCGAAATGTTAGTTGGTATTTGTAGTAGTATTTGTAATTTTATCTATTACCTAAGAAACATATAAGGTATTACAATATCACGCTTAAGGCAGTGTCTGTTAAAGTGAAATTTTATAATTCACTAGCAATGCCTCGCGGATTCACCCACGTAGATTCCAATCTCGTGGTAATGAGAAGTCTACTAAGTCGGACTTATTCTCTTATATTGACATTCTAAAATTCGTTATATCTTTTGAATGAAATGTCCTTTCTTAATCATTTAAAAATATTTTACAGGCATTGATATGGTCTTTAATAAAATATAATTTAATAATTTTTATCATTTAATTATTGTCGGCGCTTTTATTAACCTTTGATATCTAAATAAGTAGTTGTAGTGGACTAACTACAGTACTTGGATATATGGTATTGTGGACTTTTTTTATAGATATTAATACATTCCGTAATGTTGTAGAACATTTTTATGTTGTATCATCAATAGTTTCTGCAGCGCACGCGATAATAGATTTCTTCTTTCACACCTTGGGTGCATTGCATTTTTATTAGGGATCCCTATTTTTTAATAAAGTAATATAGCCTATGTCGCATCAGTCCAGTAGTTTTTGTGTGAAAACGTTACAAACATACAAAAACACAAATGTTTCTTCTTTATAATATTAGTTTAAATAATTCGACAAAAATTACCGACAAATCTTCAGTTTTTTGTAAATATAGACTAAGATTACGACCTTAGCCAAACTAATTTCACACGTCACTATTATATCGCAACTCGCAACACAGGAAAGTTAAACACAGGAAAAATGTTGCGTTAAATTACAACCTTAAATATGTGAAATCATTTTGCGTCCGTTACGAACAGTTATTCAATAAATAATGTTTCTAACTTCCTTTGCGAAATAAACACACTTAACTGTAAAAAAATGGTTTCGTAATTATTCATTTATTATATAAATTATAAGTAGGTGTATTCCATTTACGAAATTTGTCACTTGGTTTCTCGTTTGTTTTTAGTTACTTATAGTTAAGAAACAAGAAACTATTTATCTTTATAAATTCTTCTCAACAGCTGGACCTAACTTAATTGAAATATTTTGGGTGGATGTGAGAATGGTTTTTTAGTTTATAATCGATCTGGTTTTCCTGATATTCCAACCAATATGTACAACTAATCATGTCACGATGTTTGTCACCAATTGATGCCGAAACTACACAAGGGAATTTGATGATTCTTTTTCATTTTTGCTAGAATTATTCCATATTAGTGCATAGGGTAAGATTTCATTTTCATTTAAAATCACTTTGTTACATTTAAGTGTACGCAAATGAAATATCGCGGGTTTGTAAGTATATTATATTATTTTATTTATATCATAGATAAAATACATATTTCTATTGGAAAAATAGCCCTTATTTTCTAAAATTAGAAGCTAAATTTACATAAGTTTTATTCATTTCCATGCTTAGTTGTTAGTTTTATATTACACAAACACTTGGTATTTCTTTGTAATAAATAGGGAGGAATGTAATCTTATGAATCGTGTAAAGATTCTTGTGAATTTCTTTGAATACCAGAATGAACTTTTCTACATAACTCATTCATTATTTCCTTTACATTATAAAAGTATAAACACCGGGACAAATATTTACTACGTTTTACTATACTTTACTATATCCAGGTTTATAGAATTTAAAAAAGAAAATTCAAATTGCGTGTCTAATTAAAAACTAATTTTTATTTATGAATCTAAAACTTTAGATTTCCGAGACTTAGGGAAAGGAAAATGAAGATAGCTTAGGAATTTCATTGCCAATAATATATTTAAAGTGTCGAAAATTAATACAAATAATTTATTGAAATCTCAAATGACGAATTGTAAATAAAAATGCCAGGTGTTTCTGTCAATATTAGAAATTATTAATTAAATTTTGTTTTTGAATGAGAAAAAAGTATTTTTGAAAAAATAGTATATTAAATGACGGCAAATTAAAATGCCACATAACTACCTAAACTTCGAACGCATTAGTATAAAAACGATGCACATATTCGTGACACTAAATACGCGTTTCATCCGTAAAAAAATTTACCCTCATGCGCCTAAAACAGTTTCACTTTTAAAACATTTTGAAAACAATTAATTCAGAGTTCTGATTATCTATTTTGGTGAACGTTTCACACATAAATTAGTAAGTCATTTTACAATGCTAATGAATAAAAGCTGTAAGTGAAAGACATCTACAACTCAATAAGAAAGCTAGTAATAGCTCAACATAAGTGACTACTGTCTTAAGAAGGCCGAAAGAAATCGTTTAAAAAAAGCTGGAGATGCCATGAATGGATGGAAAGTGAGCTGACGAACAAGATGTGGAAGTTTCTGTTCACACGACTATGTAGAAAACTTGCAAAGGAATAATGTCTCAAATGAGTGTTCATTAAATAATATTATTGTCATTACGAGTTTCCAACGTCTATAACGGTTTTTGATTCTAACTTTAGTATTATACTTAACCGGTTGTTTTCATGTTTTTTCTATTCTTTGTTGTAAAGACTGTTGAATCAAATTAAACATCGCTGTTTCTATGTAAATCAATAATCAAGCTAGATCTTTAATAATACTGAATTTACAAATTTTGAAACGTTATTCAAAGAAATATCGAAATGCTTTCTCAAAAAAACTAATACAATATATAAAAATCTTGAGTCGCAGTGTTTTTGATTGCACACATCTTGAAACGGCTTGATTTTAATGAAACTTTTTTATATATTTTAGATATGAGAACATAGCGTAAAGAATATTTTATTCTTCTACCCCCATACCCATTTTTTAAGTTAGTTACACTGATAAGGTAGTAGTAAATTTATAAATATGATTGGACTGTCCGTTTGCAATGTAACTATAAAGGCTTGTTAATAAGTACAAGTGAGTATTATTAAAACATTTTGTATATGACTGTTCTGATCGATCTTCGAAGCAGTTGATATTGTAACAAACTTGGCTAAATTTTATGCTGAAATTACTATAATGAAATTGAAATTCCTCACCTATAGTTATAGTAAGATCGAGCTGATTTACTTCTATAAGTATATAATATAATTACGATTGTGTTTTGTGGCAATTTTTTACAAAATTTATTAATGGTTGTGGATTCCTAGTCGTTTACCGCCTTCATTATTATAATCTTTACAGATTGTATCAATATATTATAAGATCTTATTTAAATACTCTTAGGAAGGATAAGGATAGCTACGTACAGCCAGCCTTATTATAAAATTATTTAAACGAATGAAGCTATTTTGAAATTTTACTTTGATACAAGAGGTGATATAATGTAGCTAAGACAGCTTTTTATTTAAATTAAAGTGGTTTGTACAGTTACTTTGGTCAATGTATAAATCAGTAATCATAACAGATATGTTTCGTAAAAATAAAATATAACAACGCAATTTAAAGGAAACATTATGCCTATAAAGGTTTTTTATCAAAAATAGTGCAATGTACGTCTGTATCATATTTTTTTCCATGTAATTAACGTGAAATAAAATATCAAAATCGGTTCAACGAGGTTTCTAAGTCAATATCATTCAAGCCAAGAATATCCGCCGTCTGTGAAAGTCCTCTAAAATTGCTTTAACCGTTTTAAAGATTAGGCAACAAACAAAACCAACAGGCTAAAGTGCTAAATTGTGTGTTGAGGTTATAGGAATTTGTATGAGCTCAAAAAAAGCCTTTCAAAATTAAAATATTCTTTATTCAAGTAGGTTTAAAAAGCACTTTTGAATCGTTACCAGTTTGTCCGCTGGTAACACGTCTATTACCGTTTCGGAAATTTGATTTCGCTGAGAAGAAACCGACAAGAAACTCAGCGGTTACTATTTTAAATATCTTTTTAAAGGTTACAAGTCATCAAGTCCAAATATCTCTATTACTTAAATAATCTCCAACATTATAATATGCTTTTTGTAAAAGGATGTTTTTGAGATGTTTCTTAAAATTACGTGGACGTAAAACCAAACGTGATTACAGTATCTTATTAAAAAAGCGAATGCTCAAATTGACAACTGATTTCTGAACCTTCATTCTAAAATATGCATTACAAATTGTTTTTATTATAAAATCTATAGATATCTTAAATTGCAGTTATATGTATAAATGTGTATATAAGTGATACAGTGGATGTTGAGTTCCAGACACGTTTTTATTGTACCTTCATTTTAATCTGTCGTATTAGACATCAACGCGTCTCTGGATCTCACATCCCGTTTGACACGTTACAGGAAACAGCAAGGAAAACTGGATTAGGCTACTCAGAAGCATTTACAAAGAAAGTTATCTACATATAACTTTAAACAACTGATTAATTGATACTATTAAACCTTAGTACAGACACTTTTATTGTAAGATTAACGTAAAGATAATTGAAAACATCTTTAACTTGTCTAAAGATAAATCTATATATATTCATATAGGATAAACATGACCGCATGATATTTTATCTTAAGGAAATCAATATAAAAACTTATCTAAAGTAACGTTATCATATATAACTGTAATACCTTTTCATCATTTACATAATAATAAACTGTATTAAACATCAAGTGTCATTCACACTATTATAAAACTGTATTTTGAATTGAATGGTGGAAAAGTTAAAAATTAGTAATAGGAATTGAAATAACACAAAATTTTACGAACCTTCTCAAAGTGGCGAATGTTATATCAACACGGGTACATCTCTCCCAGTTTCGAACAAATACGGCAGAACATTGTTGATTAGCGTCTCATTTCACTGGTCTGCTGTTATTTTATCGCTGGCACTAGTTCACTGTTCTATAAATATATATCCAGAGTAACTCTTAAACGATGATACGGTATAAAAAGAAACAAATTCACGGTTGGATTATGGCGACAATGACGGTAAGCCGCTGGTTGTGTACTGGAACGCTCGCAACCGACGTGCGCGCCGTACAACGAACCGACACGAATGGTAAAATAAAGCCAGTTAAAGAAAGTTCGACGTCACATACCACGCTAAAAGCCTTGCTCACCGAATTAATTGAAAGCTAATAACTCATGTTAGTCGTGTATATAACTGTTGTTACGTTTAGGTGTCAATAATGTTTCGTTATTCCATGTTTCTTTCACTAGTTCAAATCTAGAATAAATTGCTGTGTTGGCAGCTTTTGTATCATTCAAAAATTAAGTTATATAATATATATGTATATATATATATGTATATATATATATATGTATATATATATGTATATATATATATATATATATATATATGTATATATATATGTATATATATATATATATGTCGGAGTGCAAGAGTCTGTGGAACGCTGGTCCGTGTGTAATAGTCTGCGGAACGCTGGCGCCATCTGTATATCGGCGTGGGGGCAGAGGCAATAAATGGCGGTCCGGCCCGTCTCTCGGCAGTTCTCGAGTGGCGGTCAGCCGGAGTGGTCCAATATTGAAACTGTCGCGAACATTAAGTGATTTAACATTATAATCCGAGTTAATTAACAAAATGTTTGATTGCACCAACATTAGCCACAAACGCCCACAGAATAAGAAATTAAATAATGGATCCCATTAATGACGATGTCGGCGGAGAACCCTACGCCCCTGTGCTTTATGCTGCTCCGTTGTCTCTTATTCCCCGACATATATATATATATATAGAGAGAGAGAGAGAATATATTACATTGTTGTACACCACAGAAGATTCAAAAAAAGTAATAATAATTACCGAACAAAAATTGTTCAAGGATTTCTACCAGGCAACCTCAGAGCAAAATAATAATAATAAAAATCTTTATTCTCAGAAAATGTGTCGTTTACATAACATCGGATATAAGTTATAATTTAAAATATATGAACATTTCTGCGAAAAGGCGTAAAACTCAGCTCGAAGCTCATTTTCAGTTCGTACCTTAATACCTCTGCTGCCAACACCAGAGCAAAAACATAATAAACGTTGATAATAAACAGAATGAGCAAAAACACAATATGAACAATAATAAAAAATCTAAAACTATGTATGGACCAAAAAAAAACGAGGAGAACTGCACACATGGGCTATGGTTTTATTTACTATAGCTTGAGGGAGATGTTTTAAAAAAATACGCTAAATACTTGCATATAGGTAATACGCAGCTAAAATATGATTATAATAAAACAATAAACAATCAATTATATTTAAAATGTACAAACTAGTAGAGTTTTTACATTTTTAATTATTTTAAAAATTATTATTTTGTCCAATTTGTGTTGGACTTTTGTATATTTAGAAGCTGTTTGCACAGAGCTTTGAAATTTCCCACGCATTCGTAATTTCCTATCGGTCTTGGAATATCGTTCCAACACTTGGACGCTGCGAAACGAAAACTGCCTCTAAAAGTAGAATTAGTTGGCCCAGGGATGATGAGGTTTAAAATGCGTGATTCTCTCTATTCAGTGTACTCGTAAGCTTTATTTCGTAACCAGATCAGGTTGTTTGGCTAGATAAGGCGGGATATTATGCTTCAACAAGTTAAAAACCATTACATTACAAAATCGAATACATGAGCTGTGCACTTTTTGAATTTTACATTCAGTTTTTGTTAAGACATAGTACATATACAATATCACAATAATCAAGGTGTGAGAGGAGTAAAGCATCAGTAAGAATTTTCATTACTGCAAGGCTTAAGAATGGCCTGATTTTATATAAAACCTTAAGAGAGTTAATACTACAAAACAAACAAACGGGGCAGGTGGTGTCCAATCCAAACGTACATTTAAGGGATATAATTTCTAACATATACAAATACATATATAATCTACCTACTCTCAAATATAATACATACATATAAACTAATAAATAAATTTAAACCTACAGATACGTAGAATACTGATACATATATAACCAAAAATAATAAAAATAAGATATAATAATGATACAAATTATCAAATCAAATTGTCGTCATAAAGTGGCTGAGAAAGTTAGTAGTGTACAACTTGGTTTTTGAAGATGTTCAGATCAGTCTTTAGAGGAAGCTCATTCTATAATTTTATACCTGACTGCGATAGATTGACCATAGAATGTTTTTTAATGTGGCTACGTGGTCTTAAGCACCTCCTGTCCATATCACACAAAGAAAAAAAATTCTTTGCGATAACTAGCAGCACCAGGACTGAATAACACAGTACAGAAGGGAGGTGATATGTAAATTCCGGCAAAATTTTATATATATATCCACGTATATAAATAGAAACAAACTTGTAATTCAATATTTTAGAGTGAAGAAGGTTCAGAAATCATTTATCGGGTTGAGCATACGCTTTTTAATAAGATACCGCAATCAGTTTTAGATTTGCCCCGCATTATTTTAAGAAATGTATCAAAAACATCCTTTTACAAAAGGTTAAAGATTATTTATGCGATATAAATGTTTAGACTTGATTCCAGTTGCTCACAGAAGCAATATATTACACGTCGTAACATACAAAATTATCTTTAAACGAGTAACCGTTGAGTTTCTTGCCGGTTTCTTATCAGCGGATTCAACTTTCCGAACCGGTGATAGATTTATTACCAACGGACAGATTACTGATGATTCAAAACATTTCTGTCGCTCAAATAATCTTCAACATTATAATATGCCTTTTATAAAGTATGTTTTTGACATATTTCTTAAAAATGTTATTAGGATTTATTTTTATTTTAAAATGCTTTTATAAATTTCTTACTGTAATGGCAATAAACTCAGTACAGGAGCCCGTTGCAACTAGTTAATACACAAAATATTTGTATTTAATAAACTTTATTTATTTATTTCTTGTATAACTATATCTAAAGTATAACATTTTGATAATTTTATTCGAAAAAGTTTGTTTTTGTACCTAGAACGTTAAAACAGCACATAAATAATAATGTATGTACATTTTTTTGCTACACATTATCTCATATCAGAAAAGCAACATTTAAATCGAAACTAATTAAGCCCGATCTCCTACGAGTGAGGAATCTTGTGGCCCAGCAGTGGGAGGTTGATGGGCTGCTACTTACCTTACCTTAAACCCTATCTAGATATAATTAATCCATAACTTTTATACCATATTCCATAATTTTAACCCATACTTCGTATTTTTAAAATTTGTTTCTTATTTAATAACATGTGAATATTTTATGTGATTGTAGGCCTCATAAAACTGCTTTATAATTTTTTATGAATTTATAACTTGGAGAGAAGAGGCTTATGTGGATGATAACTTGATCCGAATCCGAATTTCTCGATATTTCCACGAGACCGGGAACAAAACATAACAGAAAGGAAACTTATCCATCACGTTACACTGCAGGTTACGTGCCTCGAGGTATACAAAACATTGTATACATTGAACTGAGTTGGAAGAGAGAGAACGTGGCGACGCTTTGCCACGGGATGCGATAGTCTCACGCACCGCTATAAGTGGTTTACATCAAAAATATGTTTTGTTTTTCTGTAACATTGGTGTTAATAAAACGACAATAAACCACATCTGAACATATTTTATTATAATAGCACAACAACACTAAAACTAAATTACTTATTTATCACATCATTACAGTTTCTAACCTTTCACGTCCGATATCCATTTTCTCAATAACGTTATCAAAGATATGATGACTTCCATTTCTAAAATATCACCCAAAAATACAGCCTTCTAAAACATTCAAACCACACTCTCCGACCAGGTATATATCTATATTTACAATAAACATCTATGTAACATCGATTTTATCAATAATTCTCTAAAATACATCAAGATTTAACAACAATTTCTAATTACTTAGGCTCTAAACTCCTTTTAACATACGTATTTCTGATCCACATGTCCTTTAAAGTGCATGTCAATGGTGAGCTGCTTGGAACATCTATATTGGATTGATAACCTTATACAATCATTTAATCAACTCCTATTTGGAGTGAAAACTTCATTAGGCAAGCTTAATACGTGTATTTTTTATTTCTTTTCAAATAAGAAATAGCTTCACAAGAGTTTACTTTCAAGTGTCACAGAATTCCGTATTTACAAAATAATATTAATTATTACTGAAGTAGTTTTTAAATTTTTTATATATATTTCATTTCGTCCACTTGGATAAGCGAGGAATTTTGCATGTAGTAGTGCGTTTTCCATATTTATTATTAGCAGGTAAAGTTCCTAATTTATTTCGAGTCATTTAGCGGGTATTGAAAGAGATTAAGTTGTCACGCTCGCTTTTGTTATGCTCGCTCGAGTAAAGTCGAGTCTCGTCGATTAAAGGAGCGAGATATAATCACCGCGTTGCAGATATACATTTATTCATTATTTACCATAAATAACTGATAATACATCATTGACAATAATTTATGCCCAATTATAATTACTAGCGGTCGCCCAGTAGTCGAACTGCCACTATAAATCATTTAAATTATAAGTTTAAACATTATTAAGGTTATATTATCGAAGACTAACCAAAAATATTGTTGCAATAGTCTATTTCTATATAAATGAGTCCCTATTTCCTAAAGTCATGTATCACCCGCTGGACCAATTTCGATAATCCTTTTGTTGTTCTATTTATCATAATCAGGAGAAGGTTCTTAGGAAAGAAAATAATTAACAAAGTTACGTAACACATCAGAAACGTTAAGTAAACTTAACCACTATAGTAACTTTTCTAATGTAACCTCCTTAATGTTTTTGATTATATAAACTGTTCTAATGTAACCTCCTTAGTGCTTTTGACGATATACATTTTTCTAATGTAACCTCCTTAGTGCTTTTGACAATATAAATTGTTGTAATGTAACCTCTTTAGTGTTTTTGATAGTAAAAACTTTTCTAATGTAGCCTTTTTAATGTTTTTGACGGTATAAACTTTGCTAATGCAACTTATGGCGTTAGGCATTATTATCAGCGACTGACAGAAGAGTATATATACGTGTGTATGTCAAATACATAGTAATGTGGGTAATGTTATTTTTATTAATTGAATTTATTTTTACGCATAATTTAAAAAAATATTAGAAATCTGCGATCATTCTGTGTATAAACTTTAAGTAAGGGAAATGTCATACTCCTCCATCCGCGCAATTTTCCTAAAAAGGGGTATTAATACATATATCGTAAATGTTACTTTGTGAATAAAGGACAAAAATACTTGTAAATTGTAATATTAACATCGCCTTAATGAAGTTTTCACTTATGTCGTGTGGTCTTAAGTGTACATAATTTTTTTTTCCATTTTGTAATTTAATGAAGTTTGATGTACACGGAGTTTAATTTGCATTTAAGCTCCCACTTGTTAAATACTACTACAGTTTCGTATCTACATATTAAAACATTTTGTCCTTTTATACTACAAAAATGGATGTCTAAACAACAAAATGGGCTTCATATATCTTTCTAAAGGTTAAGGGTAAAAATCGATATTTATCAAAATAAATTCATCTAAAATAAGAAAAATAATAACAGGATCATTAAATTTTCAAGTTTCTCTTACAAACTATTATTCTAATATTTGATAAAATATCTATACGACAAATTCTAAGTACTAATCCGTTTCAATACAACATTAGGTGATACGGTACCTACGTACCTACTTTTAAAAGCATTTTAAATAATATGTATTTTAACATTTTGTGTTAAATACCTAAACAGTATACCGGAATGAGACATTTTGGCAATAATTTTAAGCGTAAACATACGTATTGAAGATCTTAAAAATACTTCATTCATCAAAAACAATATGGTTTTATTTGTAACAAATTAAAACAACAACAAAATAGTACTTTTAAGATCTCTACCTATTCATATAAATTATAGGCGTAAACTATATCATAGTTAAATAATCAAAAATTTTAAAAATATTTGTTATAGTTCATAAAATAATTATAAAATAAACTGTGATAAAATTTAATATTTTGAATTCCTTTCAGTTGAGATGTAAACAAAATATACAAAGTATTAACTATATACTTTGATCGAAAATAGTTAATTGTAAACAATATTAAATGTTTTCATGAATATTTGTTCAGTAAAGAGATTCACGAGTTCATTTAATAATAAATATTTTATTTTTAATTGTTTGTGTGACAAATTTTAACATTGAAGAAATTAATGGTTCTTTTTTGTAAAAAAATTGATAAAAACACTGGTTTATATTCATAATAATACAAGAAATATACAATACTTCAAAACGTCAAAAAGTTGAGTAAGAAAATTAATTGTTATTGACATTCACATGTTAAATTAAATGTACATTTGAAAGTCTAAAATAAAATATCCAAAATACAAAGATAATTATTAATATGTCAAAAAAATGAATCAGTCCATATAATTTCTTAAATTTCATTTATTTGTAATAATAAAAACGAAGAACTTTAGTATTCTTTTTTATTTATTTGTATTAAATGGGGTAAGCGCTAAAGATATTTAAATAGATAAAATGTATGTGTGTCTGTTAGGGGCGGTTTTAAGCGATTATTGTAAATCTGAACTATTCTTGTGAATAAAAGAAAATAATTTTGTGCAAAAAACAGACGGATTAATCAATACGTAATTTGGACGTTAATATTTCTACCTAGTACAAAAAATTTGAGCATGCCTCTATCCTACATTGTACTTAAAGGTAAGTTTATATAATCATTCAGTCGTAATAACTTTCAACACAAATAAATTTAAATCAATACAGCAATTAATACAATATATTGACATCAATATAAGGAAAGATTAATTTTGTAGTCTAACTGTTTAAAATATTATATTGTCGAAATTGTACAGGCGTTCTGGATAAAGTTGAAATTTATGATAATTTACATAAGAAAAAATATCATATTTTTGTTCTTAACATTATGTAGGAAACAATGCGCTTTGAGAATATTATTAACATATATTTTAACAGTTTCAAAATAGTCAGAATATATTTCACATAATCTGTACATGTAATATGGTGTTTGTAAAAACGAGAAGGAAGTATTTCATACAAAATTCTATTAACTAACATAAAAATGCCAGGAAAATGTTTATAGATATCCAAAATAAAGTAAATATATATTAGATCTATGTTTTATGTGTTTAGCAACACCTAATTTGTTTAAAGTCACTATTATTATATTTGTATTTAAAATTTACACAAGACAAATATATTTTATGGGGATTCAAATAAAAAATATAAATGATATAGTGTATGATGTAAACGAAAAGTTTAAAATCCAATTTGTGCAAAGTACAAAGAATTCCAAATAGATAATATATGTTTAATTAATACATATTATATTTTGCTATTCAAACATGATTGTATCATTAAGTTATATACGAGACAAAGATCAGGTCTTTGCAGTTTCATATGGAAATATTAATTGACTGATAATTTCTAAAAGGTTTAATACAGAATGTCAATTACTTATTAGGTCATGGCAATTTAGTTTTGGGACTTAGGGGTTTAAATTAAAACTCTTTTTATATAAAGAGCAGTGCTGAGGTTTAGACAGTTAGTTTTGTCAGATAGATATCTCAAATTAGTTCAGCTGCCGTTTTGATATTTCAATAAAACAAAACGTAGATTCATAGTAAACTTATACCTAAGATCTATTAAAATGATTAAGCTTTTCCGTATTATCTGTAACTACCCTGTAATTTCGAATTTTCTCTCGACGTTAATAAAATCATTTTTCAAGACAGAATAGGTAGAGATAACATATGATAATATAATAAAATGTTTAATTGATTTTATCAATTAAATTAAATTGTAAAAATTGACTTAATGAGACGAAGTCAATCATCTCTAAATGTTATAGAAAAATTGAAAATATAATAATATTGTCTATGAAAAATATTTTATATTTATTAGCACCACTAAGCTTTCTTTGAGGAATTCAAAAAACAATATTAGGAATATTTCATTTCAATAGAAATTATAAATTTTATAATAATAAGGGATATAACATTGTGAAGTCTCCTTTATTGCAAGTGAATAAAAAGTATAAACAAATTTTTTCCTATTTTCCAAATTCAATTCCTTAAGTAGGTTTAATGAGCAAATAATATTCCAAGAAGAATATATTTAATTCTACCAGTTTCTAAAATACATTAGGATTTTATCAACGTAAAGGTCTAAAAATATATGTATTACAAATTAGTATTATTTCAGTGCTCTAATTTTTAGTATTAATGCTGTTAAATTAACACGTTCCAACCATAAACATGTTCTTTTAATATTTACAGCTACTAATAACAATCTACAATTTTAAGGAAAATCTACGACCACGTATAAGTATGTGTGTAGAAGAGAGTAATTGATTTTGTTTTGAAACAATTTAAATTTTCTAATACTTTTAGATGTGATAACGTCTTATCAATCGATGATTACCCGCTGTAAGTACGAAAAAATATTTCGTTTCGCCTGACACAAGCGTGAAACAAGTGATAGAGAGGCGCGATCGACCTAAAATTTCGGTTTGTAACGCATCTATCGCTGTTTCATTGCATAGGCCAAGTAGAAAAGAGACAGCAAGAGCACTCCATCCACACGTAAACAATTTTCTCAAATGTTTACAAAATAAATTGAAAAAGTTTATTAAAAAAGCAATGGAGGCAAAAATCACTTCATATATTTTAATTTGATTATTCCTGTATATCTATGCTTCGATTAACTCATTCTATGTATTATACGACTATACTATACGACTGCCTCACTGGTCTAGCGGTTAGTATGTTCGACTACAGACGTGAAGTACTGGGATCGAGTCTCGGGTCGGGCCATTTCAAAAATCAATATTGAGTTTTCTTTTAAGATTTTCTCAATATTTGCCCGAAGTTGGGAAGTCGGCGGTGTGATCCATCCTCGTGCCTCGGAGAGCACGTTAAGCTGTCGGTCCTGCGCCTGATCTCTCACTGTTCGTGTCGGATCCCGTCACATCGGACTATGAGAGTAAAGGAATATAGAGTGCACTTGTGTACTATGCCTGCCGATCCGCAGTGGAGCAGCGTGGTGGGTCTAAGCTCTAACAACCCTCTCTCCTATGAGAGAGAAGGCCTGTGCCCAGCAGTGGGACGTTAATAGGCTGCTACTTACTTACTTTACTTACTATGTAATATACAAAATAATAATAATCCAATTAAATTCATAAAACGTATGCAGATTTTCATCAATGTTTTCTTAAGACGTTATCACGTAAAACTATCATCCCTAAACAAACTTTACAAACAAGTTATTTTTTAGTTACTCTGAATTTTGCCACATATTTATATCCTATAATATCAACAAAAAGGAAATATCAAAGAGATTTCCTTATGTCTATTTTAATGTTAAACTCTGCCATCTTTTTTTAATGTATCATTTTTCAATTTAGTTTGTTTAGGTAACATTGTATTTTTAGTACCATTTGTTGAAGTATTTGAAGTTGATGATTTTACAATTGGTTTTGTTGAATCGCTTTGGGTGTTTACGTTGACTGATGGCTTTTGTGTTGTTGGCTTAGATGTAATTGCCGGTGTGGTGGATGTTAATGTTGATCCAATTTTTGTTTTCGATGTAGATACAATATACGATGGCAGAGTTGCGCTTACTGTTGCTGATGTACTTTTATTTGATATATCTGATTTAACTGTTGTAGTGGAGAGAGATGGAATAGTAGTGTTTATTGTTGCCACTGTATTTTTAACCTTTGTATCGGGCTTAATGCTTTGTGATGAAGATGGAAGTGTGTATTGTTCTGTAGTTGCTGTATTTTTAACTAATTTATCAGGTTTATTTGTCTGAGACGAGTGAGATGTAATGTTTGATAATGTGCGAACCGGAACCTTACTACTTGGTAGTGGACTAGTAGTTGAAATCTTTGTTGAACCTATTATTGACTCCTTAATATTTTTACCCTCGGTATCTTGCTTTACAGTTGAAGATTTATTTAAAGGCTTCGAAGTACTGATCGTTTCGCCAGATAGTGACATTAAATTTGCAGTGCCAGCAATCGGTTTTACTTTTGATACAGTGGTTAGTGAAGATGGTATAGATTGTTTTCCGGTTGCCGAAGCTGTTATACATATATCTTTAGATGGATACGTTGTTGAATTTGTACTAATATTAGAATTTTTTATATCTGTTGAAGTGATACCCTTCAAAGGTGTTAAGTTGGATTTGGTATCATAATTTATTGAAGGTAACTTATCACATGGAGGAATCTTCTTCACCGTTTCTGATCCTAAATTTGTGTCTTCGATAGATGCATTTTTTTGGCGTTGTAACTTTTTGGAACCCGAAATCGTAGCTATATTTTCAGATTCTTTTATATTTACAGATGTATCAGGCGGTTTTGGATTACCGTTATTTGCATTGTCAAGCTTTTGTGAATTTACAGGATCTTGTGCAATTTTTGAAATATCTTTATTGTCTACATTTTGACTAATTTTTATTGATTTATCTAAATAACTACTTCTTTCTGATATTTTTTTACTACCTGCTGTATCTTTAGATGTTTCTGCAATATATTTAACTTTATCTGTAACAATGCTATTTTTAACAATATTTACATCTATGATTGGTTGCTCTTTTAAAGGACTGGTAATTTTTTTATTGGGCAAAGGAGAAATTACTACATCTGTTAAATTGCCAGTACTTTCTACTGAGTGGAAAGTAGTTTTTCCAGTTCCGATATTCTCTTGTAAATTAGTTCCTTGCAATTTAGAATATGTTACAGCGGGTGAAAATGTTTTATTTTTACAAGTTGGCAGTACATCAATTTCCGATCTTTCAGATAAATTCTTTAGTGTATCCGATGGTATTTTTGATGAATTAAACGTCTTAGTTTCAATATTGCTAACAACCCCCGCTTTACCCATGTTACCTTCAATTATTGTTGACAATATTGGCACTGGCGTAATTTGTAGAGGTTCCATTAATTTCGTTTTACTGTCAGTATGTATTTTTGCCGTGGTAAAAATTAATGGGCTAGGATTGTATCCACCTGGCTTGTTTGCATCTATTTCAACAAGAATTGGATTTTTAGTTGTAGTTAACCCTGTAGAAACATCGTAAGCACTGAAAACATTTGTATTCATATGATTATGAATAGGAGCAGATCCACAAATATATGAAGTGGTTGTTGGACTCTCTTTTACATTATTTGTGATAGTATTACTTTTTGAGCTTACTGACCCAGATACGAAACCTTTGTCAGCCAAACCATCCGGACCTTTCTTATCTTTTTCAGGTAAGGATTCAGTCTTAGATTTATTCAATAAGTATTTGGCACTTCGATTGGCAATTTCAATTTTTTCCTTTTCTGTTTGAAGTAACGGTTCTATAATGCCATCATCAGATTCATGACTGAAGTTTTGAACTTTCCGTTTTATAGAGCTTTTCTTCATTTTACTAAAGGTGTTAACAGATTTTTTAGTCTCATTCTCTAAACCACTAGTTATAGAAGATGTATCAACACCATCATGGGAAGTCTGTAATGTGACAATAAATAAAAAAGCTATAAAATTTATATGAAATAGTACAGTCCTTTATAAAGATTTGTATAGATAATTAAATGTGTACTACAACAATGTAAGTATTAGACAATGGTAGTGGAGTCATTTAGGTCATTTATTTTATGTCATTTATAAAAGCAAGTGACGGGTAATGTTTTCTTTAAGAAACGTCCCCAAAATTGGCACTTTTACTTTATTGAACTTTTACTACAAAATTTTATGATTCATTTTTGATTATAGAAACTTCTTTTAAAACATGCAATACATTGTCACCTAATTAATTAAGAACTTAAGTTAGGAGATACAGCAAAATTTATCCCACGGATTTTTTAACATTATGTTTAAAAATTGTCTTACATGAAAAGGAAGGTGCATCTTACCTTCCGCATAGCAATGAGCGGATGGGCGTGCGGGGGTCAAGCGCCCCGTTCGCGCAAAACCGTACGGCCGTGTAATAACAACACTGGAGGAGACAGCTCAGTCTCAGGACGCAAAACAGTACTACAAACTGTTCCTGATGCAGGACCCCATTCCTCTGTAGGACGAGCTAACACTCGAGCTTTCTACAAAGGTAAAGAATAAAAGCTATATAGGATCCTGAAAAAGCAAGGACGCTTTCTGTGATGTTAGAGAATATAAGACACATACGCAAGAGCAAAAACCGATCGCGCAGGCTTAGAGATATAAATTTAGCTTTAAAACAAATGAAGAAAATTAGGATGAAAATGTAATCAAATATATAATTTCATATGTTTTCCAAAGGACGACTGATGGTGATATTACAGAACGGCTTAACGTTTTAAAGTTATTAGACGACCTTGCAGGCGCAGTGTTGCAAATACTCCCTTTGCTAGCAGAGGCCCTAGGTTCGATGCCCAGTAGGGTGAATTTAGAGAATTGTATTTTCTAATTCGTCTGAGTCTGGACTGTTGAGAGGCTTCGGTCGCGGCTAGTTACCACCCTACCAGCAAAGACGTATCGCTAAACAAAGAAATTTGTATTCTGGTACGATGCTGTGTAGAAACCATAAGAGGTATATCGCCTCTTACCAGATTAGCGTACTTCTATCTTAGACTGTATCATCTCTTACCATCAGGTGAGATCACAGTCAAGCGCTACACTGTCAGAAATAAAAAAAATTGAGCAAGTACAGTAGGGAAAATAAATAGCTCTAAAGCAATCTTGTATAAAATTAGGATTTTATAGTTTACACAATATAGGTTCGGGTTGATATGAATAATTTTATAAAAATGTCATATTCATTAATAATTTAATAAAAGTCCATCGAAAAATATAATATAATAGACATAACAACTGAACAATATAAATGAAAGCTTTCAAATCATTCCAATGAACTATAGTTAGTATATAACTAACGTGAGTCTATGGATATAGACTAATAATATTCGTCAAAGGCTAATTTTGGCAATTACAAATTCTGATTTGGACAAGTTTCGGTTGTGCCTAATTATCATCCCATCAACAAAAATGTGTCGTCAAGCAAAGCAAAATATGATCCGGTAAGAGTTAATATACAGAAATTTAAAGGCAAATTACCTCCAACCAGATAAGCTCTACCATTTTAGACTGTTTCATCTCTCAGCATTACGTTAAATCACAGTTGAGCCCTAAACTATCAGCTTTGAAAAATGCTTTCAATAAAATCACCAACTAGGCAGAAACTGAATAAAACTGAAGTAAAAAAGACTTATAAACTAACACTCAAAAACTAAACAACTATTAAATTAAATAAGAATATAATTATAAAGGAATTCGAAATCGATTTTCTATTAAGATTTTCTCAATATTTGCCCGAAGTTGGGAAGCTGGCGGTGTGATCCATCCACGTCCAGAGTGCACGTTAAGCCGTCGTTCCTGCGCCTGAACTATCTCCGCGAGTGTCGGATTTCCGTCACATCGGACTATGAGAGTGAAGGAATAGAGAGTGCACTTGTGTACTATGTCTGCCATCTCGCAGTGGAGCAGCGCGGTGGGTCTATGCTCTAAAAACCCTCTCTCATATGACTGAGTTGCTGTGCCCAGCAGTGAGAGGTTAATGGGCTGCTACTTACCTTTTTTAATTATAAACAAACAGAGACTAGAAATGTTTGAGAGAATTACTCATAAATTTATATACTTTCAAAGCCAAATACTTCAAAGATTTACTCAAGATTGAATTGAAAATTTAAACATTTCTTTGATTTCAATTAAGTACAGAGTTGCATTTCATTTAAGCTGAAAAATGCGTGTATACCTCCATAATCGTCAGATCATCAGGTCCACTGCAAATTTGATCCACTGCCATCAGTACGACAACTAGAATCGGTAACACTCCCAGCGTCCAGCCAACTGCATCCGCCCACATCGGATAAACATACTGCCCATACGATGCCGGCTTATACTCTATCCAGTTGAAAACCAAAATAAACTGAAAAATAACAAAACATATTTATATATATTTAGAAAGACCTTCAGTGAGACGATTGAAAAGTGCTGCAATAGCATAGTGTTTAAACGACCTCAAAAACAAGAGGAGGTTATCAAGTCGTCTGTATGTTTTTTAAAATTTTTGTTACCACATAACTTTCGACTGGGTGAACCAATCTTGACGATTCTTTTTTTATATGAAAGTTGGTGCTTGTCGTAGGGTCCTATTTCGTATCGCTTTTTTGTCCAGTTTTGACGACGGCATCCATGAGAAAACCGAATAAATTTTAAGTTTGCATTAAGCATGTGCGAGAGAAATGGGCGAATAACTCAAGATCACGCCATCCGATTTCGATGATTCGTTTTTTTTTTGTAATATTTGCTGACAGTTAAGCGCTTGACTGTGATCTCACCTGTGATACAGTCAGCATATATTTTGAAAGCGGTTTTTTTTTTTGTAAGTGCTTGACTGTAATCTTAGCTGATGTTACAGTCTAGGGTGGTAGTACGCTAACTTGGTAAACGGTACTTTACCTCTTATAGTTTCTATATAGAATTACTGGAACGCAGATTTTTTTTCTGGGCGATAAATCTTTGCTGGTGGTGTGGTAACTAGCTACAGCTAAAGCCTCATACAAATCCAGACAAATTGAAATTCCTAAATTGATAGGAATCAAACCCTGGACCTCTACTAGAGTAGCCCGTATCGTGCCAGGACACGCCATCAGAATAAATAATATGTGCAGCATACTTGAATAAAGAATTTTTGATTTGATGTCAGAAAACACTTTGGCTTTCAAAACAATATTAATTATTCTTGGTTCTATCTAACATCTATTAAAACTTATTTGGCTATAGTGTCTAATATTTAATAATAATTAATTCATACCACTAAAGCAGCTGGTGTTATAAGCCGCCACATTGCACTCCAAAACACTACCCACAGCTTCGACTGCCTCCCAATCATTCTTTGTATGTCGCGACAGAATTTCTCCGCACCATATATCCAAGCAATCAAAATGCATTCACCGATAGCAATTATGAGAACTGACCAATTTGCCGCATATTTGTCCATCAATTGTAACCAATACATGCCACTCTGAAAAAGTAAGCCAATATATAAAATCTTTAGCATTATAAAATAAATTATTTACATATGTTAATACATGATAAATCCTACCAATCAACGCTGTAACTAAGACTAATAGACAGATAAATTATATATTGCACAAAGTACAAAGTAAAAATGTCAGAAGTGACCCTTCTTTGGAAAACAAATTTTTAAGTCTTGAATTTATACAAATCTAATACTTTATATTTTCGAGACTTAGAGAGGGAGAGAAAAAGTAAGATATGTTAGGAATTTAATTCGTTTAACTATCATTAAAATTAATACAAATAATTTATTGATATCTCAAATGACGAATTGTAAATAAAAATGGCACGTGTTTTTTGTCAATATTAGAAATTATTAATTAAATTTTATTTTCGAATTTAAATATTAGAAAACAGAATGTATGAAATATTTTTATTTTATATTTTATGAAAAATAGTATGTTACAAAACGCTGCACATCTACGCTGCACATCTTCTTGACACTAATCACGCGTTTCATGCGTAAAAATTTTACCCTCAAGCGCCAAAAGAAGTTTCACTTCAAAATATTTAGGTCATTCCTACGCCACCCACCTCAAATTTCTTATAATATAATCACTTTATGTGAGCTTTCAATACTTTAAATTAATGAATTTATATTTTTTAAAACTANATTTATACAAATCTAATACTTTATATTTTCGAGACTTAGAGAGGGAGAGAAAAAGTAAGATATGTTAGGAATTTAATTCGTTTAACTATCATTAAAATTAATACAAATAATTTATTGATATCTCAAATGACGAATTGTAAATAAAAATGGCACGTGTTTTTTGTCAATATTAGAAATTATTAATTAAATTTTATTTTCGAATTTAAATATTAGAAAACAGAATTTATGAAATATTTTTATTTTATATTTTATGAAAAATAGTATGTTACATTATTAAATGACGAGTGGCAAATTAAAATGCCACGTGTTATTTGTAAATATTAAAACTACCTAGCCTTCAAACGAGTTAGCATAAAAAACGCTGCACATCTACGTTGCACATCTTCTTGACACTAATCACGCGTTTCATGCGTAAAAATTTTACCCTCAAGCGCCAAAAGAAGTTTCACTTCAAAATATATAGGTCATTCCTACGCCACCCACCTCAAATTTCTTATAATATAATCACTTTATGTGAGCTTTCAATACTTTAAATTACTGAATTTATATTTTTAAAAACTATATTAAAATCCAATTGTCATCCACTTCAGGGTTATAAAAATGTTTTTGAACTTGAATTAATGAATAAAAATGTATTTCAATGACGATTGCATTTTGAACAAGGTCCTATATAATGATCAGAATTACAGAAAGTTTTTAATAACAGCTAGGAAACAACAGTATTCAGAGGCAGTCTTATTGTAGATATAATAATATAAAATTTAAAAAATCTAGCCAATAATTTTATAACTGTAAAAGTATTATTAAGTTCAAATGAGAAGAAGTACTGAACTTCCTTTTCCATAAGTATTCATAAGATAGATTACATATATACGTACATTAGTAGTGAAGATCAAGCCACCAATATATCCAAACACGGCAACCGTTAAAACAACCCACACTTTCTTCTGGCGAAAATTCGGAAAACGATCCAAAATAGCTGTTGTTACTGTCTCCATTAGTGCAAACTAAAACATTAAAAAAAATATTGGTTATCCTTTTAAGGTAAAGTTAGTTAGGCAGCCTTTTAACATCTCACTATTGGCCACAGGCCCTTTCACTCACAGGAGAGAGAGTGTTTAGATCCACGATGTATATCGAATACATGTTGGATCATTATGTATGTACAACTTTTAATGCAAATAATCTAACAATTCTTATTATAGATAGATAGTATAGTTTATTGAACATCACAAAAATAATAGTAATACATTGACTTAACTTAAAATAATCCTAGTGTACAATGGGCGGTCTTATCGCTATTTAGCGATCTCTTCCAGACAACCCAACGTATAGGGAAACCGTCAAAGAAAGGAGAGAGAAGGTAGGCGATGTTTATAGGTTAAAAGGCAAAAATATATTACTTAAATTATATACGTACATATAAATACGAATACATATATACCCAATAAATAAAATACATATAAGGAATAGATACATATAAGGATACATAATACATTTTTCTACAGCAAAATAAAGACTCAAAACAGATAGTCTTCATCTATATAATAGGTATGACAGTAATATACATGCGATAGCCTTCGCTTTGCTAATAGAGATCACAGGATCAGTTCTCAGTAGGATAAATTCAGGAAATTTCAGTTTCTAATTGAACTAGATTAGTGGACTGTTATATGTCTTAGGTCATGACAAGGTACTCCACCAGCAAAGCTTTTAAGAAATAATTAACTCTGACTAAATTCCAGGTAGCGGGCTCCAGTCTTAGACTGTATCATCATTCAATCCCGTTGTTAAACAATATAGAACAAGGCATAAAAACTCGAAAGGGTCATATCAATGCCCTTTTATTTAATCGTGAATTCATAGGACTTTTTCATATTATTTGTAATGATAATAAAAGGATACCCGATTGAGATTGAGATTGAGGGATTTCAAAGTCGTTCTTTAATACTAACATCAGTCTTCAAAAAGAATTTATAGAAGTCATACTTATATTGTTAGTTTTCCTATAAAACAATGGAAAAAGAGACATATTCACGATAAAAAGACAACTTTTGGTCAATGAGAATGATTTCGTACCTGAGAATCGAGACCTAACGTTAGCAGCATGACAAAGAACAGAATTGACCATAACGGTGATACCGGTAATCTTGTCACAACTTCTGGGTAAACAATAAAAGCCAATCCAGCTCCTTGATCTACCACTCGATCTACTCCAACTTCCAGTTCATGAGCTAAGAATCCTATTACAGAGAAAATGACCAAACCAGCGAAAAATGAAGTCGCAATATTCGATACAGCAACGATCAACGAATCTCTGTAAGAAAAAATACGAAATTTAAATTCTGCAAAACCATGTTAACAATATATTTATAAAGTTCTAACATATACTTACATGTAACAATTGTTTGAGAACTTATTATAAGAGGATAATGTAATTAAACCTCCCCACGCAGGGCTCAATGCAAAAAATATTTGAACTGCCGCGTCACCCCACACCTTGAAAATAAATCAAATGTATAACTTAAAAGATAAATATATAATACGAAATCTTAATTTATTGTTTCTACATTATTATATATACTATAAAATGATGGTTAAATGTAAAAATTAGGAGGCCGGTTCCAATAACTAAGACCGACGATAGCGCTAATGACAACAAATAGTGCTAATGATCCTGATTAAAAACGTTTTATTAGCATTTACACTCTATTATATTAGTAGATCTAAATGAAACGATAGTTTCATAAAAAATACATTACTTTACTGATAAAAACCAGCAATAAAACATATAATCAAAATCTGCTGAAGCAAGAACGCTCGGGTCAATGAACTAATCAACGAACGCACGGGCACGGTGTACGTTGATCAGTTTATTGACCCGTGCGTTCGAGCACCAGCTCTAGACCACTAAGCTCATTGGCCAACTTAGATGTTCAAAAATATTAGCGATTGACTTGAATTTAGGAATATGATTCCTTTACAAATGTAGACTGCCACCAAGTACAGATTTACCGATGTCCTTTCGTGATCAGGAACTAGGGGAGTGCCTTCTTAGGATCCAGCTAAATAATAAATAAATATCTGTTATGTATATAAAACAAAAAAATAAAGTTCTATATTGTAATAATAAAGAAAAAAGATAAAAAATAAAATACAATCCAAACCGTCTAAAAACTAGTGTATAGCGCACGTGTGATCACTTGAAAATGTGTGCGTGCGTGTGTGTGTGTGTCTGTTTGCGCGTATATGTAATGGATGTATGATGATGCGATGAATGGGATGATAACATATGTTCAACTTAATCTTATAATACTATATATACTAATATATTATCTTATTTAGGACCAATGATAAGTAAACTCACCTGAGCATTAGCAAGTTGGCTAAAATCTGGCGTGAGATAAAACAGAATCCCAGTAGAAGCGCCAGGTAAAGTAACGCCACGAAAAAATAAAATCACCAATACCACGTAAGGGAATAAAGCTGTAAAATATACCACCTGGAAATATGACATTTATACAATATTTATAAATACATTACATAAAAATTATACACTAGCAATACCCGGCTGTTTCACCCGTGTAAATACTAAGCGTGGGATAAATAACTAACATGTCAGTTATTTGTCACTTTTCAGTTAAAATAATGAGTAAAAAAATAACCCCAATCCAAAAGTGTGTTATTACGTTACTGTCAATATTTTAACAATGTAGTGAGCTAGTGTTATTATTTATAACTTGAACTAGTAAGGAGAAGTGTGATACAAATAGCCAGTAATGCATATTATATATTATAGAAATTAATCGAGAACGATTAATATTTATTACCTATTACGATTTCATAATGAGCCGAATATATTTTTCACAAACTATAATAATGAACTAAACGCAAGAATTTACAATACTCAACTTTTTTATGTTTTAACATAAATTTGAAAGTACATGTATTACTATTGAAAAACATAGTACTATTGAAAAAGTTATTTTTCAGTAACAAATAACTAGATAATATACCAGTTATTTAACCTGAAATAACTTCACGAGTTCGTTATTGAAAACAAACAATAACTCCCATACTTAGTAAATACCGATCTCATGGCAGTGGAAAGTCTTCTAAGTCGGACTACATATTTATGTTTGTTGACATAAAAGTGTTATTTCACTTTGTTGTTAATTACTCCCTTTCAGATTATTAGATACACACTTACATTTATAATCCAAACAATATATAGATTTTACTTTACAACGAATTTATGTCTAACTAATACATCTGTCAATTCGTAACATGATTTACGTAGAAAGTCCGACATTAGCAAATTCATAAATACTCTACAGGTTTTGAAAAATTGTTGATTTCAGGGAAGTAATGATTTTTTTTTTAAATCGCTCCAGTATTAGTTAGCTTAATAAAAATATGACAGTATAGGTATATCGGTGGGTATCATTGGTATCCTTGGAATATGAGCTAGTTCACCGATCGCAGGCCCAGTTAATCGATCGAGATTAGATGTCTAAATTATTTAGCTATACATTTCGAGAATAGGTTTAAATTCTTAGTGTATAAAACGATTTATTACAAACCTTTCCTGACGACTGTACGCCTTTACACAAGCACAGAAAAACGATAAGCCACGCAGCAAATAGACATGCAGCCATACCCCAGCGGATTTGGCCAGTTTCCTCAATACCAGAGGATAATCCGAGAACTTGGTTACTGTAACAAAATAACTTTTAAATATTACAATGAAGTTTATGATTAAAATCGACAAATTTCTTGCCCTCGCACCTGAAACTATTTGTAATAAATTGTACAGCTTATTTTGACATTGTAGCATTAAATGTAACTTTTTTGACGGCCTCGTAGGTTTAATGGTTAAAGTAGAAGCCCTTCCTGCCCTAGAAGAGATTCCAAGGTAGATTTCCAGCATAAAAAGTTAGAAAATTACATTATATATTCGATCTAGTTTTGAACTATTTCTAGCTAGGTTACTAGTTAATTTAATAGAAAATATGTTTTATTTAAGTTAAAAAGTTATGTCTGACATTAATTACAACAGAAGTTTATACAGCTATTTACGTGATATGTATTCTATCAATTTCCTTTGGGATTGTAAAGGTGCATAAAGTTTTATAAAGAAAAAACATAGTTTCGTAAAAATGTGTTAAAAAATTTTTGTTCTATGCGGTAACTTATAGTATTTTGTAAAAAACAAAGATATCCCAACGACTTACGTAAAGTATTCTTCAGCAGGTGGTTTCCGTATAGCCACATCAGCTAGAGCTGCTATATTATGTAGAGCAGCGTAGCTTTGATTCAAACATTGCCGCAGATAGTAAGTTCCATTGTTTGCCTCGCATCTATCAGCTTCTTCGTAAGAGTAACAATCTAAAACAACAGAACACATTGCAGACATCCTGTTATCAACTTCGTTATAAAAAAACCTTGTAAAAGGAAAACATTATTTCGCTTAACAGATGCGATAAACATTAAATTTTTATTTTATTAATCTATATATATATAACAAAGTCGGATTAGTTAAATCATTTTTAACGAAAACCAACTAGACTGACTTTAATTAACTATGCTTAATAAATCAGAGGATTCATCTCCGTCCCCAATTATTGAAATATCGAAAAAAATTAACACTGCTAGACCTTCAAGACTATTATAAAAGGTAAAAATGTACGAAAATATTGTATTCAGTTAAAAAAATTTATGCTTGCTTTGTTTGCTTTTACTAAAATGTACATTGACCACAACTCTGTTTAATAATTTGTATTTCTTTTATGTGTAAATGTGATATTTGTTAGTTATCCTAAATAAATAAATAAATAAATAAAATATTACAAAGAGTGTTATGATAAAAATATCACATCCTTTTAATTTAAGGACTTTGGATATGCCAACTACTGTACCAATGTAGTATTTACTTCATAATTAGTTGAGCTTTTTAACTTAACACTATTATTTTTGACTACCTCCTTCAGCTTGAACAAACAAACAGACTAACAATAATTAAAATCCACGTGTTTTAATCACTTGTACTTGTTACTTCGTACGTTTATATAGGATATTATTTATTTACATATGTAACAGAAAAACTGTTAATCATTCACTGACAATTCGTCAACTGTACAAAAATAGACGCTCATGAAAAAAAATTGATATTAAAATCCCATATTCCCTCGGGACTAAAAACAAAGTGTAGCAAAGTTGTTGTATATTTTTATACTAAAACTTTAAACGCTTTAACTGTCTATACTAATAACAAAAAGAGGAAACGTGTTTTTTTGAATGGATTTATGATTGTAATGTTTTCACACAAAAACAACTGGACCGTTTCAAAATTTTTTTCTCCATTAAAAGGCTGCATTTTCACTGAGCGACATATGCTAATTTACTTGCTCAAAAACATTGGGATCCCTAATAAAATGCGTCAATGTAACTCAAGGTGTGAAAAAATTCGTCACAAAAAATCTGTCATCGCGTGCGCTGGGTAAACTATTGATGATAGAACAAAAAAATGTTCTGCAATATTATACAAACTTTTAATATCTACAAAAAAGTCAGCAATACTATATGTCCAACTACTGTAGTTGTGCCACTATAACTAATTTTTTACATTTGAAAATATAAAAAAAGTTCTGACAAATCAAACCATATTATTCATACCGCTGTATTAATGTTTATCCTATTAAATAATATTTTACCATTCACCGTTTCATTACCTGTAAAACATTTTTTAAATAATTAAAATCGGACATTCCATTCAAAAGATATATCCAATTCAAAAATGTCAATCTAAAGAAAATTGTAGTGACCCTTATAACTGGGCCTGCGACTGATGAGTCAGCATATATTCCAAGGATACCAATGATAGCCACCGATATATCTATACTGTTTTATTTTTATCAAGCTAACAATTACTGGAGCGATTTAAAAAATTCTTTCATTACTTATTGAAATCAAAAATTTTTCAATACCTGTAGATTATTTTTAAATTTGGTAATGTCGGACATTCTACGTAAATAATGTTACGGATGTAAAAATGTAATCGTAAGATTATAAATGTAAATGTGTATCTAATAATCTGAAAGTAAGTAATTAAAAACTAAGTAAATAAAACTTTTATATTAACGATAATAGTCGGACTCAGTAGACTTTCCACTGCCACGAGATCTGTATCTACGCAAGTGAAACCGCGGGGCATAGCTAATGTTAAATAAAAGAGTAACATTTTATACATACGGTTTTACACTAGAGATGGACTTACATTTAGTGCTCCAATCAGCGTCGCAGTTTTGCCAAGGCAGCTGATAGAAGATGCTTGCAAACGATACGACCATGTAATATATCGTCCATGCTATAATCAGGTTGTAGTACAACATGACGATACTGGAAACTATCACCATTCCATAACCCAGGCCTCGAAAGAGTGGACAAAATTTATTGTAAACAGCTACAGGACCCAGAGCAGCGTATTGACCAAAAGACAGCTCCATAAACATCAGAGGAAGTCCGGCAATGATAAGCATTATCGTAAAGGGAATAAGGAATGCACCTGAAATCATTTAAATAATTAAAATACCAATACTCACACTCACACTAATTTTAAAATAAAACTTTTGAAAATCAACATAAATATAATGAAACGCGTCATTAACGTCACGAAGATGTGCAACGTTTTTTATGGTAAATCATTTGAATGTTAAGTACTTTTAATATTTACAAATAACATGTGGCATTTTAATTTGCCACTCGTCATTTAATAATTAAATATACTATTTTTCATAAAATATAAAATTACTAAATTTTAAATTCGAAAACAGAATTTAATTAATAATTTCAAATATTGACAAATGGCATTTTTATTTACAGTTCGTCATTTGAGATGTCAATAAATTATTTGTATTAATTTTCGACACTTTTAATATTTTAATGACTATCAAATTCCTGACATATCTTCCTCTTTTCCTACCTCTAAGTCTCGGAAATCTAATGTTTTAGATTTGTACGAATAAAAACAGGACTTAAAAATTGGTTGTCAAAGAAGTTTCACTTCTGACATTTGTACCTTGTACACACGCACTTTTTTATATGCCTCTCTAAAACACTAACGTATTAATATTTTTATTTTATCCTAAATTACTGCATTAATTAGTGTAACATTGTTATCAAAATTGTAAATGCCATTCAGAATACTAATACATCTAAGTTGGTAATGCTAAATAATATAGATCTGAAATGAAAATTGACCTTCACTATTTTATTAATAAGGTAAATGTCATTTAATACATTTAAAAACACGTTGTAGTCAGTGGAAGACATTTTTTAAATATAGATTTCAGTAAAGAAATAATTAATATGTTAAACCACCTTCGTAAATAGAGACGAATTTAACTTTCAATATGCAACAATTCAACTGCCTCATTGGTCTAGTGGTTAGCATGTTCGACTACAGACCTGGTCCTGGGTTCGAGTCCCAGGTCGGGCCAATTCAAAAAAGATATTGAGTTTTCTATTAAGATTTTCTCAATATTTGCCCGAAGTTGGGAAGTTGGCGGTTTTTTTTTTTTTTTTCGCTTGGAAATGCCNTCTGCCACCAAGCCTCCTCCGACGGCGAGGGAAAGCTCCAGCCTCTTGCTCCCGTATCCTCCCATTGGCCTCCTTCAACGAGATGACGGTCTCGCAAAAGAAGGCAACCACCCTCCACCCAACTTCACTGAAGAGCATTACCTCAATTATGCTCTCCAGTGAAAGATCTCCTCTAACCAGCGACAACCCTTTCTCATGCGAGTGAGGAGGCCTGTGCCCAGCAGTGAGACGTTAATGGGCTGCTACTTACCTTTTACCTTACCTATGCAACAATTCTGAAAATGTATCATTTTGTTTAAAGACAGTTTTGTTGTAAAGACTGTGGTATGTTAATTAATTTACGAGCTGATGGGATAATTTAAAGAAATTTTCAACGTGGAAATGAAAGCAGGTTGCGTCTGACAGCCTATATTGATATTAAATCAAAATTATTTCGTAATATACGTAATTACGTTCGTAGCCTGTATATTTAGACAAACAAATGAAAAAGGAAACCGCAGTAAAAAATAATACTATCCAACAGTTGGGTACCATAAGCTTTCACAAATTAACGAGCTGCAAGTTATTTGCCACCGTAAATATTTTCTTTATCGTAGCTCATGCTAATATTAAATTTTAGTAACTTATATAATCTCCACAGAAATTTAATCACAATGAGGACAGTCTTCTTCATATAACCTTTATGGGTACAGTTTCATAATGATTTTTTCTGTTAAGCATTACGAATAATTATCTTTGCCATATAAGTATGTATAGATAAAAGGAAAAAAGTTAAAAGTGCGTGCGTACAAAGTACACATGACAGGAGTAAATCTTCTTTGGCAAACAAATTTTTAAGTCTTGTTTTTATTTATACAAATCTCAAACTTTAGATTTCCGACTTTGGAAAATATGTTAGAAATTTAATGTGTTTAATTGTCATTAAAATATTAAAAATATCGAAACTTAATACAAATAATTTATTGAAATATCAAAATACGAATTGTAAATAAAAAAACCACGTGTTTTTTGTCAATGTTAGAAATTATTAATTAAATTTTGTTTTTGAACTTAAAATTTAGAAATTTTATAACTTAACAAAAATATTAAATTATTAAATGACGAGCGGTAAGTTAAAATGCCACATGTTATTTGTAAATAATAAAACTACCTAACCTACAAACGAATTAGTATAAGAAGCGCGGCACATCTTCGTGACGCTTCCACGCGTTCCATCCGTAAAAAAATTACCCTCATGCGCCTAAAGAAGTTTCACTTCAAATATTAAGCAACATAACCGCTTTCAAAAAAAGATGCTGAACTATTTTATTTATTTATTTATGTACCAAAGATAATAGGAAATAACAAAAATTAAAATCTTAGTTTTCATTTATAAACTTTATTGCACAAAGTCCAAACTGTAAAGATTTATCTATCAGCCAACCTTTCTGGTGTAAGAGGAGTCGTTGGTAGCTTTGCATTACAGTGCTACAATATTACAGAAATAATATATATTATAACTAGTATAAACTATAATTTAAACATATATATAAAATAAAAGCTACGTAAAGTTTTTTGCAATGTATTTTACAAATCTCAAAGCTCTATATTACAGAATATTTTGTGTACGAACCCCTGTTAACTGTTATTTACTTTTTATTTACATATACATATAGAAATAATTATATTTTTATGTATAAAAATTAAAAGATACCATACATAAACCAGGTAAATTGCTATCATAGTAAAATTTTATTCTAAACAGCGATTACGTAACGCTCTCATACCAAGCCGATATCAGTGAAGAGTATACATCTATTACAGTCCATTTATCGCATATTAGTGGCTAAAGTGATTAGCATTAAACAGTTAAACCCTTCTATGCCATTGGAATATTCCTTTAACAGCTGTACAATAATTAACAAAAACCTAATTACTAAAATGAGACCTGTTTTATACCACAAATGATTCCTATTCGTTCAGGAAATACTTTGAAACACCGCTAATTATTAAAAAGTGGGATATTATTTGAGGTCTTACGGGTATATTTACCAATAACAAGAAAAGTTTGAATAATTCAATTATTATTTTCAAATATTTCTCGTAATTATTAGTATTTTTATTCAGCGCGTATATGATACATTTTTACATATTTTTCTATGCATATTCATAGAGAATATTTTCAAAGATTGTCATTCTAATTATTGTATCTTGACAACTGAAATAGATAGTCTTTTTTATTTACTTTCTTTTTTTTGCATCACATTCATTAGATGTTGTATACACCTGTAATGGCGACTCATTCCTCGCTGTTTTATATTATACATTTACTATAATGTTTAATAATTAAGCTGATAGGGCATCTATCTCTACATAAATAAATAAATTCATGCTTACCTCCCCCATTATTATAACAGAGGTACGGAAACCGCCAGACGTTCCCCAACCCAACGCTATATCCTAGCAGTGATAAGAGGAAGTCGAAACGTCCTGTCCAATTGCCGCGTTCTGGTTCTGATTCATCCGCTGTCGATTCTCTTCCCAGCTCTTCTTTGCACTAGCATAAAACCACCAACATTTAAAAAAAAATCCAACACATAAAATCACAATTTTCTGCTTTACAAAATACAATATGATTTGAACAAAAAACAACAACGAATTCGAGCTTAAAAACTTCCTAATCGATACTCACATCTGAATATTTTATATCCATAGTGGGTAAATTCTTTGTCACCGCGGGTATAGGTGTTTTAGATTGCTTTTCCGGATTCATTTTGATGATGTGTTGAACTAGTTATTTTATTAAAAACTGTAACTTTGGCATTTTATCGAGAACCACTTGAAGAGCGATCGCGGAGGGACTACCGAGTGTCGCACATACATTATATTACACCCCCGGACTTATATATGATGGGTAACGCAATCGACCCCCGCCGTCAAATCAAACATAACGAACATAAAATAACAAACGTATATGTTGAATTCATTTAAATTTTAGAAAAATCATAAAACGAATGTCGCATTCGAAATAGAGGTACATTAAATTGAAAAACACGAAACGCAGGAACGCGCAGATGTCAAGTTTCGCATCGACCGAACTCTGAATGAACATCTAGGTCAATATCAAACCTCCGCCTCCACCGCCCCTCTTCACCGCCCCCCGAGGGACGTTCTCTCCCAGACGAAAATCATATGTAAATGTCCTGGGCTTGCATAACCATATCAACAAGGCCTCAATGGTTAATTGTTTATCTTTACTAACCAAAAAAAAAACTTCTATATTTTAAAAAAGTAAGGCCAAATTCTGACCTCAAACGTACAATATTTACACGAAAAATTACATCTTTTTTGGGTCCTCACAAATACAACTCAAGTACATGAAATTTAGTACATACATTAAGCTCATTTATAGGTTTTGAACTTGAAAATACCAAGTTTATTCATGAAGCCCCATCTATGTTGAGAAGGTTTAGGTTTTACAAAAAAAAAAATATAAGGCTGTACAACCTTGAAATAATGTAAATACCAGAGATAATTTATGTAACAATCGTCATAAATTGGAGGATTTTTACTGAATATATTAGCATTAATGTATAAACCGGGATGGCGTAAGGGCGCAAGCAAAGGCGGGCGGCTCCTAGACTTAAGGTCGCGGAAAGTGGAGCGCTGTATTGATTACAGCAACGCGCGCCTCCTTGCCCTGATGCCCACACTAATATATCGGCAGCGTAGGTTGCAAATGGGGCATTGATTTAATATCTTATATAATGTTGACTATATTCTGACTATAATATTGTAGAGAAGTATATGGTTTAACGTTATTATCATGTGATTATTTTTATTTATTGCGTAAATACTGATGTCATGGCATTGGAAGGTTATACATGGCATAAAAGTTATGTTTCACTTAGTTTTTCATTACTTCCTTTCAGATTATTAGATACTAGACACTTACATTCATAATCTAATCAATATACAGATTTTACTTTACAACGAATATATACATAGGAAAGCCCCGCGGTTCCACCCGCGTAGATACCTGTCTTGTGGCAATGGAAAGTCTTCTAAGTCGCACTTATTTTCTTAGACTGACATTTTTAAATTCCTAGTATCTTTTGAACAGAATGACCGATTTGAATAATTCCATAAAATATTTTATACGTATTAAAACGCTCTTTAATAGGATAATAATTAATACAAAGGTATGAATACTGTGATTTGATTATTTTCGGCAATTTTATTAACTTTTAAAATGTTAAAAAGTAGTGATAGTGGCATAACTACAGTATTCGGACGTATGGTATCGCGGAATTTTATAGAGATATTAATACGTTCTATAACACTGTAGTCAATGACGTGTATATCACTCATCTACGGTTTGCCGACGACGTGGTCATTATGGCAGACACTCTGGAAGATCTCAATGCAATGCTCGATGACCTCAGCAAAGCCTCTCTACAGGTGGGCCTAAAAATGAACATGGATAAGACGAAAGCTATGTCCAATATCCATGTTCCGCTCCACCCAGTCACAGAACTCGGCACTCGAATTTGTTGACGAGTACACATACCTGTGACACATGTCCAGCTAGGTAAGTTCAATTTCGAGAAAGAGCCGCCGACTCCAACTCGATTGGGCAGGGTTCGGGAAATTCTGGAAGACGTTTTCGTCCAATATCCCTCAGTGCATGAAGACTAAAGTCTTCAAACAGTACGTGTTGCCAGTACTTACCTACGGATCGGAAACGTGGTCGCTGACTATGGGCCTCATTCGAAAGCTCAGAGTCACGCAGCGTGCGATGGAGAGATCTATGCTCGGAGTTTCTCTACGCGATCAAATCAGAAATAAGGAGATCCGTAACAAAACGAAAGTCACCGACTTAGCCCTACGAATCGCGAACCTGATGTAGCAATGGGCGGGGCACATAGTCCGACGAACCGATGGACGTTGTGGCCCGAAGGTGCTGGAATGGCGACCCTGCGCCAGGCGACGCAGTGTAGGAAGACCCCCCACAAGGTGGACCGACGATATAAGGAGGGTCGCCGGTAGCCACTGGATCAGGCGGCGCAAGATCGGGCACAGTGGGCATCATTTCGTGAGACCTATGTCCAGCAGTGGACGTCCATCGGTTGAAGCGACGACGACGACGATAGGAACATTTTTTGTTCTATCATCAAGTTTGAGCACACTTTATAACAGATTGTTTGTTTCACACCTTGGGTTACATTAATGCATTTTTATTAGGCATCCCTATTTTTTAGAAATTAATATAGCTCAATGACGGATGAATGTTGAATGTTAACGGTGAAAAAAGTTTTGAAATCGGCCCAGTAGATTTTGTACGTTATAAAACATACATACAAAAACACAAATGTTTTCTCATTTATTTAAAAAAAAAATTGTTAATAGACAAATGTGTTAATTCAAACTTTCTACTCAATTATTATGAATACCATAGTTAATGATTATGTAGGAAAATGTAGATATTCAATCTCTTTTCGCACATGGCACAATAGATTTCCTTTTATTTCACTCACGAAATTTTACGTTGATACATAGTGCTGCTAATTCATTTCCATGGCTAAGCCAAATTGTCAATTCAGTATATAATACGAAAGGAGCATCTGCTTTCTATTATAATAGATTTCTTATCGGATTCTTTCAATTCAGGTCATTTGTTAATTTTAGCTGATTACTTACACCATTATGTATCGATATCAGATAGGTGGTAACGTTGGTGAAATTGTGTGAGTATTTGCTTCGCTAGCAAAGGAGCTTGGTTTGATTCGGACAATGCAACTTTAGTAGGTAGGTATATATTTTTTTTATTGTTATGGACCATTTTTTTAATTACAAGCAACATTTGGTTGTTTTATTGTATAAGGTTACAATCTAGCTTTACAGACTAATTAGTAATAATATTTTGATCTAATCTACCAAATATGTACTTGTGTTGTCTAAGTCTAGAGTCCAACGACAATGCTTAGTTTACTATAATGTCAATAGACTCGCACTGTTCTCGAGTTCTTGATTAAAATCACCACACTGCCCTATATTGTGTCATTGCACTTCTACTAACTTAAAAAGTTTTGTTCTTTTAAGTTTTCTCTTTGATATCGAGAAGTTTAACAGCTTCGGGATTCACGTTATGGCGAAGTCTTTGGTGACGAGCTTTGGCAATTATTATATTATATAACGAGCTCTATGTTTAGGTCCTTCTAAATATCGCTATTTCTGATGTACCAATGATTATTTCCATAAAATATATACCGCCAGACAAAATATTTGCGTTCCGATACGATGCTGTATAGAAACCATAAGAAGTAAAATAACTCTTTTCAAGTTAGCTCGTTTTCATATCAGACTGTATCATCACTTAGCTAATAATCAAGCGCAATCCTGTCAATAACAACAATAGCAATAAAACAATTCTAAGGAAGTTATAGATCTTGTGTTTGAAAGGTGGAAATAGCAGCCACGCATTGAAAAACGTAGTGGTAGCTGACCCACACCCACTAAGTGAACAGATAGCGAGTCATCAGAAATCATTAGATATTCATTTAAATCATTTTGACGTTATGGTCAATAGCATAATCCCTGGTCTCGATTCCCGACGAACAACTCTTTTTCTTTCTCTGGCCTTATTCCAGTTTTATTTGGGGTCATCTCTTCTAATCGCTCTTCTCCAGAGATCTCTCTAGATCTTGGCCAAGTCTTTATTAGAACCATCCAAGTTGAATTCAAAAGTATTGACTCTGAATAGGAACCATTACGATGTAAATTACCTCGTTCCAGATTATGTTGTCATCTAAGATCACTAACCATTATCTGTGCAAATGCACATGCAAAAGGATAAGGCTTATAGATAATTATATAAATAAAGCCGTCGTGAAGCGGGCGATTTTAAATTCCCCGTGTGTATTTTATTCAATAACTAAAGTTTTAGAAGTTTCTTCATAATTTTTGTAAAAATAAAAGCATTATAAAGATATCTTTCACGTTTTTTTTATTTTGTACAAGCCAAAGCGCAAATCGTTTGAAATGATTTTTGAGGTGAATCTTCTTAAAGCGCATCAGGGTATTATTTTTACGCATGAAATACGTGATGAGCAAAGCTGTGTCACGTTCGCCACTCGTCATTTAATAATTTCATATACTATGTTTCATAAAACATGAAATAAAAATAAATTTCATATTTTCTCTTTTTTTAAATTCAAAACCAAATTTAATTAATAATTTCTAATATTGACAAAAAACACAAGGCATTTTTATTTACAATTCGTAATTTGAGATTTCAATAAATTATTTGCATTAATATTCGACACTTTTAATATTTTAATGACAATTAAATCAGGCATATCTTCCTCTTCCCCTCACTCTAAGTCTCAGGAATCAAAAGTTTTAGATTTGTAAAAACGTGAACTTAAAAATTAATTTGCACATAGTAGATTTATATTCCAATTATTAGTACGTTTTGTTTTAGTCTGCTAGTAACATGTTGTTTATCTCGCTCCAACAAACGCGGTAACACCGTAAGGAAAGAGCGAGACAAATATACTCCATCGATTACGTTTTCGCCGACTTGTGCGGCCGCGTCTGTCGCTCGGAATTTATTTTCATACAATTAAACTGGGTCTCTTGGTACTCCCGTAATGTTTTAATACTTAAGTTCCGGAAACATTAAGAATAGGAAAATAAGAAACAATATTCCAACCAATGATTTATTATCAAACAGCACCATAATGAGACAAAAAATTCAGATAAAAAACGGCAAAGTTTTGTGGACCCTTAGAAAAAATACATTTTACTCTTAAATGCTAATAAAATTTGTATAACGTCTACAACAGTAGGAAAACATTTGCAATATCACAATTTCATAAAAATGCATAACATATAACCAATATTATAAACCTTTTTCCCATACCTATATTAAATATATTAAAATGAGACCGCTAGAACAAGAAATGCCTAAGTACTCGTTTAGTGAATTGAAAATACTAGCTCTGCGCAGTGGCGTCACTCGCATAATTCCCAATCCCGTGGAATTGTGGAAAATTCCGTCTTAATCGATCCAACCGAACAATTGTATTTACCTGCAGTCTGTAATACACTCTTTCTTTATTTTGCGATAAATATTATTTTTTGACTCTGATTTTTTGTAAATTTTGTCCCGTTATAGCTTAATAGCAACTTGACCAATCTTAATGAATCGAAATGAATTTTTACGTTGTTATTGATAACAAAAACAAATATTTGTTAGGCCATCTTTCCACTTGCGGTATGATTAATGATATTGATGTCTTTTTAAATAATGAATTGATCATATAACCCACATACTTTTTATAACGCTCAATAACAATGATTAAAATGTATGTCAATGTTGAAATAAATTAAAGTACATTATATTATAATAAAAAGGAATTCCTTGCGAACCTATTCAGAGTTTTTAAAAGTAGTTTGTTGTATAGTACAAACACCAATATCTTAAAATAACATTTTCATATCAAATTATTAAATAAATTATCTATGGAAACATTTCACATTTCTTTTTGACAGGTCCAAGGTGTGTCTAAAAACAGATTTGTAATTGAAATTATATAAAACACTACAACCGTTAAGAAATGTTTATTTACCTTTATATAAAAATATCCCTATCGATATTATTCCATGCAATTGTGCGTAATACAAGTTACAATTATTTCTGACAAAATTATGTATGGCAACATTTAAAAAAATGTTTTTTTTTTGACACCTTAATGGCCTGGGTTCTAGCGTTTTAGAGCTTCATTATACAAATCGCGTCCAATGACAGATACTAAACATTTACAATTGAAATTATATAAAACCGTTAGAGAATTTTTTTACCTTTTTATAAAAAATATCGCTTTCGGTATTATTCAATACAACAGTACATATGTGTGTGTATAAATACAATTCTGCATAAAATTTACAATGTAATACAAGACACAATTATTGCTGATAAAATTACGTATGGTAATTTTAATGATTTTGTGACACCTCAATGGCTTGGGTTCTAGCATTTTTGAGCTTAATTATAAAAATCGCGTCCAAAAACCGATAATAAACAATTTCAATTGAAACTATTTAAAACCGTTAGCAAATTTAAATTTACTTTTTTATAAAAAATATCCCTTTCGGTATTATTCAATACAACTGTGCATAAAATTTACAATGTAATACAAGATAACAATTATTGCTAATAATTTTTTTTTTGACACCTGTCCTGGGTTCTAGTGTTTTTCAGCTTCATTATCAAGTTGAGTCCAACAGATAATATATATTTGCACATGAAATTGTGTAGCGATGATTAATACCAAAAATGCTACCGAAAACATATTCTAATGTATAAATCAGGGGGTCGGCAACCGGCGGCCTGTTATTTGGTAAGAAAGGTAACAACTTTTTTTATAAAAAAAAATGTTTAATAAATGAAATGTGACCCCCTAAAATATTCTCACTACAGTTGTAGTCCTTCTATAAGTATAAGATTTCCGACCCCTGGTCATGAATAATGTATTTTATTCAAAAAATGTATTATTTTAACGTAATGAAGACATCTGTTAGGAAGGAATAGTTTTATGTAAACAAAAAATCTGTAAATGCAATAGGAATATTTAAGTATGTTTTCATTTTTATAATTTACCACTTCGCGACAGATTGAATAAATAAATTAGTTTTTGAGGCAATGAGAACAAAAATGACCTATCTAAGCGTGGAGAATTATTTATTATTGGGTTTCTTTGCAAATAAAAAAATAAATTAAAATCAATTCCCGCGCCATCCGATACAAATTTGCAAAACTTTTTCGTTAGCCTACGATAGATGGCGCTGTAGTTTTTCGCAAGCCCTAATGTTAATTAGTTGTGAAATTAAATTAATATTTGATAGAACTCATTGACATCAAGTGATCCACTACAACTTTGGTGGTCGAATAAAAAAGGATTTTATTAAATATTGCAAATTTCAAAAAGAAATCTATTGGAAGAGTGTGATCGTATAGTATCTATATATAAAATAAAACTAATACTAACAATTGGCTAAGCAAAAGGTGTTTTTATCTCTTCCAGGTAACATATAACGGATAATAAGACTTTTTTTACAAAATTTTAATTAGATCATTTTCCACTCAAGGCCTCAATGTCACTGGAATATTTTCATAATTGAATGGAGTAAGTACAAAATTTACTTCTTAGCGAGCATTGTTTTAATGAGAGATTCCAATTTCCTGGTATCAGCCGCAAATTTTCTTATACCATCGGATAGTTTGTCTGTTGCCATCTGATCCTCATTAAGGTGCCAACGGAATTGGGCTTCAGTCAACGATATCTTCTCTATGTCACTTTGAGCAGCAACTTTTGGATCCAAAGCCTGTTAAGGCCAAATTATTCAATTTAATACATTGTTTATTCATGTAGACTTTGTAATTTGCATCGATAGCCCCTGTATATATAGAGTCAAGTATCAAATCCTTATTTTGTAGAACAGTGTTACAAAGATATAATATTTATTACTGTACTACCTTTTCTACTAATGGCTTGATTTTTAATCAGCATGTTTTAATCGCTATATGTTTCGCCCTTTTTTATAATTATTCATAATTTAATGAAAAATCTGTAATTGACTATACATGCTATAATGAGATAATTTATTAAATAAATAAATAAAAGTATTTTAATTCCATAATTATTTGTTACAACACATAGTGGGTTGAGATCTTCTAGTAGGTATTAAGATACCTGTATCAGAAAACCTTGGCCTCCCCAAAGTATTACAGTCACATGAAGTTCAATAGAAAACACAAACTTAAAATTAAACATTAATAAATTAAAATTAAAATTTGAAAGCTTATCTGTGAGCGTTTGCATGTGTATGCGCCCATGTGTGTGTGAGAGTGTGCGTGAGTGTGCGTGCGAGTGTTTGTGAGTCTGTGTGTGAGAGTGAGTGTGTGTTTGATTATCTGTGAGTTACTGCTATATCTAAAGAATTAAGAGTTTCATTTTAAATAATAAATTTTAAATAAGAGCTGTAGATTTTGTGCAAATAAAATAAGGAATGTACACTCACCTTTTTCAATGGCTGCTCGCTATTAGCCAGTTCCTGTAACAGCTTAGGACTTATTGTGAGTAAATCACAACCAGCAAGCTCACGAATTTCTCCAGTGTTCCTGAATGATGCACCCATCACTTGGGTTGTGTAACCAAACTTCTTGTAATAGTTATAAACCCGGGTCACTGACAACACGCCGGGGTCTTCTTTCGCTTCATATGTCTTCTTTGTATGTTCAACATACCTGTTTTGTTAAAATTAAAGTATTAATTCACTTACTTTTTAATTACTTCTTTTCAGATTGTTAGATACAAACATACATTCATAATCTTATCATTATACAGATTTTACTTTACATCGAATATACGACTCATCTAACTAATACATTTTTTATAATACTCTACAGGTATTAAAAGATTTTTTTAAAATCGATCCAGTAATTTATAGCTTGATTATAATAAATTGTTAAAATTACAAACAAAAAAATTCAAAATGCAAAACTCTATTCTATAATATTAGAGAAGAGAATTATTTGTAATACTTTATTGTCTCAGAACTTCCCTATACACAACATTTAATTGAGATTTTTAAATTCGGTACATCTTTTGAATGTAATGTCCGATTTTAATAATTTCAAAAGTATTTTACAGGTATTGAAACAGTCCTTAATAAAATCTAATTAATGTGATAAGAATTAATACAGAGGTATGAATAATATGGTTTGATTATTTTCGGCACTTTTATTAACTTTTAAAATGTAAAAAAGTAGTTGTAGTGGCATAACTGCAGTACTTGGGGATATGGTATCACGGAATTTTATATAGATATTAATACGTTTTATAATAGTATACATATATTCTATATTCTATAACACCTACACACACCAATGCACACACAAAAAACTTGTATGCTTCAATATTTAAGTTAGCTTCACTCTGTTAATTTATATTTATGTAAATAGACGTAATCTGTCATGGCCTTATTTTAAGCTTTAAATGTAATGTAAAAATTGTACGCTGTTTGATTACAAATAAAGAAAAAAATACTGTAAAAACATTTTTTTTGTCAATAGTTTTCCCAGCGCTATGATAGATTTTATGTGAGCATTTTTTTCACACCTTGGGTTGCATTAATGCATATTTATTAAGAATCACAAATTTTTTGAGTAAGTAATATATCCTATGTCGCTCAGTGACAATGCAGTTTTCTAATGGTGAAAATTTTTTAGAAAACAGTCTCGTAGTTTTTGTGTGAGAACGTAACAAACATTAGATTGAAAATTCATATACAGTCAAAAGATGGACTATTGTAAATTTTAGATTATTTAGACTATTAGACGAGTTTGCGTCGATATGACGAAATGCAATAATATGGTCCAAAAAATGTAACAGAATTACGTCCCCTTTTTTATTGGTGTAGATTCAAAAGTATTCAACTAATTATCTACCACAGCGTTAATAATACCATTTAAGTAATTATCTATTCACATTGCTTTACGCAATAACCACAATGTACACAATACTAAATTCCCATATATGTGTATAAGGAAATGATAATTGTTTGTATTACCGCAAAATGTTTTCAATCCTTGAAATGCTTGTAGTGCATGACTTATCATTCCTTCAATTTAATATTAAAAAGTAATTTAAAGTAAAAAAGTAATTTAGAAAAGACACTGAAATATTTTTACTTATGATAAACATACAGTATATTAAATTTTTAAATGACAAATGGCAAACCAAAATACGTAAAAATTTTACCCTCATGCACCTAAAGAAGTTTCACTTCAAAAAATTTTAAATCAATATAAATTAAATCTCAATATCAGGCAAGTGCAAAAAAGATTCATATTGCCTTTATTTGCACCTTATTTGTTTGTTTTTCTTGTCAGCAAAGGTTTTATGTAAGCAACAAAACCACCTTTTCTCATTGCATTATGTCACTTTAAATAGTTCTAATATCATTTGTAATTATCCTACACTGTGTCCAATTTCTACACCCTCTAACATGAAATTCTTCAACTCCTTACATAGAACCATTTGAACCTTTTACGTTAGCTTTTATGGCGCTGTGAATATTTTTTGCAAAATTAATATAATTTTAATTAATATTTCAAAAGACCAATCCATATTGCTGCTCAAGTAGAATAGTGCCACAATTAAAAAAAAGCTTATTTCACACGAAAGCTTTTCAAAATTAAATTTTGTTATACAAAATAACAAAATCATTTTTGCTGAATTTAATATGATTTGTTAACACAATAAAATACATATTATTCTCAAAGCTGTGAAATGTCTTCTTTGACTAATACAAAATTTATTTAATTTAATTAATTATTTTGTAATACTTTATTAATGCTGCTTTAAATTACTACAAGCCAAACGCAAATTAAAAACAATTATTTATTTTCTTTTACAATTGAAGCTGCACTTATGAATGTCATCGTGCAGTTATTATTATAAATTATATATTATGAAAACTTACCAGTCTAAAATTCTGCCAACAAAGGGTGAAATCAAAGTAACATTGGCCTCAGCACAAGCAATTGCTTGATACATAGAAAACAACAGAGTCAAGTTACAATGAATGCCATGCTTCTTCTCCAGCTCCCTGAAAATAATATAACTCAATTTATCTCATAAAGCAGTACATATTTTTGTAAACTATATTTTTAAACGCTTATTTCTCAAACACTGCTTAAACATTACAAGGTGGATCAATTTAATGTACTACAGAATTGTATACAACAGTTGTTTTTATATATATAGTCCATTATATTTATCTCTAAAGGATAAACCACAGTAATCCTTTTAAATATGTGTTATGCAAATCTTTTTTATTTAATATAGTATTATTTCTTTTAAAATATATTCTTCTTATAAATACATTACATATGTTGCATATTTCATATAATTTTATTATAAATAATTAAAGTTAAGATATTTCACGACAATTAAGTAATCAAATAATCTTACTTTGCAGCCTGAATTCCTTCCCATGTTGACGCTAATTTGATTAAAATCCTTTCCTTCTTGATGCCATGTTCAGCAAACATAGTTATGAGCTTCAAAGCCTTAGCCATACTAGCATCTTTGTCAAATGATAATCTACAATAAAATGTTATTAAGATTTAAATTATATAGCAATTCAAAGTCTGTTTCTAATAAATTATTTAGAAAAATGTATCAATTTATACAGACCAAGTATGTCATCCACCAATTTTCACACTACAGTAAGTGAGGCACTGAACCAAAACAGTTGGCCGCAAATCATCCACGTCTGACACAACCCTAATGACCATGATCCTCAAACATAAGGGGACCAACCAGAAAGAGAGAGATTACTATATAATTACCAAAATCCTATACACCTTTGATGTGATATTATATTATCTAAACATTTGGAACCCCCTATTACTTATATTAATGGAAACGAAAAGATGTATGAAAATTTTAAACTTAAATGCTTTGTAAAGTAAGTTTTGGATAAATATTTAGATATTGAATAAAATCTTTTTCATATGCAATTCTTTTGCAAATGATTGTGTAACTGAAGCTCCAAAACATAACTAGTATTGATGAAGTTGTTTGGTATGGTTCAAGAATAATTTAAATTAAGAGTAAGATCCAATAAATAACAGATTTTCCCATTTAGCCATGGTATAGGGGTTTTAATAGTTGCTTTGCAGTTGTAATAGGTGAATACATCTAATACAGATATGTTATATAACATTTAAATAAGCCTTAAAAATATAGTTACCTTGCATCAACTTCCACAGACACTCTCCCGGGTATAATTTTGAGAATTTCACATCCGAATAAAACACTTAACATATCTAAAATCTCACCCAATTGTTCATCAATTGTACTAAAATATAAGAAAATACAAAACATTTATACAACAGTTCAAATAAAAACTATTAATTTACAATTTTTGCTTAGAAAAATAAAGTGTTTGTCTTACAATAACATAAAGTCATTATTGTTCCCAAATATAGTTTACAGATGCTTCACAAAAAATACTTGAACATTTATCAGAAATTTGAAATTGAACATATATAGGAAATACATTGCTGTATGGGATAAATAATTACACAATCTAAAATTCACTTGTGTCAAAAACCATATTCAAATAGGCAAAAACGATAATCTGGCGTCTATTTAATGTTTCAATCGAAATCTCTTCAATTTAATGTTAAAAGGGATCCTATGTAGATTTATCTTTTTTTTTAATAATGCCACAAATCTCCTAAACCAGCAATGTATTAGGAATAAATGGAGATAAAAGAATTATACTTACCCTCCACACTCCTTCCCATATTTTATTGCTTTATCAAGTAAATGTTGGTATTGTTCCATACCAGCTGCTGATAAAATGAGACTAGGATTAGTAGTAGCATCTGTGGGCTTGTAAGCTTTCATTGCTGCAAAATGAAATAATTTATTGTACCTCAATAATGCCAAAATGTGATATTTATCAGGTCAGGGGGTACACATCTTTGTNAGGCGGTGTTAACCTTATTTCTTGATCTATTTGAAACAAGAGAAAATCTATAATTTACCAGGCTGAATTATTGATCTAATCCAACCTTAATTATACCCAATAATTTCAAAACATCTATATTTGTCGAGGTGTTTGGGAATTGTGACATACAAAAAGATATATATATTTATTTCATTATTCCCTCGTAACTTTAGATTGTAAGTCGTTATTTTATGTTATCATCAGTCAGTCATTTAAATAATGTATAGAAAAAACTATATTTGACGATTCAAAAGTGCTGTAACAGGCCTATATTGAATGAAGATATTTTGACTTTGACTTTATTATTTCTATTAGATTAGTAATAAATTATAGTAGAGTGATAATGGTAAAAAGAAACTTGTCTAAGGTTGTTGTGGTTCCTTCTCAGAAAATAGCAAGAAGCCCTAATAACTTACAACATTACATAGATTTTCAATTGTTCTTTAATATCATATGTAGTACATTAGAAATAATAATAGCTTAAGTTGAATTTTGAAAAGTATTATAAAAAATAACTTAATTTACAGGAAAATCATATCTGCTTGTGTAAATCTGTTAAATTCACAATGACAAAAGGTGGAGAGGTATTTATAATAATTAGTTTTATCAAAGTAAAATGACATGATTCATAAAATCTAATCATACATCTATTTAAAATACTCAACATAACATTGATAATGAAAATACAAATCATATATCCTCTTTTACAAATAGGCATAACAAGTTTTTTGAATATCAAATCTGTTTCTTCATGATAATCTACCATCGATTTTATTGACAAGATACCACCAAGAAAGTCAGCAATCACTCTCTTAGCATCAACCTAATGATATAATAAATATAAAATGATTCAAATCTAAGAATTTCTATCATTGAAATATTCTTGAATAGTATAATGGTTTTAAGTGTAAGAATCCACTTTACATATGGCTTAAACTTATTTATTAGTTCAGAAACTATTGCGGAATGGTACAAACGTATGTTCAACATGACAAACGATATCTGGACTTTTTATAATTTCAAAACCAGTGACCTCAAATTATTCTTGACAAATAAAGTATCATACCTTCAAAATCCCCGGTATCAGCCACTACAGTCGAAAATTGCTTCAATTGATCTAAGGCACTCATTTTGGTACGTTTAGCTTGCGGTTCACTGCTCATACTGTTTTAATGAAACTACTAAAATGTAGAAATACCAATGTAAATTATAGTGTAAAAAATAATCAACTTCTGAAGGTGACCTCTTAAATAAACTCAATGCAATCGTCACTCATTTACCCAAGGAGATAACCTTTAATAACCTAACCCTGTTTAATAAATAAGCATGTATGATTAACTTGTGAAAAACAATAAAAGATAAAATTAAACCTTGTCTTCATAACAATAAAGTACCTGTAAAAATAGCATGGCAACCTGTTATTATTAGTGTGATTTTGATAACTTGTTATTTTAAAATGTGCTTTATACTAAGACAGCAAGGTTTGTTTTTATTTACATATATAATAAGTTATTAATTTCGCATCTCTACTACTAAGTAAACCTTAATTGGCACTACGGTTTCCCGATTCAAATAAAACGAGTTGTATGCCCTATTATATTTACGTTATGAATTACAGGTCTGAGTTACACAAAAAATAATACAAATAACCTAAGTACCATCTTATGACCTACAATAGAAGCCAAGTATATATGTATAAGGTATTATCTACGATTATAACTTAAAACTAATAGTATTGGAACTTTCCAGGTGCTAAATGCCAGCAATGAGCAAATGCTTTTCTGTTTCAGTGCGGTAAAATTCAACATAACGTTCGGTGTACTAAAATTAATATACTCTGTGGTTTACGCTTCGCAGTGATGCATATTAAAAATAATATGTTAAGTTTCATAATTTATTACAAATAGTTGGAATTAAAATCAAACTATGATTGACGTTTTTTAATATACATTTTGAAATGATAAAAACATTAAAGTAACAGTTATAGGAAAATGTATGCTTGTTATTTTATTTGCTATAATTAGTATTAGTGACATATTATTACTCTTGTCATACAAGGTTGATATTTCTTTGAAATTATTTATAAATTAAATAAAATGTATTTCGTTTTATATCATAATACAAAAACACTTATTTACTTTAAAGTTATTTTGTTTCGGGTATAAATTTATTCTCATATATTTATATACAAAGTACTTGTGTTCAAAATAACTTATAACGACAAATGATTTATAACGAATAATTAAATTAACGCGTACAACTTCATGGAAAAATATATTCGTTAAAGAAATCTGTTTTATTACATTTCTATATGTTAGTAGATATAGTCTCCCAAAAAGTAAAATAAATATAAACGAAAAATCAACAAGAATTAGGTATGGCACTTGGCATTGTGTTGCAAATATAATGTTTATACAAATTATAACTTGTTTAAATTTTCAATCGCTAATGAAATTTCTCTTTGATGGAATCTTTTTTACGTCCATTCATTGCATTACAAATTTTCAATCAAGTAAAGGAACAAATTAAAATATACTCGACAGAGAAACCAAGGCCAATATGACGGCGCACATGACTCGCATCAGTTGTTTCACATGTATAGTGGTATCATGAGACCACAAGTTCCATGTGCGGCGCAGTGACCCCCTCAAGGTGGACCGACGACATAAAGAAGGTTGCCGGTAGATGCTGGAGCCAGGCGGCACAAGATCGAGCCTTGTAGACATCATTAGGTGAGACCTATGTCCAGCAGTGGACGTCCATCGGTTGAAGCGACGATGACGACAAGTTCGATTCAAAATTAAATGCGTTATTAGAATATGTATTGACTGAGACTGGTACAGTTTTTCAAATAATAATTGTAGGCTAAAATTGTATAGCGATCTATTGAAAATTCAGGTTTATTTGTATGTAATGAGTTAAAGACGTTCGTACGTATGATTGACAGTGAACGAGTTTAAAAAGTTCATGTGAATGATGAGATGGCGTAGGAATTAACTTATTTTTTTTTACTTTTCTTGTTCTTTCTTACATCTTAGCCAAAGGTAACTGTATATAAAGGAGAGCTTTAGATGCGAAGCATTGTAAATGTTCAGAATCTACACGTAATTTTTATCTGTATTTCTAGAAAATTCGGGTACATAAAAGGTAATATGTAGAATCTGTATTCTGTGCAGTTTATTGCAGAACCGGCGGCGTTACAGTGCGACAAATCTGACTGATTGTCAGACTAAGGCAACGTGTTTTGTGTGATCCAAAAAAGGCGATATCTGAGAATCTAGTGTCCTTATAACATTCATTTTAAACCAGAATGGCCGCAATGTCAGTTATAGGTATCGATTTCGGCAACGAGTCATGTTATATTGCCGTGGCTAAAGCGGGTGGTATTGAGACAATAACTAACGATTACAGTCTACGGGGTACTCCGTGAGTATAATTTTGTTTCTGTCTAGACATAAAAGAAACCTTATGTGTGCATATTTCCTGATATATTCTACGAAATTATTACCATGCTTAAAGCGCATCTTTTTCCCACTTTTAGTATTGTAACACCATTTGGTGACATTCAAATTTCATTCCGAGTAATTATCCTTAAATTAAGGAATTATGTATAAGTAGAAGATGCCAGTCATTCGTAATATAATGTTTTTATGGAAAAGCGTAAATAAATTTATACAATCGACATTTTCTCCTTTCGTTAGAGTATGGTGTGATCTAATTGAATTGTTAATTTTTAGAGCATGTGTGGCCTTTTCCTCAAAGAATCGCATTTTAGGCGTCGCAGCCAAAAATCAAATGGTAACAAATATGAAGAACACAGTATTCGGGTTCAAAAGACTTTTAGGTAGAACATATTCAGATCCACATGTTCAAAAAGAATTGAAACATTTCCCATTCAAGGTAGAACAAAGGCCTGATGGTGGAATTGGCATAAGAGTAAACTATCTTGGTGAAGAAAATGTTTTTACTCCAGAACAGGTACTGCTTGTACTAAAATAGTATATGTTATCAAACTTATTCAACACATATTACAGAAATTATAGTTGAAATTACACCTTTTTACAGATTACTGCGATGCTTCTAACAAAACTAAAGGATAGTGCGACTGTAGCTTTACAGACTCAAATTAATGATTGTGTAATATCAGTACCTAGTTACTTTACTAATGCTGAACGAAATGCACTTCTTGATGCTGCAGCAATTGCTGGTAAGAACATTTTTTTATTCCTAAGCAGTAAACCTTTTTTACAGTATAAACTTCTATCCTCATAATAAATCAGAATTAAAAACTTCCTTAAGTTTTCTTTTAAAATTGAATTAACACCTAATGATTATTCATCTAAATATTGATACTTTTTACATACTGCCTACTTTTATGTTATAATATTTAGGAATACATTATGTGACTATATGTACATGTTTCTTTTATTCTTATAGACTTCCCTTGAATTCAATATTTATTTTTAGAGTTGAAATGTGTATATATTTACATTTGTATTTATAACATCATATCATCATCATTCCCACAAGAAAGGGCCTCTGGAAGAGACTTAATAGATAAGAAATCATTTGTAATATCATTATACACTGTTTTATTTAATTTGGTTTCAAAATAAATCTAAGTCATTTAATATTTCATTACTCCAAATAACAAAATGTATGAAGAAAAATTTTTCATTGCTTACCTTTACTGCTTACTCACTTTGTAATGTCTGTGCCCTTGACCTTTATGTTTCACTAGCATAACTAGCAGCATTATTGATTAGTGAACTGCTTTGTAATTTTTAGGACTCAATGTGCTGCGTCTTATGAATGAGACTACTGCCACAGCATTAGCTTATGGTATTTATAAACAGGACTTACCAACTGAAGAGAAGCCTCGAAATGTTGTATTTGTAGACTTTGGTCATAGCTCCCTTCAGGTATGTTATTGCATCAGATTTTTAAAATACTTCATCATGACGCTTCAACTATTTATTTTAATTGTTTGAACAAAATGGATTGACTATTAAAAGAATGTAGTTTGGACTTTAGGTATATTTAAATTCATATTACATATTTCTCTTATAATTTTTTCTTCTATTTTTATTTACATTTTCCCACTATTTGTTCATACTCCTAAGTGTTTATATTGTCAATTGTTGACGATATCCTTTTTTTAACTTGTAACGGATGTCACAATGTTAATTGTTTTTCAAATATCACTTAATTATTTAAATTTAGTTTAATATTATGTTTGTGAAAAAAATCACCAGTGAAATGAAGCAACATGAATAATGCTGTTACTATAACATAAAATAAGTTGTGCACTATGTCATAATTATCAACAAGTCTGTGTATATCTAATAAAGTATCTGTTTCATAGGTATCTGCGTGTGCACTTAACAAAGGTAAATTGAAGGTGCTGGCCACTTCAAATGATCCATTTTGCGGTGGACGAGACATAGATATGGCACTCGCTGAACATTTTTGTCAAGACTTTATGACAAGATACAAACTTGATGCCAGGAAAAATCAAAGGTGGTTAATTATGTGAATTTTGTTGTTTTTTTTAATATAATATAAACATATTTTAAGTTATATTAATCTTCTAATGTCAACTACATGGTATTAGGCAAAATGTAAAGTGCTATATTATATATAATATAAACATTGCAATTACAAAAAACACACAAAACAGATACTTAAAAAAATTGCACTATAATTTTAAGGACTACTTAGAGGATAAAAAAGCTTTAACAGGAACTAAAAAAGGAATACAACAAATTGAAATTATAGTGTAATGATGATGATAAAGAATGAACTTTTGTGGTTTCATTCAAAACATAAATCCTTGTTACTTGTAAGTTTCAAAGTCATTCAAAATCATAATCGTTCAAAATAATAAGTTGATTACACTGAGAAGTAACAGGCAAAAATTCTCTTTAAATTAACTATTTTAAAATAATCTCTTTAGATTACAATGTGTGACATTTAGCATCATCATCACTCATAAATTGGATAGAATATGAAAGGAAAAAGACTTTAATAATTCAAGAGCTTTAAGACTTACTTGAATAAATTATTGATTGAACAAATTTTTTTATCATGTTAATTAGATATTTTTAGTTTAGATTAGAGAGTGTATGGTTTATTAACTTGTACTCTTTTCAGAGCTTTCCTTCGTCTGCTACAAGAGGTGGAGAAAATAAAAAAACAAATGTCTGCAAACAGTACTCGTCTGCCATTGAATATTGAATGCTTTATGGAGGAAAGGGATGTATCTGGTGAAATGCAGCGTTCACTGATGGAGCAAATCTGTGCAGACACATTTAATAGAGTTGAAAGAACATTAAAAGGCATATTACATAATGCGAGTAAGTAACAATTATGTCATTTATAAAATATGTGCATCTAATATCATTTCCATCCCCAAACATGTTAAATTAATTTAAATATACACACAGGCATATTTAGCGGAACAAAAAAAAATAAAGGTTTAGTATCAGTATCATAACCTTATATGATACAGATATCAATTCTTTTTTATGCTCTGCTAAATATGCTGGTATACACTAGTTGAATAATTTTTTAAAGATGGAACATTGGTGATTATTAAATTGTCTAGATTATGGAAACCTTGTCTATTTATGAAGCTATTTAGTCCATTATTGTCTTTTGTGACTAATTATATTGTGAATATTTATTAATATTATTTATAAATGCTAAAGTTGAGTTTGGGTCTATTTAAAATATTTTTTCTTGTCTTGTTTGCTTAACTTTGCTGTTGTTACACTATAGTTGGATTATAATAGTATGAATGTAGAACTTAATTTATTGTAACAAGGAAGTGTGATATTAAAAGTAATTTTGTAGAGTAGTTGTTATTTGCTTTTAAATAAAATAAATAATTGTTGGAAAGTAAGTCACTCTCTCGGTGCTAATGTTCTTTTCGTTTATCAATTGGCATATATGATGATGGTATATAAATTATGGTATTGCTTTATTTGTTTTACTGACATAATTTAATGACTTCTATTTATAAGACATATATTTGCATGCCATTCAGTGTTCGAACATTTGGTACACCACAAAAATTGTATCACTATACTGTGTCACATATTTCTGAGCAAGTAAATATTGATTCTATTCTAAAGCCAAAATGAGGCCTTTACTATACTCAATCAAAGTTTTATTTAGTAATTAAATTAATCTTATGAAGTGAAAACTTCTTCAGCATTATAGTGATTTGAAAGTCAATGAAACGAAAAACTGACAGTAAAAAGATACAGACACATAAATGGATACTTTAACATGGGAGACAATGAGGTAGGAAGCATTATACAATGTTTCTTAAGTTTGTTGTTTGCTTCGTACCTCCTCCACTCTCGTTATCCAAGGCATAGTGGGAGGTAAAATTACTAAAACCTACAATTATCCTCTTACCGAAATTTTACAATCATCTCATTATCTTGAAGCCAAAATTTTAAAGATTTCACTTTTACCCTGAGTGAATTGCACACAAGACCTTTTTTATGTGAATCAATGAGACAGTACCACATATTTTCATGTAATAAGTTAATCACATAATATTTTATAGTACTTCCCTGAATCTGACATGTCTGATAATATTTACATTCCAGCTCATTACTGTAATGAACAGCAATAAATTTTGAGACCATTGAAATTCAAAGCATTTTACACCATGGGTTTGGCATCAGATTTCTTTTCAAAAACATTAGGGAATATGAGGGAAGAGACTACATATTTTGTTTACTTTATTGCACAACAAGAAATAACAAGTCAAGACATAAAACTCATTAAAAAAATATATAAAAAAGCAGTCATGTTATTGAATAGCTATATCTTCCTGACAACTTTTAGAATAAGGCAGCTGTTAGTATACAAACCAATAGGCAATAGCAAAACCATATACAGATATCTACATCCTAATAGTCATACCACAAAAAATTTAGAGCAAATTTAAAAAAAAAACAATTTAATAAAAAAATTATTAAGAATATCATAACAATTATATATAATATATACAAACACATGCTTACAAATACTCACCAATGCATGCATTTGATTGAATCTTTATTTATTTAAATATCTGTAATGTGTTACGGCCTTATTTTAAGCACAAAAGAAATGTAAATATTATATTTTTTACTCTGTTTCATTACAAATAATGTAACATTAACATTATAAAGATTCAAATGTTAATTTGGTGATTTATAAAAAGGAAGACCTAGGCTGATAAATAGGGTAATATAGTTATCGAAATTACAAAAATGACTAAAATATGAGTTGATTCGTTTCTAGCCAAATTCTTTTTGTTTTTAGAGTTAAGACCTGAAGATATCAGTTCAGTAGAAATTGTGGGTGGTTCTACTAGAATTCCAGCTGTTAAAGGCTTAATTGAAAATGTCTTTGGCAAGCAAGCGTCAACAACATTGAATCAGGTAATTTATTATGTCCAATTCTGTTGATCCATCAATCAGCCTCACTGATCACTTTCTCTTATCATTATATTAAACAAAAGATAAGATATAAGAATTGTTGAGCCATAATTAATCCAATGGATTTTTCTAAGAGTTGCTTGTTTCAAATCTGGCTAAGTTGCCTACCTGAAAAAGACAATCTTTTCTAATGTGTTAGCTTAACCCAGGTTCTCAAACCTTTGCATACATGGACTCCAACATAGTAAGAACTAAATTAACTTTTTTTATTGCTGACAAGTTAACACTTGATTGTGATCACACCTGATGATAAGTAATAATACAGTCTAATATGGAAGCGCGCTAATCTTGTAAAGCAATTACCTCTTATGGTTGCTACAAAGCAACTTACCGCAACACAAATCTCTTTGCTGGTAGGGTTACCACTAAGTGGAAACCTCCTGCCAGCCGCATACGGATTAGAAAATACAATTTCCTAAATTTGGCTTGCCGGGAATAGAACCCAGTAACTTTGTGTTTATATATTTTATAGAATACTTTCGTGTAATTTTATTAATATTTGAAAAGTTTTATTACCTTTGTATAGAATTTTATATAGACTTGTCAAATTGAAATATATATAAATGGATTCTTATTAGAAAGAAAAATTTGTCCGAAATAAAATTTGACACATATACATAATAACAATAACATGATATAAATAAAGATAAGCCCACGGGACGCTCACTCGTTGCTTAGCGAACGATTGCCAGCCGCATTTGTTATTGAAGTGAAACTTCTTTAGACGCATGAGGGTAATTTTTTTACGGATAAAACGTATGATTAGCGTTACTATGATGTGCAGCGTTTTTTATGCTTAGTCGTTTGAAGGTTAGGTAGTTTGAATTTACAAATAACGTGTGGCATTTTAATTTGCCACTTGTCATCGAATAATTTAATACACTATTTTTCATAAAATAAAAACATTTTATAAATTCATAGTAAATGTAAATTAAAATGTAGAAAACATTTTAAATTAAAAAACTATTAAATAAATTTATTAGTAATTTCTAATATTGACAAAAAACACGTTGCATTTTTATTTACAATTCGTCATTTGCGATTTCAATAAATTATTTGATTTCATTTTCGATAATTTTAATGACAATTAAATACCTAACATATCTACCTAATTCCCTCCCTGTAAATCTCGGAAATTCAAAGTTTTAGATTTGTATAAATATAAACAAGATTTATAAATTAGTTTGCCAAAAAGTTTCACTTCTGAAATGTGTACTTTGTATGCACGCACTTTAACTTTTTTTTTTAATATATTTCATCTGAGGTTGGCTAACAATTTCTCCAAGTCTACATAAATTAGATCAGCAAACAATTTGTATACTGTAACTTTACAATTTAGTTTAGACATTTGTAGTAGTTTGTTACATATGCTATTGTTTTGTCATGAACTTATAAGTCAGATATAATAATAGTTTTAACGTATAACTAGGATGAGGCAGTGTCGAGGGGCTGCGCTCTTCAATGTGCTATGCTAAGCCCAGCAATAAGAGTGCGGGAGTTCAAGGTGACTGATGTGCAGCCGTATGCAGTGAAACTTGCTTGGGAATCAACACACGGAGAGAGTGGTGTTGAGATGGAGGTAAGATATTAAACTAGCTGATACGCGTAACTGCGACTGTGTAAAGTAAAAAGTAGCAGCCTATTAACGTCTCACTGCTGGGCACAGGCCTACTTACTCAAATGAGAGAGAGATTTTATAGTATAGACCCACCACGCTGCTCCACTGAGGTTTGGCAGGCATACTACACAAGTGCACTCTCTATTCCTTCACTCTCATAGTCCAATATGATGGGAATCCGGCAAATATTGAGAAAATCTTATTAGAAAACTCAATACCCTTTTCTATTAATAGGCCTGATCTTGGACTCCAACCCAGGACCTTATGTCTGTAGTCGAACATGCCAACCACTAGACCAATGAGGCAGTTTAAGAATAATATTGTATTGTATAAAGTATCTTGGTAAATAAGAAAGAAAGAAAAGAAATTTAAAAATAACACATTGTTGCACAAAAATAAAAATTACTGTTTAACCAGTACTTATTATTATTTATATATAATTGTTGTTATTAATTATGAATTTTTTTATTTTCTAGGTATTTCCAGCATTCCATGATGCGCCATTTGCTAAGATGCTCTCATTCTATAGAAAAGAGCCGTTCACAGTTAGCGCACATTACGCCGATCAAATACCTTACCCTGACAACTTCATTGGTAAGTGTATATCTTTATTTTGATATCTGAATTCATTATGCATACCAAATCAACAGTCACCACTTTAATCGAATAGCCTTAATACTTCGTACTAGTTGACTCTTACAAGTTCGTCTGCTTCAAATAACAGATAGAGAATTAATTCAATTCAAATCAAAATAATCTTTATTGAAGTAGGCTCAAAAAGCTCTTTTGAATCGTCAATAGTCTGTCCGTTGTTCGGAAAGTTGATTCCGCTGAGAAGAAACCGGCAAGAAACTCAACTACTCCTTTAAACATAGTTTTTGTACGTTACAATGTGTTTAGCCTATATGTACAACTGGAATCAGGTCCATACATCTTTTTAATTTAAATAATCTTAAATATTATAATATGCTTTTTGTAATTGGACGTTTTTAACATATTTCCTAAATCTATGTGGAAGCACTTAGAAGTGATTCGGGTATCTTATTAAAAATGCGTATGCTCAACCCTACAAATAATTTCTGAACCTTCTTCACTCTAAAATATGGCGTTACAAGTTTGATTTTATTTCTTGTGTTAAAATTGTGTTTCGCTCCTTTTTTGTATAAATGAATATTATCACGGATATATAAAATGTTATTCAATATATATTGCGACGGTACTGAGAGAATTGATATTTCTTTGATTTTTTCTCTCAAGGAAACGCGAGATCCGAATTGATATATGGCTCGTATTGCTCTTTTTTGCAATATAAAGATAATTGAAAAAAAATTACCAACAAATAATATTTTAAAACGTCAATTTCCACAAAGTTTTAGTTCATCATTCTATGTATCAAAGCCAATTTTGTAGTGAGAAAAATACGGTGCATATTACTATTAACTAAAACTAAATTAATAATGCGTGCGTACAAAGTACACATGTCAGAAGTGAAACTACTTAGGCAATCTAATTTTTAAGTCTTGTTTATATTTATACAAATCTAAGACTTAAATTTCCGAGACATAGATGCAGGGGAAAAAGGAAAATATGTATGAAATTTAATTGTCATTAAAATATTAAGGCCCAAAAATTAATACAAATAATTCATTGAAATCTTAAATAACGAACTGTACATAAAAATGTCACGTGTTTTTGGTCAATATTAGAAATTATAAATTAAATTTTGTTTTTTTTGTGTTCTAAATATTAAAACTACCTAATCTTCAAACGATTTAACATAAAAAACGCTGCACGTCTTCGTGACACTAATCACGTGTCACATCCGTCAAAATTTTACCTTCATGCTCCTAAAGAAGGTTCACTTCAAAAATGCAATTTATTAGAAATATTTTTTTATATAAAGAATAATAAGAATCCACCTGGTTAGACTACTAGGCCATTATTATTAGCCATTATAGCTAGCAAAAATGTAAAGTCAAGTGTATATAACAGTCATTTTTTTTATAACGAGACATATTCGGATTCAGTCGAGCGATTTTTTTTATTAAGAATGTAACTGTCGTACATTAACTACAATTTAAGTACGATGGCATGTATTTCATTGTTATGTAACATAGTTGACGGCGAAATTCATATTTAACGGTTATGAAACCTAGAAAGTCTAAAAAAAATAACTGACTTAATCGCAATCAAACAGCAACAGGGATTTTTAAAGATACTGTAAAACCTCATTTATCGGAATCAATTGAGACAAGTTCGGATTATTAAAGCGTGAGTTTTTTGGGGAAGGAATCATAAAAATGTTTTTACATAAAAACATATCATTTTTTAAAAATAAAATCGTCAATTGTTGAAATCGTGCGGACAATTGAGGTTGTATATAGATTAATATATAATTTAGCGAAAATCTTAATTTAGGTGATCTGAATATAAAAATTCCTTATTAGGTCAATGGAATATTAGAGATGTTAAACCAACTGCCGATGGTGGTTCTCAAAAAGTGAAACTTATGATGCGCGTTAACATTCACGGAGTTATCACGGTCGCTTCCGCGTCACTCGTTGAAATGAAGCAGCAGGATTCCGCGCAGAACGATAACGTCGAGATGGAGAATTCCAATGAGGGCCAAAGCAATCAGGAGGCCCCCATGGAGACTAATGGGGCCTCACAAGACCGTCAACAGAACGGGCCCGAGAACCAAGAGGTGAGAGAAGATATGAAGGAGCCCCAACAAAAACAGTCGTGGTCACAGAGGGTAGGACAGTGGTTCACCGGGGTATGTGTCGGTAGCGCGTTTGTGCACTCAATATGTGATGTTTGTTGCTAACACGACAACAGGGCCCTTGGCACAAAACTACTGCTAAAATGATATATATAATTTGCGTATACTTGTGCAAAACAAATCAATAAACCGCACATAATTTGATTGTCAGTAATGACTCATAAACACACATGCTCCCGGACGGACACGTCGCACATATTATATACAAAGGCATTCGCATGCGCATGTTCACACGCACAGATTAGGACTTGACAAATCAACCACAGATTATGAAAACAATTATATACAACATGTAGCATTTATCGCCTTTTCTCTGTTTTGATTGTCTAGATTTTATTTGGTGACAGTTTCACGCTCCATTGTGTTCTCACTTTGTTATGAGTGAGGATACAGTCTAAGATGAAAGTGCACTAATCGTCTTTGCTGGTAGGTTGGTTACTGGCCGAACCCTTCTACCAGGCCAGACTCCAACAAATTGGACAATATAATCTCCTAAATTTGCTCTGTTGGGAATATGAGAATTCGCATAACTACGCGCCCCAGGCCTTAACGTTTAAAACATTGCCTTTATTTGAAGACTCAGATGGCTATTCCTAAATTCGATTCTTATTAAGTTAAATTTAGGAAAATATATATCCTAATTCTTGCCATATAGAGTTAACAGAGTATTATGATTTTACATATTGCACACAAAGAAAGTTTACAGTTACACTATTTACACGATTTAGGAGCAATGTCACAGTATTTCTTTTCATATTTTGTACAAATATGTATATCGAAAAATACATTAAATCTCATATAACGGTACAATGTAAAGTCTGTATTTTTTTTTAAATAAATATCAAATGAGTTAAAATTACTGCATAAATTATGCTAAACTTTTCAATTTTTTTTTTCAAACTAGCTTCTGATTCAATTTTTTAAACTAAAATAAAACGAAGCAGAAGTTATCATATTTAAATAAAACCCAGTTACTTTATTTCCTATTTGGTCAGTTGATCTTCTCACTGGAGATGTTTTTTAATGAAATTAATATAAAGTGCAATAGACATTGAAAAAATGAGTCATTAGTCATTAAATCAAACTACTTATGTATGACAACGTGTCTTTGAAACGGCAACACCATAACAGGCATCAACTTCGTGAATCACCTATTGCTCTATATGGTGCTATTTTCAATACCGTTAGTTGTTTGTGCCAAGCGTTTCATATTAAACGAGAGCGACATAGTTTATGTATTGTTATTTAAATATGATATACATATCAAATTATTACTTTTCATTATATAATGCAGCAAACATCACATAAATTTGCGTGTTCCCCATCCTCCATTGAGGCCCCATTTGCACGGTACTTTTGTAATGCTACACCCTGTCGATGGTGCATATTAATTTATTTGTTCTCTTAAAATAAAAAATAAAAACATTCAAAAGTATTGTCTCTGTGTCCACGCATGTTTTTGTTCACTCCGCATTTATTAATTTTTATTTTTCTTCTAGCGGCATCCTGGATTGTGTGAGAATTTTATGTATAAGTTTTGTTTACTGCTTGTTGTTTTTAGGTGCAAATGGGTCATCACGTTATTGGAAATGTTTACTTTTTAACACATCCCATTTTGATATGTATATATTTTTTTTTATTTCGCATAAGAGTAACGTTCAGATAAATTCATATATATCCACATTTCCTATGATGTGATGGTGGGGATTATTTGTTTGTTAAAGTCATGAACTGGTCCCATTTCATTTCAGGATGATGACAAAAAGGATAAATCAAAAGAATCCAAGAAGGTCCTCGTCAAGACAATTGACCTTCCCATTGAGGCACGAACTCATGGTTTTGGTCAACATGAATTGAATGCTTATATGGAACAGGAGGTAATTATTACACTCGGTTTTTCAGTTTCCACAATAAACTATTACAAAGATATAGCTTAAAAACCGAATACATTTCTCTGTCTTACTAAAGCTGTTAATTTAACGTTATTGGTAGAGTTATTTTATAATGTAAATATCTTAGAAATTATATTACATGTTCTCAATATTATTTGAATAAATATTGTCTATATAATGCACTGAAGGTTAAGTCTAAAGTTATCATTTCACCATAATTATTATGAAAAAAACCTATTTATACATAGGGGCCATCGTTGTGATACATATTCATAAGCCTCTTCTACTTTATTTAAGTTGTATCATATTGTATTTTTTTAATGTTTAAATTATTGTCAGGGCTGTTGTTGTTACTATACATGTTTTCGATCACAAATTATACATACATAAACTTAAAAATAACTAAATATGATACTAAACTAATGATACAATAATAAACGAGTGTATTTTTATACCAAAGGAGGGAACTGGAGATATAATGTTTAAATATATTATATTCGCCTCGCCCGGTCACACTTTTGGTGACGACGTCGTCACGCATTTACTGCTTACTCCCCAAGTCAAGCTTGCGTAAAGACGTATAAATGTTTATAAGTTGCTGCTAATTTCTTTTTTTTTTTTTGACAGGGCAAAATGCAAGCCCAAGATCGTCAAGAGAAGGAGCGTGCGGACGCCAGAAACGCTCTGGAGGAATACGTTTATGAGCTCCGCGGCAAGTTGTCTGAAGGGGAAGTCCTACACGACTTTGTTGCTGATGACCAACGCAGCCAGCTCGTCAACCAGCTTGATTCTCTGGAGCAATGGCTCTACGAAGAAGGGGAAGATCAAAATAGACAGGTAACCTATCTGTATTTGTGTATGAGGTGTTAGGAAACCGCTCCCGAAAACGAAGTCATGTGGGTAGTACTAATCACGCCTTTAATGATGGGACGAAAGAAAAATCTATCCTGATTTTAAAAAACCACATTTTTAAAACGTTTTATTAGCATGATTTACGCTCCATCATGTTAGTACAGTTAAATGACACTATAGTTTCATAAAAAATGTTTTGTTGTTACTGTGTTAAAAATAATGTGATCAATGCAAAATTAAGTAAACCTAATTGTTTAATTAAATTTAAGTAAGTTTTATAAATAAAACGGTATATGTTTACAGGTTTACAGTGAGAAACTTAATGAATTGCGAACAGAGGGCGAACCAATCAAGCAGAGACGTCTGGAATTTGAACTGCGTCCCGGTGCTTTAGACGACTACGCTATCGCAATACAATTAACGAACAAGGCTGTCGACTTATATAGGTGAGTTATAATTTCATATTATTTATGATATGTTTCATACACTTTATGTACGATTTGAATTAGTCGCTAACGCCGCAAATATACATAAGACACTTGCGGCTGACTAACGTTCGATAATCAACGAGTAAGCGTTCCGTGGGCAGGTCTTTATTTACTTTTATTTTTATTAACAATATATTTATTTAAGTCCATCTTATACAATTATCTCTTTGTAACAATGTACATAACTGAATCTAACATGAATCTTATAAAAAAAATTAAAATCGATACGAAAATTATTTATAAGAATTGGGGTTGCCTGGAAGAGATCACTATTTAGTGATAAGGCCGCCCGTTGCATGCTTTTGGATATATATAATTTTACTGTTATTTAGTTTTAGTTGCCACTTTTGTAATTTAAAAGTATGCAATAAAGTGTTTATCTATCTATCTATCTATCAAGAATTAAATAAATTTTAATGTGAAAACTTCTAAGCTCCGCTGTGCTTTGATAGTTGATGCAACAAAAAAGCTACAGTAAATCGAGACAGATACATGAATTCTGAAGATTTAGCGTGGGAAAAAAATTTAACGTGGCTTGCATTGCACAGTGTTTTTTGTAATTCCATTTTAACATTACACCAACAAAGTAAACACTAATATAAACGCTTAAAGACTAGTTATAACGATTGTGGTAAGTGTCAGCTCAATTATAGTTATAAAGAAAAGGGAAGGGTAAGCAACAATTTTAGAGTAAGAATTTAAAAAAAAGTATTAAGAGTTAACACTAAATTAGAAATTAAAACTTTCAATACTGAATTTTGCACGAATTTTACTTTTAGAACTGAGGGGTCAGAGAAAATGTCCGTCTCGGTATCGGTGGCAACAGCAACGTTATATTTTCAATAGATTCTATTTAACGTAGAATAATAGCCAAGGTTCGTTCGAGAGTATTTTGGGACGAATGGAAAATATTCCCCAACACTAGCGCACTTTTACTAAAACCTACAATTAGCCTCTTGCTGAAATTTTACATTCGTCTCATCTCATCTTGAAGCCAAATTTTTTGTAGGTTTCACTTCTACCACGTGTGATCTACACACGAGATTTATTTTTACGTCACCTGCTTTAGATCGGGCGACGCGAAGTATGCTCACCTCTCCGAAGCTGATATCGGGAAAGTGGTGGAGGCTTGCAAGAATGCTATGTCGTGGTTGGAAAACGCGCGGCAGAAGCTCTCAGTTACGCCACGTCACCAGCCCCCGCCTCACACCACGCACCAGATTCGCCTTGAGAGACAGGTATTTTATGTTATTGCTGACAACTTGACGCTTTAACGTGATCTCATCTGAATGTAAGTAATTTTACAGTCTAAGATGGAAGGGCACTAATTTGATAAGAAGTAATTTAAACATTTTCACTTATATTTCTATGACGAACTCATCGTATGGAATGTAGTTTTTTAGCAATTTGCAGAGAAATATTTGATTTTAGAAAAAAATTCTAATTCTAAATTAAGATATGACAAGAAGTTCAAAATGACATTTTTTTTATAGAAAAATAAAATAATTGGTTACTATTAAACATCACAGAGTGGCAAATCAAAGTCTCCATTCAAGTTTCTGGGAAATTTACCATGTCGACATATTGTCGTCATCCGAATTACTAGGGCAGTTTCAAACTCGACAAATTTTCGCCATTCTAGTTACTGGGGCTTTTAACAAGTCGACATATTTTCGCGATTCGTATTACGTGGGCCTTACTCACTTGGTGGTAACTGCACCAGCGAAGCTGTTGAATGTTGTTGCTCTCGCAGCTTTATGGACGTTCATTCAGGTCAATCATTTAGCGTTTCCTCCACAGAATTTCGAAAGCATCGTGAACCCAATACTTAACAAACCAAAGCCCAAGGAGAAGACACCACCACCAGCCAATCCCACCGCAGGCGATGGCCAACCAGCAGCCGACACGCCTGCATCACGTGATGATCACATGGACGTTGAATAAACCTATCATATGCACTGTCACAACTAAATAACAACTCAACGGACCAACCAATCCCACAATGGTACTTCTATAATTACTTATCGTGCTACCGTGTGTGACTTTGAATTCCTTGCTATATATTTACGGTCAAATTTAGTAATTTTTACCTTTTTTATTGCCTAAAACCTTAACAGAAACAGCTGAGAATGTCTTTTTTTTTCATTTACAACAATTTTCTGCGAAATCCTAACACGGCAATTTTTGAAATCCGTGTTTGTGAATTATAATGATTATTTTCGACAAAAATGTGTAATTTTGAATTCTTCGTTATAAAGTTTTTTAGCAACATTTTCATTCTTTTTACATATTTTATGTTTTAACATGTTATTCAAAATTTCAAGTCTATTAAATTGTTGGACGAGCCCTAGGTTCTAGCACTTTAGAACCTTTGATGTTAGTTAACATTTTTTGTATGCTACTTTTTGGATTCAGTTACTTCAAATGATTAAAGAACATCAAGTCCGGTGTTGTTATTCAGTTGTCAAACAGTTTATATTATAATCTGTATCCACTTTGAAGAAGATACTATAAAATTTTAAGTCTACATTTATTTTGACTCTGCGACAATCACAAATATGTGTATTGATTTTTTTATACATACATATGAAATAATCTTATTTATCTTATTATATTAATAAAATAGCGCATTTCTAATATTGTAACACTGAATAGTATTAATTTATATTTTTTTTGTTACACTTACCGTGTATTTTTTGTTGTATTGCTGCGTGTTTAAATGTGATAAAAAGAAACAAGTCTAAGTTATAGTTCTGAAAGAGTATCAAGGAAATATATATACTTTTTCAGTTCACATTATTAGTATAATTTCAAAAACGGTGTTTAGCGAATTGCTATAAATTAATTACTGATATGTTTTTTCGCGTGATGGTCTATTGGGGCATCGCAATGCAATCAATTCTATAATTTCTAATAACGAATAATATGTTTGTGTACTTTAATAAATAGGCTTAAATTAGATAGGATTTGAACGGAACACTGAATGCCTTTCCACAAACGGCTCGCACTATTTTCACTCAGAACAACACTAATTTCGTTCCAGACTATTTTGTCTGAAATGTCATTGAATAACCTCTGGTGCGCATGTGCTTTTATATGAACCAACATTAAAAGGACTCCGAGCTTCACGTGTGACGTCATTATGTTTGTTATTACATGTCATTAAAAGAGTTCTTCGTTGTACCTGTGACGTTATTACTTTTTGTATAAAATGTTATTAAAAGAGCTCGATGATGTACGTGTGACGTCATTTTATATAAAACATCGTTAAAAGAGCTCTATGCTACAATTGTGACTTTGTTTTGTATGAAACGTCATTAAAAGAGCTGGATTCTGTACGTGTGACGTCATTATTTCGTATTGATTGTCATTTAGAGCTAGATGCTGCACGTGTAACGTCATATTATATGAAACATCATTAAAAGATCTTGTCGTCAGTATTATGTACGAAACATTGAGAAAGCTCTTTGCTACAAATGTGAGGTCGTTGTGTTTTGTATAAAGTGACATTAAATGATCTAGATGCTGTACATGTGACGTCATTATTTTGTCTAAAACACCACTTAAGGTGTACTGTACTTATGATGTCAGTGTTGTCTGAAATGTCATTAGGAGCTCGATGATCCACGTGTGAAGTCATTGTTTAGTATGAAACGTCATTAAGAGCTCGATGCTTCACGTGTGACGCTCTGTGCTTTTGCGTATCTCTTGCACTTGATCCGAACTCAATTAGATGTACGTATTATAACTGGCTCAGGTAGCAAATAGCATTTTATTTCCTGGTATAACCAGTATCTTACCTATTTAATATTTATATAAAAAAAAAATGTTACGTAGCAACATTCCACGTCAGTTAAATAAACGGTATTTTTCGAGGATCACTCGGTGGCGCTATAAATTAAAATGTGTCTTTCCTTTATAGCACCCGCAAGTACTATGAAAATTACCGGTATATACGAAAACAAAATCTAAACATAGCTTGCTCCACAGTTGTAAAAATTTATGGCTGAACCGTTGTAATATTACTGTGCATTCTTAATGGTAAAGCTTAGTAAAAGGATTTAACAATGGTTTTGTGTTTTTATTTGTCACAATGACTGGGGTTTTCCTGGGTAGTAGAGGATATCATGCCTACACGTTTTGTAGGTCGTAAGGTCGCATTAGCTCGATGTTGATTAAATTTAATCATGATATCTTTTCTCATATATTACAATCCCTTAGTGAAAAGCTCAAGTAAAACCAGTCGGCGGCAGTTATCGAGTGGTATCAAAGAATTGCTCGTGATCTGGAAAAAGACCCCAGGTAATTTGTATGGTCGTTAGTGTGGTTGCGATAGTGATATCCTATCGATAGTATTGCGACCTTGACAATCATTTATAGTATCGTGACTAAAAATCAGTCAAACTATCGATAGTAACGCTAACTACGATATTGTCGATTGATGTAAATAAGTAATATTTTTGCTAAAGAGCAATAGTCGATAGTATCAATACTATCGATAGTCTAATATTTTGCGATAGTATTGCTTGCTCATAAGATTTGATATATCGGGTGATTAAAATATAGATAACTATTTAGAAATATTATCGCGACAAAGTGGCTTATTATTTAATTTACCTACCTCCCTAAAAGTGTAAGACTGGAAATATTGAAAATACGTTTATAGATACTAAACCAAAAATATCGATATTATCAGAACGTGTTAATAGATTATAAATAGTATTGATAGTAACGTCCGTTTTGTCGTGACACTATCGATAGTATCGACGAAGTTTATAGCATCACAACCTATTGCAATCATTAATAGGAATGCAGCTATTACGCATCATCTATTTGAGGTTTTCTGATATCAAAAACGATTTGCTCTTTCAACTAAATAATTATTTTTTTTTTATAATGCTTTTAGGATTACAAAAACTGAAGGAGAAACTTCTAATATTTCGGTTATTAAGTTAAAAATCGAACATGGGGGGTTTCAAATCTCCCATGTTCGATTTGGTTAATAATAGGTAAGGATATAATTTAAGATTTGTTGAACAAAGGTTAAAAAACAATTTAATATTGATATATATTTAAAGTATTAACTTATTCCACAGTATTTGGATCAACTTCATTGATATAATCCCTCGGATCTTTTCTCTGCTGCTGACGATACTTTTCTTCGACTGTATAATACAGAAATGCTCCTAGTACCATAGCTAGAATAATATTTTAAATTTTAATAAAAATTTTCTAGGATAATATTTTTAGAAAAACTTTGTTAGACTTGTTAAAAGTATTTTCGGGTACTGGCGGCTGAGCTTAAAGGACGTGTTTTAATACTAACGACGTTCAAAATAGCAGATCCATAAAGATAGTTAGATAATACGTCGCCTTTTCCAATTAAAATTCCTAGTCACAGTGTTTGAACCGATGATTATTTATTTCATATAAGGTTTCATGTAACTTACATAAGATAATTTTCATTTTAATTGATAATAAAAATATGTGCAGGTCGGAAAATATATATATATTGAAAACGAACTACTAAGCAGCTGGTCTAATTTTGATATATTTTTTTGTAAGGTGGGTTCTTCGTCTGGCTGTTCTAGTTAGCCTAGGCGGTGTGGTCCGCACCCGTGCCTCGAAGAGCACGCTAGGCCGTCAGTCCTGTACCAGATCTCTCTCCGATCGTTTTTTGTTTTTTATAACTGACAGTTTGGCGCTTAACTGTGATCTAACTTGATGGTAAGCGATGATACAGTCCAAGATGGAAGCGCGCTAATCTTGTACGATATACCTCATACTGTTTCTACACAAATCTCTGTTTTAGCGGTACATCTTTGCTGGTAACTATCTTATCTTAGGATGGTAACTATCCACGGCCGAAGCCTACCACTAGTTCAGAGAAATTAGAAAACACGATTGTCTAAATTCCGTCACATCGGACTACGAGAGTGAAGGAATAGGCTGCTACTTACCTTCTTTACATTGTATTTTAAACATTACTTTTATGCTAGCCTTGTGAGTTGTGTAGCAGTAGTTTACATACTGAGACTACATATTTTCTTGAAACTACACTCATTACTATATTCATTTTAGAGTAACAAAGTTTTACAATAAGACTGAGACGACCATAGATTATAAAGTATAAAAAGAATGGACAATGCTTGTAAGTTGCAAAGGGGGCGCCATGAACGCAAACAGATTTTGGCGGGAAAGAAAAAATGGCGATCAACCGAGAATAAAAATTTAAACGTACAATATAAATCATTTGTAAACACAACGTAAAAAGCGAGAGTTTAAATTTATACTATACACATTTTACACAAATACAAATAGTAGTACTTCATCCGGGAAAACTAACCGTTCCTATTGGAATCTCAGCATTTATAATGTTTAACATGAGCTTGTATAAAAGTCTAAATATCATAAAATTTAAAGAAGTATTTTAGTATTTATCTTCAAATCGCTTTAAGTGTGTATACATTACATGTAATATATATAGGTCTATTTCTTTATTAAAACCGCCTTCTCTCCACGACAGTCTCTTTAAACGGTGTTGCCTAGAAGCGATTTTTATTTAGCGATAACACTGTTAATTTATTTATTTCTTTTGTCTTTTATGGAGTGTTTAATAAAGTATACATTTATAAATAGTAAAATAGTCGCCTGACGATCACATATGTTAATGTATTAAAAACTTACGAGGTACCCAAGTCCAAGCAGTTGCCAACGTCCGAGGGACAAAATTGGGAATTCCATACTTAATACAACGTGCAAATGGTTTTAACTCGTGTGGAGAAAGAGTATAATAAATGATACCACGAATATGCGCCAAGTCGCCGAATTCTTTAGCCAATAACTTATTAGTAATGTACATGTCGGTTATACAAGTGGACTATTTCAATCAAAAGTAATATAAATCTAGTCTTAATATTTTTCAAGACAATGTAAAGAACATTTTTTATGACTGACATTAAATTTCAGTTTTTATTGTTGCGAACTTCTTGATTATTGTTTATTATATTTAAATAATACTGTCCGTTTTCATTATAAACTCTTTTCTAGTGTATAAAGAAAAATGTAGGTTAAGAATATCGACGGCTCCTATGTACAGAGTTAAATCCTTATTTTGTAAAGCAGCATTTCAAGGATAAATAACGTATTACTGCATTAGGACCTTTTGTATTAAGGATAAGGTTTTTTAAGCATCATGTTTTAAAAAAAGGAAGACCTTGTTTGATAAATTCGACTGATATACATCATCGAGTTTCTTGTTAAAAGCTACGAGTTTGAATGCTGGGGTGACATCAGCAATTTTTTTTTGTAAAAGCAATGTACCTAAATGGTTTTTTTTACAAAATATTAGCATATCTCGGTGTGATAGCGCTTGGTCTATGCTCTAAAATACCTCGCTTCTTTTGGGGAGAAGTGTGGTCTTAATAGATACCTTTCAGAAATGGAAATCTTTGTAACACATAGATCAATATTCACGACAATTCAAAATAATACGTAACATTTCACAAATTAATTACAGCGTAAATACTTTAACACTAGCTGACCCACGCAAATTCGTCTAGGTCCGATAATAGAGAAAAATGTGTCTGCGTAAAAATTAAGTCAGAAGTGAAACTACCTTGGCAAACTAATTTTTTAAGTCTTGTTTATGTTTATACAAATCTAATACTTTAGATATCCGAGACGTAGAGGGAGGGAAAATAAAAATATGTTGAGAATTTAATGAATTTCATTGTCATTAAAATATTAAGTGTCGAAAATTAATACATAGCTCTTAAAAGGATTAATTTTACTCGATTTTGCCTATTTCATTGATGCGCAGTTCATTAATTCTTAACGGAGTATTATAATTTATAGCTTTACTGAATAAATGAAATAATTTTCCAATTCTAAACATTAGTGTCAGAGACAAGCGCGTTTTACCTAAGAAATTAGTGAAAACTAATATTATAATATCAAAGAGATTGTTTCATTATATCTTTACATATATAACAGATAAACATTTTAAAGCCTCGTTGCTAAAATGGTATGTGTAGGTACTAGCTTCGCAAACAAGATATCAAATGTTTGCCTCCTGGCATCGCAAATTGTATATAATAATTTGTATCGAGTCTGGAATGGTGGGAGGATTCGGCAGTGACTAACACCCTACCAGCAAAGAAATTTATGTTCCGGTACGATAATTTGTAGAAACCATAAGGTGTAAAGTAATAAGAGTTATTATTAGCGTAATTCCATCTTAGTCTGTATAATTCACTTACCATCAGATGAGATTGCAATCAAGCGCTGAAAGATTAGCGCAAAAAAAGTCTCAATGTAATATAGCTGCAATTTTATTTCGTCAAATCTTATTAATTAATTACATGATCCATATATTGATATTATAATTTATATAAACAACACAAAAACAGACTTCTATAATACATATGTAAAGTTATATATCACAGTAAATCTTTGTAGACCGCATTTTTCTCTTCATAATATCTGTTTAACCGCAATTCTGCGTACCTGTAGACAAGGATAATGTAAAAACATTGTAAGAGCACACGATAGAAGTGAAAAATTCAACAATTAGAGGTCCAATTAAATAAACGCCTTTCTGACACTAGTGAAGTGGCATCTACCATCAATATATCAGTTTATCTAACTTGTATATTTTGTTAGAAAATAAAATTAGATAAGAGAATGGCACTGTAAAATAACAAGTCATGACATTAAAAAAGTTAAAGGCGTGATCATTCAATCAACAAGTATTGTATGTAATGTTTATAATTTTTTTATTTAAATTGCCCTTCAGGTGACCTTTAAAAACAAATACAAAAGCAAACAGTAACGTTATGGTTTGATAAACTTTTTAAGGTTTCTCTATTATAAAAATGGTAAATAAGGAAATTTTATTGAATCGAAATCATGAGATGGACCATAACCTACATTTACTATTGTTGTAGTGACTTCTGCTGTTAACTTGGCATAACTAAAAAAAGATCAAATCATAGACTAATTACAAAGTTCACAGATACATAAAAGCCTCTATAAGCATTGAAATTTTGTCGATTTACTATAATATGAACGTAGCAACTTTGTAGCATGATCTTAGGCTATATTATTATTATACAGAAAAAATGTCATTTGACGCCGTTGTAGGCTACAAAAGAATCGGAAATCATTTGTCGGGCTAAACATACTTTCTACAAATATCTAAAGTGCATTTTAACACAATTTTATACAGTTGAGGACAACTTCAATGACACTTCTTTAGATTTGAATTTGTAAATGTTATAACTACTGGTTGCAACCGATAGTAGATTAATAGTCTAATTTTTAACTTACCTGCCAAAGTCAAAGTCAATGTCAGACAATTCAAATTGTACAAGCGACCATACACCCCATAGGAAATGAGAGGCCAATGAAAGACGTTGTACGTCCTTGAAAATATTTTCAATCTCTTCATAAGACGGCTCTTGATTATCTAAATACTCTGCCAAATATATTCGTATCCAGTTGATCTGAAAATCCTTGCTCGGATAACGGCTGTAATCTATATTATCAATCGATATACCTGAAAAAATTGTTTTGTCTCAAATCTGAAACAAAGTGACCTTCATATCTCTATTGTGCATGTTGATAAGAGAAACAGACACAAGAGCATTGTCGATTTGAGGGGAACAAAACATTTGTAATTTATTCACAAAACACGGTGACAAACATACAACCTTGAAAGTAACATTGTGATAAAGGGAAATAAAATTATATTCTTTATGTAATTGCATCACTTATTTCGTATTTCATTTAATTATTTGCATTCAACACGTATGGATACATTGTGTTTGTATTTAAGAGAGTTACGCTGTAACTTTTTTATTTATCTATAGAGATAAAAAAAGTTGGAGTGCGCGTTTGTAATTTCAAATTTTCTTTTCACTAAATGCATATCTAGTAGGTACTTATACATGGTACATCAGAAAATCGAAATGACCAAAATTGTCGTCCGTTTGTATTTTCATGCTAATTTCTAAAAGGGCTAGACCGAATTTGGTAGGATTTTCGTAGCCGATACTTAATCATGTGGGTAACACCGTTTATATTACGCATATATCCCGACCTTTAGTCCAATAATTAACATATACATAAATAGACAAAATTAAAAATCCATTATTTTCAATTATAACTTTTCATTTATGAATGAAAATCTCAAAAACTAAAAAATTTCAACATAATGATTTTATGATGCTTTAGGACTTCAATGCTTTCACTTTCAAATAAATTAATATTTCGTATAAAGATATTTCTAACCAATATATAATTTTGTTAAAGTAGAATATTACGTACACAAAACTTATTCAGTCATTAAGTTGCTAAATATACGTTTCTGTTTTATATTCAAAAATTTATTTACACAAAACGAGTGTAAGAGCAAAGAAACCATTAATTTATACTCGGCGATGATGCGTAAATATGATATAGTAACAAGAACATTTAACAACGGATAACAAGTGAAATAAAATGACGTAGATAACTATACTTGTTGATTAAGCTGACAAAGTTTTTACAAGGTTCACGCGCTTACATGATATTATATCAGAACTGTACAACAGTACGTGCTGATAAATGAAGTGATAAGAACTAAGTATATTTTTCATAGTAAAAAAGTTAAATATTGTTTAAATAAAGTACACAATGGGATTAATATCTATTACGATTAATTTATATACTTGAAAACGAGTAGAGATGCGACGTCATTTTGATGACTACTTACACATAAAATATAAAGTAATGAATATATCTTTATACCTTATAATAAAATGTTAAAGTTTCGGCTAGTTACCAATCTACTAGCATATATATGACGCCAAACAAGAAAAAAGTATTTCAGCAAGATGTCGATACAATCCATTATGAGAAAAAAATCTCTTAATAGGTGCCATCATAAACAATGTCTACACTTACCATCGATCGAGTGCGAAACTTTCAACAATAAAAAATTGCTCCATCTTACAAAAAAGAATCCTAGATACATAAAATATGAAAAGGGCTATAAATGTTATGTTATAATCTATGGTGGTTTTCGTAATCTGTGGCGTGCTTATAGTCTCGGTTTCATTGTTGTCTAAGCATAAATTACTTATTATAAAAAATATGACACAAGAATTTTTAATCTATTTTTTTTATTAAAGTTTTACATACATAAAAGAATAAATCATATTGTCACTGATAAATTGTCTGTCATAAACATTAACAATTCTATAAACTATAATGATAATTAACGTGACGCTGGCGAAATTGCCTTGTCACACCTGAAATCCAATTATTAAAAGAAGAAGAAGAAACTATAATGATGCATTACAAATACCGTCCGTCATAACCATTGACATATATATGAAATATAAATAAAGTTAAAAAGAACTTACCAACAAATTCATTAAAATGATTTGCTATATCAAAAGCTTGATAATTATACGAGGCATATTCGTAATCTATAAATGAAACCGTCCCTTTACTTTCGTCGTAGATCACATTTCCTAGAAGCAAATCATTGTGAGCAAAAACTATTGGGCTCTCAGTTTTTATTAAGTGTGACTTTAGACGTTCAAATTCTATCCTGAGTCTGGTTATCGATCCAAAACTATTTGTAAATCTACAACAGTATATAAAAGTATTGCCATTTTATAATAACTTAGCACAATATAACTGGCTACTAAAAATAAAAATGAAGTAAATCATTAGTACATAATCTCTCAAATTTGAGAAATTTTGTACTGAGGAGAGTGGGGAATATAACACTGAAGGACTAAAACTAAAAAAACTCCTGAATAATACATCCAAGGTCCCAGAGATTATTCTTCTTTAAATCCCATTTGTAGAATAGCTCACTCTCCCTACATGTCTATATAAAAAAATGTTATTGCTGACATATTGAGCATCACTGTAAGCGATGTTTCCCATCAGTTCAGACCCAGACAAATTAGAAAATATAATTTTCGCAGTTACATATTAAAAATAAACCCAACTTAATATACGCTGTGTGTTCAAAAAGTATCGCGAATTTTGTGTTTTTTCGAAAATTATTTATTTATTCATGAATATCTATTTTGTCCCCTTTCAAGTAATCCCCATGAGATATTATACACTTGTGCCAACGGTTTTTCTTCGATCGTTCAATCTTCGAAGCACTTCAAAAAATCATTTTTTTTATCTTGTTCAGCTCCTCCTTCGATGCAGTCTTTATCTCGTCAAGAGAAGAGTAACGTCGTCCTTTCATGGGCCTCTTCAGTTTAGGGAACAAGAAAAAGTCACAGGGGGCCAGATCTGGGGAATACGGTGGCTGCGGCATCATTAGTGTGTTGTTTTTGGCCAAAAAGTCGCGCACAAGCAACGATGTGTGAGCAGGGGCGTTATCGTGGTGCAAAAGCCAATTTTTGTTCTTCCACAAATCCGGGCGTTTCTGGCGGATTGCTTCGCGCAAATTGCGCATAACTTGCAGGTAATATTCCTTATTGACCGTTCTTCGTAACCCGCGAAAATTCCAAATTCGCGATACTTTTTGAACACACCTCGTTATCCCCATATATACTAATCCTGTAGAAATATACGGAATTTATCAATTGAACAGACCAAATTGTTAATCTAAACTATTCTTGAATCCATCTAGAAAGATAAAAAAATTCATTGTGCAATAGATCCATTAAAAGGTTAAGTCACATACACATTCTGAAGAATTATATGTAAAATGTATATAGAATACTAATACTCACCTAATATGTTTATTCGCATCTGTAAATTTTTCTGGTATTAAACTTAGGAACTGCTCTATCTTATCCCATATCATTGGTTCTTTTGGTACCTAAAATGTTTAGAAACAATGACATTCACAAGCATTTAATACAGGAATTTTCAATATTTTATTTATTCTTATAATCAGCCCCATTCTCTTATAGAAGGGTCTCAAATGTTGTGACAATATTAGTGTGAGCCTTGTATCATCCAATACATTTATTTTTAACCATAATTATTGCTACTTATATTTGTATGTTTGCTGCATGCAACCTGCTATGTGCTGGACATTGGTCTAAGGCATAGTGTATCTCAAAGTAATAAGATTTCCATACTTGAAATTGAAAAATAACCTCACTCCTCGGAGTGAGGAGGCCTGTGCCCAGCAGTGGGAAGTTAAAGGGCTGCTATTTACTTACTTGAAATTAGTGTGTAAAAAGTCAAATCAATTTGGACTTGGCTTGACTAGGGTCTGTAACCCAGACATCATAATCTGTCACCAACTGCTGAAGGCAGTTAAAACATAAGTATTTTTTATTTTCTAAAATCATTACAAATTCTTCAAATGACAGGTATTATTAAAAAATAATATTATTACAAATAAGTCCTACTTGTTGACTACTTACACATAAAATATAATGTAATGAATATATGTGTAAATGAAGTTAAACGAGGGAGGACAGCAAGTTAATATAAGAGTTAACAATCTGTATGGTTGCAAGGCCATTCAATTATAATAAAGTCACATGACATGTTTAGCAATTTCAATTATTTGTCTGAGGAGCTAGATTGATTCAAACTCACACATTAGTGACAATGACATCTTTACGTTAATAAACCAAAGGTGTCAGAATAGATGTGAAAAGCTGAAATGTTTTAGGCTATTATTTAATTTTCTTATATATTGCATAGATTCCTTCAGACGAAGTGTGTGTATTTAATCTATAATTATTTAGACAAATTGAAAGCCTGTGCATCAGCTTTTTTTTTAAGGATTATAGATGGTAATTTCATATGTATTGAAATACATATATGAACAAATTCTGTATATATAGGTGATACTAGTTATCATAGTTTGTAGCTGGATAAATAAAATATATTCACACTAAAAAGTCTACATTGATTGTATCTTATACATAAATGTAGTAGTGGATCCCAAAACAATTTTTTTCCTTTCTAATCAAATGAAAATTTTAAATCTCCATGCTTTAAAATTTGTGGTAAAAAATAGAGGTGCTTTCGAAACTTGTTATTGACATAAATTAAATTTAAGAAATTATGTATACTACAAATGCAATAAAAGACTAATGAGGATAGTAGTTAAGTAATATTTGATTGCAATGAAAAATATTATTATTATTAGAAAGGAATTTGATTCAATATAGTTCCGTAACACTTCAGGTACACACAGGGTAATTGACAGATAGTGACTACAATTATAACAAAAAATCATGAGAAATTTCCTAGATTTAGAGTAGAAGATTTTTCAAGTTTATTGACACAGATGTTTGCAAAAAGTGGTTAACTAAACTTATTTCAGAATTATTTTGACTAAATATGGTATTTTTAAAAATTTAAAATACATTTAAACCTCCACTAGGCTCAGTATAACTGACATTGGTTTTTGCTGCACCAATTTTATAGTAGAAGAATATTATTCAAAAAAAATTTTGTAAAATGTAACTTATGTATGTATTATTGTATTGTATACTGATATTTACGAATAAATAATGCAATACTTTGATTACCAATATGTAAAAGTATAAAAATCTTAGCTTACCTCTTTGTCCAATTGAATTTTGTGCATTTTTGCCATTTGCTTAGCCACAAGGCTTGATATTTTCACATCTATCACTGTATCTGTATTGAGAGTGACACCAGGATAGTACTCATATGTTAAGCCATTTTTAAACACACCATAAATTTTTGGAGCCAAGCCGACTTTGTTGAGTACCGATATATTCCTAGACAATAAATGTAAAAAGGAAATTTTTATTTAGCTGAGAACACACACACTATTTTCACAGAAGTTGATTTACATGATGTGACACAAAAATCTCACACAGTTGTCTGCACAAATAAATAAAATTGGGGTGTCAATTTGTAATTACAAATGATTATTTTTTTTTAATGAAAAGATGACAGCATGTGTCACTTATGTGAAAAACTCATTTTTTTAAATTTTAGCCTATCTTTCAACCTGTTGGAGCAAGCAAATCTCTGAAAAAGCTGAACCATATATTTAAAAAGCATACATTAGTAAATATGCTTACATTAAAAGTCTTTATTGATATTTTTTAATAATGAACAGTTTCTTTAAAGGGTTCTTTATGCTATAAAAAATAAACTATTTCTATTTAATTTATTCTTAAATTCAAGGGTTGCCTGGCAGAGATAGCTTAAAGCAAAAAGGCCACCCTTGCACATAGATTAATACCTTAATGTTATAATCTTTAGCAAAAGTTTCTGTATTGTTAATTTTATGTGCAATAAAGCATTTCTATCTATCTTACCTGACTTCTGCATTTCTATCAATAAGCAAATCTGTTTTGTTGCCATATATTCTCACAAGCACAATATTCTTATTGACTTCAAAATCATTTTCAATATTCAACTGGCAAGCAATTAATTTATTAGTAATTCCGTCCGTGAAAACCTGGAATTTTTAAGTGACTTTTTACTCATCCATTAAATGCCCAATTACTTTACTGACAGTATATAATGCCACCTTAAACTTAATATTTTCCTTAGGCCAATCAGGTCTAATTACTGAGAGAATTTTGTAAATTCCTGTGTACAAATCCAACTCTTCTACTTCCACTGGAATAAATTTATAACCAACAGGATCACAAATTCTAGACATTTTTTATAATATTTAAACCTGTCCGTTTCGCAGATATATCCGTTCAACTGCGCGGAACATTCTAAGCGTCTCTAAAGTTTGATCAAGGCGAGTGATACAATATATACACCGAGCAACATGACTAAAATTCTATTGACATTTGACAATGACAAGTATAAGTTTAAGAATCCTTTGATAATAAAACCTAACAGGCTATTAAGAACATTATAAGTCATGTCACCATTTTTTTAACTACTTGCATTATGGGCCTACGGTCCCACCTTTTACAGGTTTAAGTTACTTTAAGCATAAGAAATGTCAATCTCAGAACCATGTCAGTGACCAAAAAAATATATTTAATTTTCCACATACAATTTTAATTATTCCGACATCAAAATTTTATTTATATATTTAATCATATGAAGCCGTTATGATATACAATAATAAGTAACTTTTTAGACAACGGTTTCAAGAATGAAATTTCAATAAACTTCGGACTAGATAAGATATTTTAACATAACTAGACTGTTATACCCATTGAATTCTCACTTCAGTGAAATTAAGAATTCGCGATATTACATCCACGCTTTTTGCTATTTTTATTTTATAGAAACTTCATGGAGACATGACAATTCCTTTAAATCTATATTTAAAGCTTTCGACTGCTCAGTTACGTACCCGTATTAAATTTAATATAAAATGGGTATTTGTGTGTGTTTTTGTCGTATATTCAATGACACATGTCGGAAGAAGCACAAAAGTGAAATGAATGCGGTAGAGATGTGAGCGTTGAGCAGTATTAGTGGGTTGAAATTGAGTGACAAAGTAAAATATAGTATGATAAGAGAACGTTGTGGTATAAAAGAAGACGTAATGACTAAAATTGAGAAAGGTATGCCTATTGCTTAGATGGTTTCGGCACGTAGAGAGAATGAATGAAAGGCGACTGACAAAAAGGATTTATGAGTCAAGAGTGAATGGGAAAGTTGGCAGGGGAAGACCAAGGTGTTGTTGGATCAAATCCAGGACATTTTAAATAAGGGCCAAGTCAAGAGTATTCTAAACCGACGAATTTATATGAAAGGTTTCATGAGAATGGAAGAAGCGAAGGAGTGTTGGGATATGGTCATCGGAGAAAGTAAAAGACGTGTGTTCAACTTGGAGTACTGATTTAGTATAAGGTATTTATTCAGTCGTACAAATACGAAGACATACGAGTAAGTGATGGCGTTGGTAGGCTTGCATTTTTGTATTACCAACAAGGAGATATGCAAAAATCGTGGCAAGTGGAAAGACGTAGTCTCTGCCTATGGGAATGAGGCGTGATACTATGTATTATAGGCATTCATGAGTGCGAACTATGAAAATTATCTTGTTGCCGGCATAACGGTAGCCAGTAACAATTTGCCACTATATTTATTATGAAATCGCAATCCCATAACTAAAAATTGTGGTTCTTCTAAAACAAAAGTTCGTGTGCTAAAAACAATAAAACAGAGTTCACGTTTTCTTTTTTACTGAAATTATTTAGGGCGCGTTTAATAATCAGTGGCGTCTATTATTGGAAATGGTGGTAGTATGGTAATATTTAACTTAACATATTCAATCCGTAATCTGTGGTTCATTCATTCTTAATCAATTTTCACTCGTTCAATTTGGTTCATTTTCATCTGTTCGAATTTTGACATCATAATCTTTGAAACAAGTTACACCTTACGTAATTATTGATTTATGCGATATTTTCCTGGTTAACAAGAAAAAAATGGGTTTGCATTTTGGAGAGCTTGCAAAAATAAGAGGTATAATTTCATATAGATTATCACCTCACGAACAACGCGCTTTTGCAGGAGCTATATCTAATGGGCTCCCAAATATTTTCCGTAGATTCCGCGAAAATGTTTTCAGAATGGCTCCAGGTAAGTTTTATATAGCAAAATAATTTAATGTATACTGATTTGAAATGTACATACATAGCATCACGCCATATGACCATAGGGGTAGGCAGAGACCACGTCCTTCCACTTGCCACGATCCTTGCATATCTCCTTCGCTTCTTTCATTCTCATTAAACCTTTCGTACAAGTTCCTCGGTTTAGAGTACTCTTAACCTGGCCCTTATTTAAAATGTCCTGGATTTGGTCCAGGAATGTTCGCCTTGGTCTTCCTTCATCTAAGCATACCTTTCTCAATTTTAGTCACTATGTCTTCTTTTATACCACAACATTCTCGTATCATACTATATCTTACTTTGTCACTCAATTTCAACCCACTAATACTGCTCATCGCTCACATCTCTACTGCATTTATTTCACTTTTGTGCTTCTTCCCACATGTGTCATTGAATATACAACAAAAACACACAAATACGCATTTTATATTAAATTTAATACGAGTATGTACTTGTTCCTCACCACAACATTCTCTTATCACACTATTTCTTACTCTGTCACTCAGTTTTAATCCACTCATGCTTCTCATCTCATCTCGACCGCATTTATTTTACTTTTGTGATTCTTCTGCCATACCCAACTTTCACTACCATACATAAGTGTTGGCACCAACACTCCAGCATGCACAGCCAGTCTAGCCCTTTGAGTGAGACACCATCTGGCTATTCATAAAGGCGTGCAGAGCACCATTTACCATATTCCCTGCATTCACTCTCCTTTCAATATCACTTTCACATGTTCCATCTTTTGTAAATTTAGATCCCAAGTATACAAATTCTTTCACCTCTTCCACTTGTTCCCCATATATCAAAATATTGCCATTCATCATAGATTCATCTCGTTCAAAAAGCATAACTTTCGTTTTCATTACATTCACCTTCATTCCTTTCCCTTTCAAAGCATCATTCATAATATTTAGCATCTCTTGTAGCTCGTTAGCGGATGACGCAAGTATTACTTGATCATCAGCGTAGAGTAAACATTTGAAGAGTAATTCATTCATTCTTAACCCATACATACTTTCTTTTAAATCTGTCAAACATTTATCCATGAATAGGTTGAACAGCCATGGTGATGCAACACATCCCTGTCGAACACCTCTTGCGACAGGAAACCACTCCGTGTACGCTCCGTTTATTCTGACACAAGCACTAGAACCCTCATAGAGAGACTTCAATGCTTGGATCAGACAACTGCTCACCCCATACGTAGATAACGTTGACCACAGCTCATTCCTCACCACTCGATCATAGGACTTTTCTAAATCTATGACAGCACAATAAACTTTTTAGAATTTGAAATGTAACTATTAAAATTGTTAGAAAGAGATAACTAAAATGACAATCTGTTCAAAATTCGAATCATACGAGAAAAAGTTCAATTCCATTATATTTAATGTTTCAAATTATTCACATATTCTAAATCTAAATTTAATGTTTTCTAACCAAAAACTATCACAGTACAAGACAGTTTTCTTCCTTTCTATTGACGACCTTGGTGCTATTGCTCAAATATTTCCTTTGCAAGAATTTTGGGTTCAATACAAGAATTGAAATTTTTCACTTGAGGGCACATTTTTACTAAAAGATTGGTTATTAGCTAACTGCTAACAGACATAGATGAATTAGAAAATGAAAGCCAACTGAGATTGACAAAATATATCAAATAACGGTAATCAAGTCTATATTGGTGCTATTTTACAAATATGTGATTCTATTTTAAATTAATTATTTGTTTCAGCTTTTATCATTGGATATATGATTTATGAAGGAGTAGAAAGGGAACAACACCGAATGACCAGGAAGAATCCTGCTGATTTCGCTAACGATGAATAAAGTAGTGAAATGTAACATCTCAATAGTCTAATTAAATTATTGCAATAAAATTATGTTTTTAGTCATGCATAATCAAAATGTTCATATTAATAAATTGGTATTCGTATAGCATGTTTACATTGTAAGAAGTATATAAAATATCAGTTAATACGATAAGATTCTTAAATAGTCTACTTCTTTAAAAATAGCATTACAACATATGCTAGGCATAACCAACAAGTACTGAAATACTAACAGTGTTTCTTACAATACAAACTGAAATTAATATCAACAGAGATTGAAAAAATTAAATGAGAAAGTGATTAAAATTAATTAATTTACAAAGCAAAATTTAAACTTTTTAAGTATGTAGCACCTGGCGCATCTAGTTAAGCTCCACTGCAAACATTTATTCAACTACACCTTAATTATTAAATTAATGTAAGGACTTTAAACTACTATTAAATAAATTAAACAAATTGATTCAAACTATACTTCATATAAATGAAATGCATTCAAATCGCATATTGTTATTTTTATCCAATTGTTTAATAAACGTTTTGGAACTTTACACAGAGACTGGCAGGATTCAAATAAAAATGAATCATATATCATCTTTGGACATCGCTTATGCGCGAACTGCATAACGGCAAGTTAAAATTTTCTTTCAAATTGATAATGTGCCTCCTTTAATATATTCTTGTGCTTAATAAATCACAGTGTGTTTAACCGTTATAACGAAAATCGAAAGGTTTATCCCAATATCCATTGAGTGTTGGAATATTGTATATTTAAGACTACCATTTACTATCGTAATTGAACGTACCAGTTCATTTTCCTTATTACTCTGTACCTAGAAGCATAACTGTAAATAGTTCTCACTTACGGTAATATGTAAAAGGTACGTTTCCATCGTTAATGTTAACTTAATTATTGTAATCAGTCATTGATGGTGACACAATTGAAAGTTATTTAATGCTTAAAATCGCCACTGAATATCTGGCGGCCAGCATTAATTCGATACCAAAAATCAATATTGTTGACCAACTACGAAAGCGGACAATATTCAAAACGCCCACTTTCGGCGTTCTTAGTTCCTACTACGGTTCGCCCGATACCTTTGGACAATATTGGGACCAACCTGCAACGTGCCCATGGGAGCTGCACCGCGGACTTTACAAGACTGGCATTTGCGATCTCTTGTAACTTCTCACGCTGTGGATTTTGTAAACCTATGACCCACTCTCAGTTCCTAGTTTTATATAAATCTATAGGAATTAAAAAGAAAATACTGTAATAAAATTAATATTATTAATCTTTATTTACTTTCTTCATTCTTGTCGCCTAACTGTATATGTATATGTCTAAAACACTCAAAAATGCGACAAATACACTAGATAAAGTTGAAGCATCTACTAATAAATTCTAATACTTTTAAAAAACCTACAGACATAAAATTAATTCTTCCAATACCTTGATTTTTTTTTTGACAAGGTTGTTTACAAAATTTTGTAATCAAAGCTTTGAAATGTACGATAAATGAAATTTTTCATAGTTTAATTTTTTTTATTATTATTTGTGACCAATACAAAGTAAACTAAGAACTATACAGCAAATTATCATTAAGAATAAATCTACGCCAAGTACACATATAAAATATGTGTGTATCTTAGATTGAAATTTAGGTACTGCAAAGATGAGAGAGTAGTTATATTTGTCTTAAATCATTATCACAGGAAGCCACTGTAGCCAAGCGACGCAAGATCAGGTCCAGTGGGCATCATTAGAGACCTTTGTCCAGCTGTGGATAGATTATCATAGTCCACAGAGAAAAAAATAGTTATATATGTTGTAGTTACTCTGTGTCTGTCCTTAGAACCTTCAACCTGTGTATGCAACGTCAACAATCGGACAACATTATAAACTAGAAATGTTCTAATTGTAAATAATCAAGAATATTGAATTTTATCAATGTATATGAAATCTGTTGATAAATATTACATGTAAAAACGCTTTACTATATCAATAACAGACCAGTATTCGGGCTATCTCTGCACGTAAGGGTAATTTTAATTAAAATTTGTTCATAATTGATACCGTTATAAATATTATAGCTTTCTAATAAATTCATCTATTATTTATTATAAACATGCCTTATTTTTTTATTTTTGTATTTAAATTTGCGTAAAGTATTTACTTTCATTAGCTTTACTCATAAATCCAGGTTTGTTAATGTTTCACCTTAACCCTAGAGAGCTGCCTTATTTGTTTGTATTTACGTGTTTGTTTAATTGTTTTAGTTATTAATGTCGTATGGTGTTAGTTAGATTAAGTTTGTAGATCCCATGAAGTCTACAAATGACATCAATCTGCAGGAGATCCAGGCCACTAGTCAAGAAACTGACCAAGAAGAGGAAATAGCTACTGCAGAAACACAATTAAAAACAGACGACAAAGCTGAGGACATGGATAGTGTTAAGAAGGGGCAAAGTTATCCAACAAATAAACGAAACAATTTTGGTAAGATAATAAACATTGATAATTTTTAGTTTAGTTATCACTATTATTTAAAAAATACATTTTTTGTATTAAAATAGTAGTTTTTAAAAAAAATCTGTCACTTTAGTTATGAAATATTTATATTTATTCAATATCTACAAATATTCTTTTATTTTCAGCATATATCAAATATATTAGTCTTGCAGTATTGACAGTTCAAAATGCAGCTTTAGGTTTAAGTATGGTATATTCCCGCAAGAGAAATGTTGAGAAATTTGCACCAACTGCAGGTAATGACTATTTATATGTATTGTTTTTGAAGCAACATACTTAATAATTATAAGCGTAATACTTTTTATGCAATTACCATTTTTATTATTTAAATTATTCTGTGTGTATCATTTACTCAACGATTTTTGAAATTTTGCCAAATATATAATTAACTTACTATCTATATCACAACAAGTCTAGCAAATCAGCAGCACACCCGTTGAACCTTGGAAGATTGTTTTTTATTGGTGACTGGTTAGCATTTGTATTGTTTTTTTTTATTGCTGACAGTTTAGCGCTTGACTATGACTCTCACCTGATGGTCAGTGATGGTACAGTCTAAGATGGAAGTGCACTAATCTAGTAAAATGCCATATACCTCTTGTGTATAAATAAATATATATTATTACAATGATATAGTGTAGGATGGTGGCGCAATAACCAGTGAAGGGGTAATTTTACTCAAAATGGTTTTTACATAGCATGATACAAGAACATCACAATTTTTTTTAGAACATCTTTACAAGTAAGGCAATAACTAACTAGCAGTCTAGAAAAGATGCAAATTTCATTTTTTTGTGTTTCCCCATTTATTCCCTCTTCACTTCTTATATTCTTCTTAAGATGCTACTTAATAAATTAAAAAAGGTTGAGAGTCAATGAATTGCTCTAATCAAAATAAAATTGTATTGTAATAATGATAAGAAAAATGAGGACACCCTTCTAAGATTTTTGTAAGATTTTTCTCTATCATCATCATTAATTGTATATTGAAAATATCATTTGGACATCACAATATATGACAATTTAGACATGCTGTCTTTTTATTTAATACTCAATGTTATAATGTGTTAGACACATTGTTTTTCATACCCATTATTTGTTTATTTTCAGCTGTATTAATAACAGAACTACTAAAATTAGCTATATGTGTCAGTCTCGTAATGAATGAATCTGGTAGTATAAGTAAAGGAGCCAGATCAATGTACTCTACAGTCATATTAAATATTAAGGATACTCTACGTGTTTGTGTGCCATCTTTTTTGTATGTTTTACAAAATAATCTACTTTATGTATCGGCCTCTAATTTAGATGCAGCCACATATCAGGTAATTATAAATGTGAATTTTTTGTTCCTACTATTAGTTTACAATCTTGTGTAAAAGTATATATATTTGCATATTTAATTTATTAATTATTCATCCACTACAGTTTAAATGCATTTTGCTAATACAGTTTTTTTCAAATTACTTCATTAATTTTGTACAACTCATTATGACTTTAAGGAGAGACTTTGATATTTATGTACCTTAAAATACATATGAAAATTGTATTTAAAAAAAAATCATACATGTACATTAAAAAAGACATTGTGTCATTGCATCACATCCTGGGCATTTAAAACTACCTATTCGTATATTAATTTTCTACAAATATTTATATTTATTATGTTCACCATATGTATTCTTTCTTTTTTATGTGAACTAACTTATATCTCCCTTTCAACCTTCGTTCGCTTCACCCGACAACACTTTGCCTAAAGTTACTTCAAAAATTGTTCTAAGATTTTTTTTATTCTTGTTAACTGTTCTACTTATTCAATTAAAATTGGGAAGTCCAAAACTAAATGACCAAATTGTATTTTTTAGACAATCAATAAGATAACAGTAACAAAATTCTATAGAAATTAGTCACCAAATTTTCCATATTTATCAGATGTAAATAAATATTAAGTAACACTTATAAGGATATAAATTTAATATGACAATATTATCTATTACACAATGAATGAAGTTTTTCATATAGTTACTACCATATGTGAAAGTTGTTACACATAATGCTACATTAAGAAATATTTTTATCAATAGCTTTATACTAATGTGGTTATCATGTACACATTTACTTATTTGTATACTTATTATCATATGCTACTCAAAGTATCATAGATAAAGATAGAGAATTCAACAAAAGTTTTACTATCAGAGTATTGTTTATAACCCCTTGTCCCTAACATATTGCCTTTTTTATGATAAACATAAATATTAATTTTGACTAACCATAAATGTAGCAAGGCTATATAGATAGGCTAGGTTTTAACACAAAAGTTTACCAACGAAATTTGGTATACCTCTAACATTTGTTTTTTATGTATTTATAACTCCTATATTTTGTATCTTCTTCCATGATTTAGTACTTACAATTATAATCTATTTAAAATTATATATATTTATATGTTTAAATTTATCTTTATTTGTATTTTATGCAATCATTTCAAGTAGTTTTATTGCTATTTGGGTTTCTTTATTCAACTTTTGTCAACTAAATAAATTTCAAAGAAAAAGTACATTAATGTAAAAGAGTCCAATTGGATTTAAAATCTGGGCAACACCTTGCAATTTGTTCCCATAAAGATACTATCAAAATCTTTACATATTAGTTTAATGGATAGAAAAACAGTTATTGCACAGTATAAACAACAATTTAAAGAATTGTTCAATACAAGAATAGTTAACCAATACATTGACATAATTGACATTTTATGTATTATGACTTCTATATGAATTCTAATATTGTATAGTAAAAGCTTTGCCATGCTGTAGTAGATTGTTGCACTCATATATCATAAGACCCAAATTATATACATAATCCACAATAAATGATTTTAATTTCATACGGACATCTAAGAGACCCCCTTTCATGTGTAAACTACCATATAAATGTTCCTTAGAAACAAATTCTTCATTCTATTCAATATTTGTTTGATGTTTGCACTATTTTCTTTTCATCATGTGTATGTTTTAAATAATTTTATGTCCAGTAAAAAACAAATTCCATATTATTTATTTTAAAATAATAACATAAATTTATATCTATATGCTGAGATTTCCATATTTTTCTTTGAATGACATTTTGTCAATAATTCTGGGAATGAGATAAAATCAGGTCCTTCGGTAAGAGATTGCTAATTTGTTTCAAACCCATTCTTGCACTCTAAAAATACTGTAGTCAAAAAATGTTTTTTGTTTTTATAAAGGTTTTTAATAAAATAAATATCTATCCATCTATAATGAAATCTAGATTATCCATTCATTAATTCCGTTCTTTACTGTCATGCATGTCAAATTATAATATATGTATATGTATGTACTTTTGTTATGTAAATTGGTGTTGTTCCCATAAAAGCCCCTTTTTCGATTTTCTGAATTCAATCCCAATGGGTTCGGATAATCGTGGTTCGACTTTATTTAAATTACATTTATCTAGTGCATTAACAAGTTCAGAAGTACAATATAGGTGAAGATTATTGTGTTAGGGTTCAATTTAAAAAATGACACACATTTTCAGGTTACATATCAACTGAAATTATTAACAACCGCATTCTTCGCTGTGTTAGTATTAAAAAGGAGGTTAAAAAAATGGCAGTGGGCTGCCTTGGGAATGCTAGTAGTGGGTGTTGCATTAGTACAATTATCCTCCGCGAGTAAAGATAAAAAAGAAGTTGATGTGAATAAACAATCAAAACTACTCGGTTTTGGTGCAGCTTTAGCGGCTTGTTTTATATCAGGATTCGCAGGCATTTACTTTGAAAAAGTTCTGAAGGAGTCTGACATATCCGTATGTATACATAATAATTATTATTAATAATAAGTATTTATTTCAGATTATGTTTAACAGTAATACTGGTTATTGACTTGACATTGTAACCTACAATAACGATATCTAAAGGAGAGACTGCTGTGTTTATTCTCAGTGTAATCAACTTTCCATTCGGTGTAACTTTGAATAAAAACTAGTTTGATTTTTATTTCATTTGTATAAAATTTAATATCAAACACAATACTTTACCACAAAAAAATAAGTAATTAAGTAGCATCCCTTTTACGTCCCACTGCTGGGGACAGGCTTCCTCACTTATATGAGAGAGGTTTTTTAGAGCATAGACCCACCACGCTGCTCCATTGCGGATTGGCAGGCATAGTACACAAGTGTACTCTCATAGTCCGACGTGTCGGCAATCCGACACGACCGGAGAGAGATCAGGCACAGGACGGACGGCTTAACGTGCTCTCCGAGGCACGGGGTTAGATCACACCACCAATTCTTTCCCAACTTCGGGAACAACAAATATTGAGAAAATCTTAATAGAAAACTCAATATCGATTTTGAATTGGCCCGACCTGGGACTCGAACCCAGGACCTCATGTCTGTAGACGAACATGCTAACCACTAGACCAATGAGGCAGTCTACATTACCATATTTATATGTACCATATCTATTTACCATTCTTTACCATATTAATATTTTTTTGTCACCTCTTATGACGTCATCGTTTAGTAATCCTCGACGGCATTTACGAACCTCCATTACGTGAATGCCTTCGTGAATCATAGTATTTTCACTGATTTATGAGAAATCCTCTTTTTATGCACTTTGTTATTGTGTTGAACTTAAAGTACAGCGACATGTATTTGATGCCTTTGTAACTTAGACAACCCACTCACTCTCCGACCGCCGCTGTGCCTCGTCTTTTTAAACCTCTGATATCTTGTAAGATATCTATTTTAATGACATGCTATTAAGAACAGTTTTAATGTATATAAAATATACAACGTATGTTATTTATTTAATAGGACGAGGAATAATTTTGTATAGTATAAAATAACTCGATAAATAACACATATTTTTTTGTAATATTGTAAAAGAGAATCTTTTTATTGCAATTCTGTAGCACATTAATTTATATATGTAAGATAAACCTTACATATATGAACTACATTAATGCGCCTTACATATACTGAACCTTACATATATAAAATTATATTTGATACATCACATTACAAATCTTTGAATTTCTCTTCTTTTCTGTACTATAACATGTATGTGTTATATACAAGGTGTTAGGAGACCGCTCTCGAAAACGAAGACTTCTTTGAACAGTTCGTTGACCGGTGTGTTTGATGATCAGATATATTTGATTTTGTATTGTTGGTTTTCTTCAGTAAAGTAATGTATTCTTTATGAAATTGTCATTAAGCTTTATTAATGGCGAAGCTTAAATAATGTTAAAAACGTTTTAAAAATATTATTTTTTTGTAATCAGGATCGATCTTTTGTCCATCCCATCATAAAAAGTGTCATTAATACTAACGTCTATCTTCATTTTCGGGAAAGGTCTCATATATGCTGCATTAAAATCTGTTGAATAGTTTATAAGTTTGATAGATATATTTTATATATAGTATTATATATAGTAACAGTTTTACCGTATTTGTGTTACGTTTACTCTATTGTATTTTCAGGTATGGATGAGAAATGTGCAACTAAGTCTTGCATCTATTCCGTTTGGAATTATAACACATGTTTTAAGTACTGGGACATTAACAGACTTGTTGAAAGGCTTCGACGGTTTCGTATGGTACTTAGTGGTACTCCAAGCAGCCGGTGGTCTTATAGTTGCAGTTGTAGTCAAATATGCTGATAATATATTAAAGGGCTTTGCTACATCAGTGGCGATCATCATAACGTGTATATTGTCAATGTATATATTTGATTTTCATTTGACGATACCGTTTGCTGCAGGAACTACTTTTGTTATAGGATCAATTTTCCTCTACGGTTATGTACCGAAGAAACAAGAGGCAAGGACGTCATTGAGTGTATGATGATTATTTTCTATTAAATCATTGATCATCAGCAACTGTTGTATATAGTATTTGCCATTATGTACTTATTATAAGTAATTTGAATACTCCCAAGGTGTATGTATTATTTTCATGATCTTGTAATGTATTCTATGAGATTAGATTTACTTATTTTATTTTTTTAATATACCCTTTTTTACACAAATAGATCACAATAAATATAATTAACGTATTTTAATAGTTGCTTAGTTTCATTTTGTGTTGTAAATAATAAATGTTTTGTTGGTGTGGTGAGTTAACCTTTCCGGCCTGAAGTATCAAAAAATTACTCGTGATCCGAACGGGGATACCAAAAGACTCCAGTTTATTTGTATGGGAAACGTCAAGTGAATACCGTTGTACTTCCATGAGGCGACTGAGCGACATACGCGGCCGTACAAATCAACGGAAACAGTGTCGTATATTTGTTTCGCTCTTTCCTTACGGCGGTACTGCATTTGAGTGAGACAAATAACATTTCACTTGCAGATTAAAATAAAACGTGCTAATAATAAAAATGTAGATGTTACGTTACAATTATTTGGGTTTTTTATCCAAAAAATAAACGGGAAAATATTCTTTTATCTTTTAGGGTTAACTTTTAGGTTTATTACATAAAATATGAAGAACGTGGCTCTTCTAATACTCAAAGTTATTGAATGAAAACACATATATGGGGGATTTCAAATCCCCCGCTTCGGGTCGGCTAGGTTATATATATGTATGTATATTCGTAGCGAAAAGACCACAAATGTAGTTCCTAGAAAGAAAATATGGAGGTAAGATAAGTGCTGATAATTAAAAGTGCGTGCGTACAACGTACACATGTCAGAAGTGAATCTTCTTTGGCAAAGAAATTTGTAATTCTTGTTTATATTTATACAAATGTAAAAGTTTAGATTTCAGAGACTTAAAGGGTGGGCAAAAGGAAGGATATGTTAGGATAAGAATCCTAAGTGTTGAAAATTAATACAAATAATTTATTGAAATCGAGAATGACGAATTGTAAGTAAAGATGCCACATGTTTTTTGTCAAGAATTTATGAAATATTTTTATTTTATATTTTACGAAAAATAGTACTTATATAAAATGATTAAATGACGAGTGGCAAATAAAAATGTCACATGTTATTTGTAAATATTAAAACTACCTAAACCTTTTAACGAATTAGTATTAAAAAAAACGCTTAACATCCTCGTGAAGCTAATCACGCGTTTCATCCGTAAAAAATTTACCCTCATGTACCTAAAGAAGTTTTATTTCAAAAACTATCGTTAAATAAAATGGAACCTTTAAAGGTTTTTGCACTTGTTTTCATTATATGTGTATATTTAAATAATAAAAATAAACAGTAACCGATATTTAATAACGGTAAATGCTATTTTATAACGGTACCACATTTTGTTACAATATCCGATATCGTTGTTATTTTGGAATGTTCTTTGAGTCAATGTATTATGGTTCGTTTTAATTTGCAATCATATAGCTTTTTACTAGTGATAGCTTAGCGTTGGACTGTAAAATCACTTCATGGTAAGTGACGATACAATGTAAGTTGGTAACGCGCTGATCCTGTGAGAGGTAATTTACTTCTTATAGGTTCTACACAGCATCGTAGGTACCGGAACACATCGTTTTAATTGACGGCATGTTTTAGGGGGCAGGGACGTCCACGACCGAAGCTTCCAACCAACACTTACTCGGGACAAATTTGAAAATGATATTTCTGAAATTTGCCCTTCCCGGAGTCGAACTCAGGGCCTCTATTAGCTAAGCGAGTAATTAAAGTTTTAAGTTCGTATTTCTTAATGGCGCTTATTATTTTGAATAAAAACATTCTCAACATTTTGTTTTTTGTAAAACCACAAAATTCACGTAGAAATTAACATTAGGACATCTTCAGTGTATTTAGATCTTCTATCTTGCATGAACTTCTTAAACTCCTTTCATATAAATGACACTGTGCTACATTTGCCAAGATAAATAAAATGTTTAAAAAATATTTGATTTTGAGTTAAAAGTATTCTATTGTAGATTAAAATTTTGAACAAGATACAAATACAGCGAGTATGAAAGTGAGTATTAAAAAAAAAGATTATTAATGATTAAACATATGAATAAGATACAAATATAAGGAGAATCTGTAAGTGGATGATTAAAAAGCAAGTAGGAATTCAAAACATTAACTACAGGTCTCATTTATTTATTTAAATCTATAAATAAAGTACAATCTTATTTCTAACATCTATAGTTCCTGAACTAAAGATAACTAATATGAGTTTATGATCTTCCGCTTTCTCATTTGTTCTAACCAATTCTCTAATTGCTGTTCGGGAGTTTGTGGGTTTTGTTTGTAGTAATCTTTTGGTGGTTTTCCCTCTTCTAGGCGCACAAAGTAGTGGCAATACTGGTAGCGAACTTCGCCAAGTCGCGCTCTTGCATGTCTTCTTATACCTTTGATATGCATACCTTTACCCGCGAAGGATTCAGCTGAAATATATTCAAGTAATAATTAATATCTCAACAGCTTGGCCTGTTATCAGTGTTTTTTTTCTATAATGCATACAACTGCAATAAGGACCTTAATTATTTTAAGTAGTTTTTGACTATGGTTTTATATTGATGGTAATAAAGTCATAAGATAGATACTAACCCAGTTAGAAGTAATTTACTACTTATGATTTTGACTGGTAGGCTAATCATCTAGCTACCAGCAAAGCGAGGCCATCCATTTCTATGGCAAGTAGCTGGATTTGTTAAGAGTGCATCCTGTGAGCCATTTACAATTGAAATAGGAGACCATGAGCCTGTTAGGGCACATTGTATCAAAGTAAAGTATACTGTAACACAGCACCATGAACAAAGTACAGTGTGTACCACATGTGTCTGACTCAGTAATCACATACTATATCTTATATATAAACAATTTGTATGAAAGGGTTTCTATCACACTACTCCAAAAAAGTTTCGTCAAATTTTATGTATATTTGTTGTGTCTGAGGATAAGTTGTAAAGTATATTTATGCTATTTCCATCCCAATTATTTCAATAGTGATATTGTGCAGTGAGAATCACCTAGTTTTTTTATATGTTGTTTTTTTATATCAGCTATTCTTGTTGCAAAATTGTAACTGGCTACATTGAGAAAAGATTGACTTTTTTAAATTTCAAGTCGCTTGTGAATAGTTGTAAAGAGCTTGAGGTGATTGAAAGAATGAGTTTATTTATCTTAAGCTAACTTTTCATTATTGCCTTTTTATAAAACCAGTATCTAATAAATCTGTTGGGTGGTTTCTAAATCTATAAGAGATATATGCAGAAGTATTTTCAGTTCACATGTATATAAAAAAGTATTGTTTGCACTGTTAAAATACACCATTTGTTTATTTTAGCTAATCTATTAAATGGCTTAATCAAATTAAATAAGATTTTAACTATTAGAATGGTTAGGGTTTTAGCTGGTACAATATAAATATATTTTTATAATTATGAAATAATACTAGTGTAACTTTTTTGTTAACATTGTGGTACTGGTTGTTCTTTTACTATGGAAATAATTACCAATTGATAATAAGAAAATCATTACATTTTAAAGGTAAATGAAATATAAATTAAAGAGGCAATGCACTATAATAATCCCTGAAATAGCATTTTGACTTGATGAATTTAATGATATCAAAAGGATTCATTAAACTATTGAATTCATCTAATTTAACATATTTCATATATATTTTTCAAAATCCTCTTTCAATCTTTAACTGTATCATGTCAATTATTTTATTTATGCCTCAAAAGCTTTATATGCAAGAATTTTTTTGTAACACAGTCATTGTTGTGATGTGTGAGTACCAAGTATTTAACCCTTGTTAAAATAATTTGCAGTCTCTTCAGTTTCATTATAGCACAGTTGTGCTGTATTTAGTAATAATGCGATATTAGAAGTGTATTATAATACACTACTCTATTGTATTTATACTGATAAAAGTAATGAATTGTAGAGATGCCGAATGTAATTTGAAACCTGGGATGGATCAATGGCAGACCACAATTTTCCAGCAAATTCAGAAAGTGGTAGGATCAACTAAACTTAATAAATAAATTCTTTCAATTAACTGAGATTGTTATTTATTCTTTATATAGCCAATTATAAGATTTTGCCAAATATAATAGATAAGAAGGGATATGTCAAATTTAACACTAAAATATATAACAGACGGTTAAGGCTAAGAAGTATTTATTTACAAAATATTCTAATAGTAGTAAATATATTTACCTATCCAGAGATTGCTTTTAAATTCAACATTGTGTTCAGCTACTGCTAAACTTTGTGCTTCAATTATGGCCTCTTTGACAAATACAGCACCTTTTTTATTGACATAACTTAATTGCTTAATAGCTTCATCTACTGTCATTCCTCTGACAAGGCAAGCTATGTACCAAAGTTTTTCTGGACTGTATTTAACATTAGTTTTCTGGTGGCATACAAACTGCAAAATACAAATTTATTATATATTAAAAACTGATAATCTTACGATGGAAAACACTAATTGTTCAAAAGTTGTTGTGATAAAGGGAAATAGTTATAATGTAATTAAATTTTTTGTACAATTTTCCAATATTAACATTCCAAAAATTCTTACAGCTGGCCTTGGACTTTCTCCTAATTCTTGAGGAGGGTATATTTTCTTATTATACCGTAAAAAATTCTTTGGTACTATCGACTTCGTCCATGCAAAATCTTTTGCTGAAGTGTGTAGGTTATTTTTAATGTCATTCTGTATTATTTTGGAAAATATGCCTTTCGTGATACGAAACATGGCATTAATATGATTTAAAAAACGACAATGCACTAAAATTGTAATATTTTAAGGCCAATTCTTTTATATTGTACAATTATCTTTTAATTCTTTAACACTTTATAATTCACATAGTTATTTTGGCGTATTTTGAAAGTTGACAGATGTATTAAATTACAGAATATAAGCAAATATAGAGTACAGATTAGTATTACTAATCTGTTAACTTTTTTGTACGTAGCTATGCTGTATTTTAGGGGGTCGAAAATTTAGTTAGCATCTAAAAATGGCTGCGTAATTAAAATACAGCTAGTGAATGACCTAAATGAAATCTTTAAAACGAGTCCTATAGTCACAATATATGAAAATGCCTGCGATATTCAAAAGAATATTAATATTAATGGGAAAAGGAATTAACACGAATTCATTGAGATAAATACTCCCACTGGTATCAATTGTATATTGGGATATTACGATTATTATTCAAAACGTTTTAATGCTAAACTATAACTATTTAGGGTTTCTTGTTTTCATCTTCTTTTCTGGAGACGTGCCAACCTTCGGCGGAAAAGAGAGCCGCTCTCTTGGCTTCTATTGGATGTGTTAACCTCACATTGCCTGCCGTAGTTAAAGCGATGATGGGCAATGAGGATTGTTGGAAAGCTGTAGTTTCCTTCTGCGGAGAGGTGATGGCGCAGAAGGAGACAGCAGAGCGGCTGAGGGAGCATTCGTAGCCGCTTCCGTCATTCGCAGGGGCAGGATCGGACGCTGAAGTGCGGCTCAGGACCTTCGTCTTCCCCCTTTGAATAACCTCTGGATAGCAGATACGGATTCTGTTGCCCAACAGAGAAGTCCCTAAAATTGTGGACGGCGTACCGATGCTCCAGACATGCCACCCTACTAAAGTACGAAGAAAAAATAAAGAGGGCCCATTATATCAACGGGCATCGCCATCGGGTCGCTGCGGTCGAGCATTGCCGTGCCCTACCCGTGGTCCCGTTACAAGGCGACGCGGAGGACCGACTCCAACAGGTTTTTAGCCGGTAACCGTTCAGCAAAACCGAATATGCCCCCCGTGTTGCTCTGGGTATCCGTGAGGATTATTCTGTCGGAATAAAATGGTTTCTTGTTTACATGATTCATACTTAAACATTGACCCTCATTTTGTAATGCAGAGTGTATTTAGTGTATAAGAATGGAATTTTTTCTCACTTGCGCAATTGAATCGCGTCTACGCCTGGAAAATAAAAGTCTCACGTAATGATACTTACTGTGCCCGATGTTATACCGCCTGGCTTTAGCGCCCACCCACAACCCTCCTTTTGTCGTCGGTCCACCTTGTCGGGGGGTCTGTCTACACTGCGCCTTCCGGTTCGTAATCGCCACATATATATGAAAGATCTAGGAGTTATATATTGATTCACATTATTATACCACTCATCACACAATTTTTCCATATAAAATACAGCAAAACTTCTCTTAAGAAGTGGCTAAACAAAAGGGCAATCTCAAGGGCAGGGTAAGACAGTAAACAAAGTGGGTTTTAATTGTGTAGTTTAGTGCTATCCAATTTAGTTTCGTGGACTCGAGGTTAATTTGATTTAAAAATATACTGCTTATAAATTAAAGTTGTACAGGGTAATTCACAATTGTATGTAATTGTTAAAAAACCACAACTTCACAAGATGCTACATAGTGCATTTAAAAAAAACATTACAAAAGTACAAATACCTATAGTTTTAAGTTAAATGAAAGAATGACTAAATGCCATGTCTGAAAGCATATATGTATATTACGTACCTAGGGAGGAAAATAGATCATTCTTCGCCGCGAAATACTTCAGGTGAGGATGTCTTATTTTTCTACAATGGTACATATATAATTATATTTGAGTATACTGGAATGCAGAGTTTGACCTCTTCGATTTGATTTTTCAATTTTAACGAATTTAAAACTTAACTAATCGTCTCGTGTTTTGAACTGCCCTTGGATCAAGTGAGCTCGGCGCATGCGCCGAACAAGCCGCGCCAAAATCAGAGAGAACAACACTTCTTTATGATAGTATTACAAAATTTGGACTGCTCAATAGTTTTAGCAGTCTATGCACCACAGTACTAATAAATAAAATTTGACTTTCGATTTTAATTACACTAGTTTTACTTTTAATTTATTATTATTTATTTTTTTAATTTATTTATTTTAGGTCGCTTTTTAACTACTAAGGTCATTAGCGACCACAATGCCTAGAATAACATTTACAACAGTTTATAGATATTAATCATTTTTACAAACTTTATAGTATCTATATAATCCTCATTCAAACAATCTTTTAAATTATTGCTTAGTGCGCATAATTGCTTTTCATTAGTATATAAAGGGCAATCGATTAGTAAATGCGAAACAGTAAGGTCTAGTCCACACTTGCATTTGTTTTTGTCACCCTTCGTGATAATGTGAATATGTGTCACATTTGTGTGGCCAATATTCTTAATGTGCTAGTACTTTAAATTTAAAGTATTTTATTAAATATATGAAACTTTTGTGGTTTATAGACCTATTTGAAAAATATATTATTTATACTTACTTACTGTGGTTATTTGTAGATATTATGGGCCATTTGCAGCAACCACAGCCTTGGTAAATAATATATTTTTTAAATGATTTCTTAATATTGTATACTTTCTTGTAATTATTTTATCAATTAACAAGCAGAAATACAAACTACAATAAAAACAGTAATTGTTTAATTAGGTATCTGAATAAAAACTGTTTGCCATAAGCAAATAGAAGATAAAAAATAAGAAATCTTAATTAAGTATTAGTTCTATTAAGTATTCAGATTAACAATTGTTCAGATTAAGTGGCTCAAATTATTTATCTTGATAAAATAAAAATCTACAATATTTGATGGAAAGCACAAGAAAATATGGAACGACTGACACTAAAATTGTTACAGGGGGAAATCCAATATTAATTGAATAAAAATATATGAGAATATTTAGTATGTATTTACATATTTCATATAACACAATATTACAGATGAATTATAAAATTGTATAAAAGTACAGTACACATGTAATATAATAAATTTTCTAAGTAACATTCAGATAAATCTCAGCTGGATATATTTCTGATCATATTTCTCATTGTCAACAAATTAAGTAATGGAAAAATATTTTTTAGCAGTCTTATAATATTTAATGTTTAGCTCCCATTAAATAACACTTTCTTTTGTGCCGAAAATATACTTTGCTATAATTACTGAAGTACTTCTACAAGCAATTGTCAGTAAAACATAATACAGTTTAAAACAGATCTATTACATTTTGCCTCAAAATCATGTAGCAGTTCATCAATATCATTGTCCAAGTCTTCACTTTGAGCCATTTTAGTAACCATGTCACTGATTAAGAACGCCCCAATTGTAGCTTCTTCATGGTTATCTTGAATATCAATATTAATAACATGTACAGGTTGATTATAAATTGACCTCTTAGAACCAAACCACTCTATAACTTGATCATAGACTCTCTCCTCACAAGTTATTATTACATCAAAACGTTCAGAAGAGACTTGAAACTTTTCTGGACTATGTTTTATTCGCCTATTTCTGTCCAGCATATGCAATAGACCATTTTGTGTATAATATGCTTTATCTTTCTCTAATAAATCATTATAAATATCATCATAAGGTACACCGAATTCATAACAATTGGGGCGATCTGCTGACGCTCCAGGCAACTTAACCTTTTCTCCAGTGCCATAAGATTTAACTTTAAATCCCTTTTTGGCTAAAAAGGCATGAGCTTCCATACTTCTGTTCATATTGGAAGAACACACAACCGCAATAAAGAGGTCTTCCATCCTGGATTACCTTTTAAACAATTTATTAAGTTTTAATAGTTACGTCGATTTGCTATTTCCACATATTGAAACTTGTTTATTCTTCGATGTATTGTCAAGTTTGTGGTGTAAAATGTATTTACTGCTATAATATCACAGATGTAATATATTAATATATTTACAACTCAATAACTTATTGCAGATTTTTTACGTGACATTAGTTAATGGTTATGGATATATATCAGGGTTACCAACATGTGTTGTCCGATTACACAAAATGTCAGTGTTAAATTCCAAAAATAAGAAAATAAATTCACATATACATGAACATTTAAATTGAGCTTGTTAAGCTATTATATGAGTTTTAATTAAATTACTTCAGTGTTAGAAGAGACACTTTTTGCAATTCTAAAAGCGTTATACATATATAAACCTTTTCTCGTTATATTTTCTATCGTCGAAAGCGTAAATCATTAAAAATGTTGGTTTTGATTACAAAAGCTATTCTAGGATTTGTATTTAGACTTATTTTTTAGTTAACTAGTATGTTTTGTTTTAATCTGCAGTGAAATCTTGTATCTCTCACTCCAACAATCATGATTAAAGAAAGAGCGAGACAACTTTACATTGTCACTTGTGGGATGTCCCAGCGACACAACTGGCTAAAATATTATATAAATTAACCTTAAAAATCGTAACTTGTGTAGCTGCGGTGGCGTTAATATGTAAGTTTCCATCTGCTGATACCCATAAATCTTTCCAATTGTATTATTTGCCCTCAAGTCGGCATATTTAATATTTATATTGTCAAATAAAAAAAATGTTGAGTAAAGTAAATGTTATGTTATAAACCATTCATAAGTTCTTCATGTTTGAAGTTTCAATTACTCTATGTTCAAGTATCTAATCTGTATGACTTATTTAAAAAATAAAAGCTATTAGTATAGTAAAGTGTCTATTATTTTGAAATTTCGGCAATTTATTTTCAATAGGTTATTTATTACGAATTTAACATCATGCTACGTAAATTAAATCAGTATTTATTGCAAAAGCACTGTAAACATATATTGATACCAAAATGTACATTTTTAACTAATGATTACACATGTAATGAAGCTTGGAACACACAAATATCTTCACCGTTGCTTACTAAAATGAACCTTAATGATTTCTATAATATATTAGACCAAAAATTTTCATCCAAGGGCGTAATAAGCGCAATAGATGTGGATATATTTGCAAATGCCGTAAGGGATCCTTCGTATCTTGATGAACTTAAGGACCTGTTACACAAGCTTAGACTTACAGCAGAGACAGGTAATACTTTGGAGTCAACACATCATGCCACCATAAGAAACTATATGGAATTTGGGAGTATTCCAGAATTATTACAAATCCTTGAAGATCCTCTAAATTTTGGAGTCTTTCTAGATTTTTACACTGTTAATATTTTACTAGACAAATTAATTAAATCTGGAACTTATGACCAAGCGGCTAACGTAGCATCGTTTATTATGTTACAAGAAGATTTTAAAAATGAGATAACAAATAGCTTATGCCAATATGCTTGTTATAAATACCTATCAGAGTACAAGAGTCCACCTCAGGAACCAATTAAAGAAGAGGATAATAAGAAAAAAGAAGAAATTAAAATAAGGATCAAGTTTTTGAGAAATCCTTATAATGATGATCATTTTGATTTAAAAGATCTTAAAACTTTGTCTGGTAAAACATTAGCTTGGATATCAAAAAACAGTACTGATAATGTTAATTGTAATTTGCAAATATTAGGTTGGTTGTTTTACAAAAAAGTGGATACTTTATTGTCATTGTGTAAGGAACTAGCTATTAAAAATACTTTTAAATTATATCCTGAGGTATTAGAATTAATTAAAAATGAGAGTGAATTATATGAGGAAGAAATCAAAGAGAAACTGAATAAATGTATTGAACTCTTGAATAAATCAACAAGTGTGGAGGGAAACTTAGAAGCAGCAATACAAGTTTTAGTAGAAAATGCTATAAACAGAACACAGAATAAAGATATTGCTAAACAAAAAGAGGTAAGTGTCATTTTTTTGCTAAAGATAAACTCACAGTTTTGTATGCTTAGTACTTGACAAAGATGTCACCTGACGTAATTGATGATCTAGGGTAATATAGTAGAATACCTCATAAATGTTTTTACATATTTATTTTTTTGCTTTATGGCACAACTATGCTAGTAGGATGGTACTTACCCTTGAAGCTTCTCACCAGTTCATTTCTAGACAAATTAAAATCTCATAGTGGAACCCACAGAGGCAGCAGGTGCTCTTAAAACCTTGAGGATCGGTTGTTCATAAGACAATTTAGAAAATACAATTTCCTAGCTTTTAGCCAGCACCTAGGATCTCTGGTGAAGAAAATTCTAGCAAGAGAGGTAGTTCTTTTTAAAAATTGCTAAAACAATTAAATAAATTGTAATACAGATTTAAAGAAATAATATATAGTTTTCTCTGGAGTTTCAATTGGGTACATCATTTATCATTAAGATATAAAAAAAATAAGTAAAGTATAACTGCAAGGCCATCAAAAAGGTCAGTATCATCTAAAGACTTAATAGATAGTGAAGGCATTTTATTAGCACACAAGTTAAAAGAAAATATCATTTATTTCAGCTATTTTTAAATTGGGCCCAGATAAGAGAGGATAAACTTGAAGAGCAATCTCAACGATTGGATAGAGCAAAGCGAATAAGTTATATTGAAGAGAAACAAAAAGAGATGCAAGTCGATGAACAGAAACTATGGTTCTTTGAAAATGAGGAAGATATAGACCTACAAATAGAGGAAAAAGAACAACTTCAAAAGAAGAGTGCTGTGAAGAAAAATGCTCAGGGTAAAGACGATGAGAACTATATACCGCCTGAAATTTTGCCTAAACGGAGATGAAAGTAAATAAGTAACCAAATTTCATTGTAATATTTTATTGTTCCATCCCTTATTAATGTATTACAATTAATTAGTTCTAAAAATAATTTTGTTATAATTTTTACACCATTTAGTTACTTTAACCCACTCAAGATTTCAGGTTTGTATCAGTAAATGTTATACCAGTCCAACTGCTGAAAATCAGGTTTAATTTGATTTACATTGATACCATTTAGCATTTGGGTTCAAGCTTTTTTGTAGTGTCATTTTTGCAATGTCACTCTGTCTGTTTGATTTTATATGCAAACCATTCTGTAATACAAAAGGCATGATAATATGTCACAACAAAAATGTTCACTGCAGTTTACTTAGTATTGTCTTCTATTTGGAATTTTATTTGTAATTATAAAAATAACTGTATATTATTAAAGTCAACATTTGGTTTTGCCTTATGCAATACAAAATAAACAATCTTCAAATTTTTTATTAGCGTTTTCTAAACTTATAATTTAGTATGTTAGGTATACATATATGCAATATGTAATTTATTAACAAAACAAACAATTTTCTTCAACATGTTGCCATACTAAAATATCTCCATCATATAACACATCTGTGTATAAAAGGGAGGTATTTTTCCTTATTCACATACCCTTAGAGCAACGTTTTCCCCCGACGCAGCAGGGCCCTTCTACGGGCCCACCCCTCGGCAGAGCTTCTGCGCTCGCCATCCCTCTCGGTNACTTATAATTTAGTATGTTAGGTATACATATATGCAATATGTAATTTATTAACAAAACAAATAATTTTCTTCAACATGTTGCCATACTAAAATATCTCCATCATATAACACATCTGTGTATAAAAGAGAGGTATTTTTCCTTATTCACATAGTAGCTTGTATTCAAAACCTCGCATACAAAACATCATCTACAATTATTTGTTAAAAATGGCTTAATTTTAAACAAATCCTAACGATATGCCTTGCCTTGTTAGAAGAGGGACCTAATACTGGCTTTATGCAAAAAGAGACTTCTATTAGACTATTTTTTAAATTGTGTTCTACCCAACACTACTCAATATGGGTGTAACTTTATTAAGAGGGAATAATACACTAGTGATCCTGTTAATAGTTAGTGTGTACAGCTTTGTCTATAACATTCAGAACTATCATATTGTTCTAAACAAGTTTTACAGATAAGATATCAGCAAGAGATTCTCTTGTTGATTGTTATTAGACAGTAGTTATTCTTTAAAAAAATATATATTCATGACATTTTACATATAAAGTGTTTGAACCTGTATAAATTCAAGTATTGTTATTGAAATATTTCTGCTTTGTTAGTAAGAGTGCTCTTTATATATAGTTTGATCTTATTTTTTTTCATTGGGTCACTAAACTGGTAACAATCCCTAGCAATACAATTAGAATGGTCATTCGATGTCATATGAAGAATTGTTATCTAATTGAAGTGATCACTTGCGTTACTATGTCTGAAGTAGACGTCTACTTTAAAATTAGTTTTAAAACTAAACAAAAAGATTTTTGACATAACATTACAATTGTAGGCGTAAAGCAGGGAACAAGTACGGTTCACAAATGCGTGTTGGGCTACTTTTATGTATATGTGAACTTTGTAGTCTATGATTAAATCCTAATCTCAAGCTTCGGCGCGGGGGAGAAGGGGACGGACGCTTCAATGGCGGGTGGTAAAAACGATGCGAGTAACAATTATTGATATGCGATATTTAATTGAAATACATGAAGAAAACAACTCTATACCCAAACAAAAGGACATTACAGCTACGTTCGTACGATAAATTGACAATTGAAACGTCTTTTGATTTTGTAAACAGGTAAAAGATCGTGGAAAACAAAATTGTAGACGTTCCGATATCTCTGGCGAATCTAAATAACGGTTAAAAACTTTAAAAAACAAAATCATGTCTAAAATTTTGCGTTTACTCTTAAAGAAACGTAAATTGTTATAGATGTAAATCGTGTGACTTCAATTCACGGCATCTGTTATTATTATAAGTGGTAGAGAAAGAGTTCTTGAACACATTCTAACCTGTCTCAAAGAACGTTAAGTTGGGCTACAGTATTCCAAGATACTTCGCACAAGTGAGTAATAAACAACTTCATTTGTCGTACATAAGAACTTGCATATGGTATTCGTTGATCTGGAGAAGGCATATGATAGGGTACCCCGTGAAGTCTTGTAGTGGGCTTTGAAAGAGAAAAGAGTGCCTGGGAAATACCTGCGTCTTATCCGGGCTATGTACGGTAGAGCAACTACATACGTTCGCTCCGCAGCCGGCGAAACTAACAAATTCAATGTGGGCGTAGGTTTGCATCAGGGATCGGCTTTAAGCCCTTTTTTGTTCCTCCTGGTAATGGATGCACTGACATCAAACATACAAGAGGAAGCACCCTGGTGCATGCTGTTTGCCGATGACATTGTGCTTGTTGGAGAGGATGGAGCTNATTTGTCGTGAAATAAAACCTGCTAGTTTAGAAGCCTATAATGACAGCGAAAAGAAAGTTTAGTCTAACTGGACTTCCAAATCACGGACATCTACTTCCCGTAAGGGAGAGTTGTCCACGTAATAAATGTAATTCACTGTGCCTTTTTTGTAAATTTTACAAAAAATACACAGCACAGACATGTATTCATTAATATTTAATGCCATTAAATTGTTTTTATACCAAATTGTAACGTTGTTAATATCTTCCTGGAGTAATAAGCGATCAATATTATTTGTAATAGTGCGATATATTTTTAAGTCGTCAGAATATAATTTAAAATTTGATATAAGAACGTAACTAAAATCGTTGATGAATATTAAGAATAAAAGTGGGCCCAAGTGAGATCCCTGGGGAACTCCCGAGGGACAATATTTAAAACAAAAGAGTGTCGTTAGTTGGGATCGACTTTTTGAATATGACTTACACCACCTTAATAAAGAACCGTGAATCCATGATTCAATTTTAATAATAACATGCCATGATTTACTTAATCAAATGCTTTTTTGCAGTCGGTATAAACAGTGTGTACTTCGATATTTTTATCTAGCTCTTCTATAATATTCGAAACATATCGCATTAGGTTGGTAGTTGTTGACCTACATGGCATAAAACCTTGTTGGGGCTTATATACTTTCTTAACAGATAAAGAAGCTTCCGTAGCAAAAGTGCTTCAAAAACTTTGGCACTAGATGACAATATCGAGATTGGTCTGTAATTTGCGATAATTTCTAATGATCCATTCTTATGTATGTGGGTAATATGGGCTACTTTCTATTTAATGGGAAATACCCCAGTTCTCAGTGACAAGTCAAAAAGGAATCTTAGGGGGTAGGCTAGAGTTTCAGCACACTTTTCCTTCATCAGGTCAGGCCCATTACCCTTGTTGCTATTAAGAGTGACTACGTACATACGAACGTCATCTTAACTGACGGAAACAGAAGTAGCTAATATTGATTAGGATTGAAATTTTTACCTAGTGTAGAATTTTAATGATTTATGGCCGCCCATTGCTCTGTCTTGGTCTAGAAACGTTTCGTTTGGAATGGGGTTACTGTTTGTCATTTTGTGTTTACAAAACCGCTAAAAATATTTGGGATTATCACAGAAATTATTTGGGGCTCATTTTTTGAACCTAAAGGTAAGCACAAGATTAAATGCGGTGTCTTATTTTTCATACCGTTAGACTAAGATCCCACTACAAAATAGCTACAGTCATACTTATAGAGTAACAATAGAAAATTTTGATGCTTAGCTATAACAGGGGCAATATGTTTAGACAGGTTTGAGTTTTTTTTTTTATTTAATGTAGAATTCAATAAAGAGTTCTATCTATCTATCTACTATTAATAATTTATACATCAAATTAAAGATCATTTTTATTTCAATAATAAACTTCTGGTGTAAACTACATGTTTAAGAGTGAAAGAGACTTAGCATGCTACATCATTTGTTAGGCAAGGATTTCACTTGTCTGTTGTAGCTTCGTAAGTTATTCTTTTGTAACATCATCAGTCATACATTGGAAATCATAAGCAATATTTGACAATTCAAAAATACTTTAAAGGCCCATTAGAAGATTTTTTTTAATTTGCATATATTGCATTAGGAATGTTCATTTTGCAGCTTCGAAAGATCAAGCTGTATTTTCTGTAGGATATCTTCAGTCCTCTTAGACTTTTCAGCCTTAATGCTATCCTCTAAATCTATGATCTCTCTTGACAATATACCAGTGTCATTTACTAATAATACAATTGTATTGCATTCTGAATGTAATAATGCCAATAGTTTATATGCTTTCTTTGCTTGATCATCCTTTTTTGCATCCTGAAATAATATTAATAAGAATATAAAACAATTCATAGTCAACTTATTTAAACAACTCCTTAAAATATTTTCATAGAAAGAAACGTTTATGTGATTATTTACAGATGGCGCTGTACACTAATATTTCAATAATCAATTTATATTTTAAAAAACTGTATTAATATCAAGTTTGGCTGTATTTAAACTTGTATGGATGAGTACAAAGTAAACAGTTATGGATTAGCTGCTCCCTGTGGTGATACCCGCGTAGTTTCTGGGTACCACTTCTTCTAAACTATAAGCAACCTAAGTTGCTCTTCATAATATCAACTATCTGCTCGTATTACAAATTTAAACAAGTTACATAAAGGGAGAGTGTGAAGTAATAGATGGAATGCTTTATTGAACACCACAAGAGAAACACATACAACGACTTATATATACGTAATATACAAATATATACGTAATAGTAGGAATTGGAAATACAATGACAATTGAAAGACTTACTTTGAAAAGTGTCTCATCGGCTATTGAAAAACATCTATCCAATTGGCCTTCTAAAGTGTTGATTTCTTTTTGAAGCTGCCTCGTGTCCTCTAATATTTTTTTTATTTCGGCGTTTTGTTTGACAACGTTACCTATTATTTCTAATATTCGTTTCGTATAAATATGCCTGGAATGGACAAATAGCATTTTTTTTGTTTTATCTGTCAAAATTTAACCTTTTCCAAAATTTCTTTTAAATATCAGAGTGACTTTCTTAAAAACAAAAAAAAAAAAAAAAAAATATGAAAGTATGTGCATACAAAGTACACATGTCAGAAGTAAATCTTCTTTGGCAAAGAAATTTTTACGTTTAGTTTATATTTATACAAATTTAAAACTTTAGATTCCTCAGACTTAAATGGAGGGAAAAAGGAAGGTGGTAGATTTGTTACCAACTATTGACGATATAAAAAAGCTTTTTGAGCCTACTTGAATAAAGAATTTAAGGTAAAAGGTAAGTAGCAGCCTACTAATGTCCCACTGCTGGGCACAGGCCTCCTCACTCATATGAGAGAGGGTTTTTAAAGCATAGACCCACCACGCTGCTCCACTGCGGATTGGCAGGCATAGTACACAAGTGCACTCTCATAGTTCGATGTGACGGTAATCCGACACGACCGGAGAGAGATCGGGCGCAGGACCGACGGCTTAACGTGCTCTCCGAGGCACGGGGGTGGATCACACCGCCAACTTCCCAACTTCGGGAAAATATTAAGAAAATTTCAATAGAAAACTCAATATCCATTATTGAATTGGCCCGACCCGGGACTCGAACCCAGGACCTCATGTCTGTAATCGAACACGCTAACCACTAGACCAATGAGGCAGTCAGTAATGAATTTAATTGTCATTAAAATATTAAAGTGTCGAAAATTTATACAAATAATTTACTGTAATCTCAAGTGACTCATTGTAAATAAAAATGCCACGTAATTTTGACAATATTAGAAATTATTAATAAAATTTTGTTTTTAAATTTAGAAAAGAGATTCACGCAATATATTTTTTTTATGAAAAGTAGTATATTAAATGAGGAGTGGCAAATTCAAATGCCACGTGCTATATGTAGATATTAAAACTACCTAACTATCAAACGACTTAGCATGCAAAAAACGTTGCACATCTCCGTGACCCGAATCACGCGTTTCATCAGTAAAAATTTTAACCTCATGCCTAAAGAAGTTTCTCTTTTAAATAAAGTTAACCTTTTATTTCATTCATCACACTTCAGTACAACTAACAAAATTACACAAATATGCTATAAAAACACACAATTTTAGCAGAAACATGTGATGCCGAAAATGGGAACACAGATCCGGAACAAACACAGAATGAAGAAAATTAAAGCTGTAAAAATAATAAAAATCTATATATAATTAATAACTAAATATACGATAATAGATATATTATGGTGGTCTCGGATGACCCCTTTCCTAAATCCGACCCTGGTTATTCATCAAATTAAATTGACAATCTATATTGATTACAACATGCAAAAAGTTTTACAAAAACATATATTATTCATACTAATATCTATTGTGGTTAAAAATAAATAAATATATTGTATAAATATAAAATAAAAGGAAAGAAATAGTACCTTTTATTACCACCTCTTAGTTTCTCATATTTAATTTTGAGTTGATTTTTCAGTTCCTCCTTCTTTTCACATTCCTCTTTAATCCCTTTTGCAGTTTCTTTTAGGTTTATCAATATTTTTCTGCATTTATTCCTTTCAGACTGATAAAAGAATGATATTTCATAAGAAATACTTATAATTACATGAAATTATGATCATGAAATACTATTTGTATTACATTATCACAATTTTTTAATTTTATATAATTGTGCATAAAACATAACTAATACACATGAAGTACCCTGGATTTCTAAAATATGATGGTAAATAAAATTTGTTTTAACCTAACCAGGCTGTAGCAGAGCATTTGAAATTCCACTTGTATGAGATCAATAAAACCGAAATGGTGGATTCACAACACCTATATTACTATTATTAGTACATTTTGTTTTAGTCTGTTAGTGACATGTTATTTCTCTCACTCCAACAAACATGGTTTTGTTACAGATTTCTGTACAAATGAACTGGGGTCTTTCCGATGACAATAATTTTTTTGAACCAATTGAGCAGGTAAAGCTAAATCCAACATTTTATGTAAAAATATTACAAAAAAACTTACTTCATTTAAGGAATTAGTAGTTCTTAGTTTATCAATTTCAACTTTCAGTGACAAATTTTTGGATGTTAGCTCTTCGCTTTTGCCATGTAGTGCACTTATATTTTGATGTACTTTTTCAATAATATTATCTATATCATCAGACTCAATATCTGTTATACCCACTGCGCTAAGTATATTTTGCATGTTTCTCAAGTCTAATTCAGATCTGTCGCAATTTTTTTGAGCCTGAAAGAAAATTTGGGTCAGTGGTATACAAAATAACCAGTATTTCTTATAAATACAATAGCTATTCTCAAATTAGTTTGCCTATACAAGCAGAGACGTCAGCTTTAATTCAGGACAGGATAAATTTAGGTAATTTCCATAAAAAAAAACTTCTAGAAAACATTCTAAACATGTCACATAATATATACACATACTCACTATCATAAGAGGCTATTATACTGATATAAAACATTTATTTTTTATGTTCTGCTAAATATGCTAGTGTGTATATTTAATCTTTTATTAAGAAGATTTATCAAGAGATCATACTATGATTTGAAGTTTTACTTAGACTATATAAAAGTGTGGGAGTGAATGAATTGTTCTAATCAAAACTAAATAAATACAACATTATATTATAATGATGATGAGAAAAAAGGACTCTTGAATGAGTTTGTAGGTTCTTTTCAGAACAGGGCATGAAGGAACTCTTTTTACTTTGGATTTGAAGTTATTCTTCATGATCAACCAAACATTGGAAATAATATATGGAAAAAAAAACAATGTTTGAGGATTCAAAAGTGCACTACAATGCTACTTGAATAAAGAATTCAGAATTTAAATTTTATATTTCTGGGTCTGGACTGGTAAGAGTATTCGGCTGTGGCTAGGTACCACACTACCAGCAATGATATGCCATCATACAAGAAATTTGTTCCAATATGATGCTTTGTAGAAACTATGTGAGGTACAAAAATACAAATAGATAAATTATAAAAATGGATTTTTAGATATAAGTATGATGTCATATAAAAAGCAGTTTATTTGAACTCACAAATACTCTCATTTGCTTTAATTATATCGATAAAAATGAGCAATAAATATACAACCTGTGAATATTCTACATCCATTAAGTTTCTTTCACTTTCTAGCGAGTCTAATTTTTGACGAAGTAAAATTGCAGTTTCTTTTAATTCTTTCAAAGATTTATGGCTTTCAAACTCTTTTACATCTTGCACACTTTGCTCTAAATCTACACTCTTAATTTCCTTTATTGATTCAGTTTTTTCTACTGTATTTCTTGTTTTATTAATCTTTGACAATATGTCAGCAATTCTTTCAGAATTATATACTGTTTCTGTTGATGAATCTAAAAATGATAAAATATTATATGTATTTTATAAACACTGAAGACAATTTTAAATTCAGAGAAAACAAAAGACTCTTTTTTAGACTATTTTAAAGATATATAGATCAAAAGTACTTTACATGTTCACTGCCAAGGTAATTTTTTATTTAACAATGCATATTTTAAAAAGTGTATAACGGTAAACTTTTACAGTAAGAAGACACCTATTAGTTATTTATAATTAAGATTTAGAGGAAAAACTTGAATTAAATTAGAATGTATGCCAAAATACTGTGTTTAAAGTGTTATATAATATGTTAGCACAAATGCACATCTTCTTTTGAATTTAGTACATTAGACTAAAAATAAGATGCCAATAATAGAAATTTACATACATACATACATACATAGCATCACGCCTTATTCCCATAGGGGTAGGCAGAGACAACATCCTTCCACTTGCCACGATCCTTGCATATCTCCTTCGCTTCTTTCAATCTCATTAAATCTTTCATACAAGTTCGTCGGTTTAGAGTACTCTTGACCTGGCCGTTATTTAAAATGTCCTGGATTTGGTCCAGGAACGTTCGCCTCGGTCTTCCCCTTCCAACTTTCGCATTCACTCTTGACTCATAAATCCTTTTTGTCAGTCTCCTTTCATTCATTCTCTCTACATGCCCAAACCATCTAAGCATACCTTTCTCAATTTTAGTCACTACGTCTTCTTTTATACCACAACGTTCTCTTATCACACTATTTCTTACTCTGTCACTCAGTTTTAATCCACTCATGCTTCTCAACGCTCTCATCTCTACCGCATTTATTTTACTTTTGTGATTCTTCTGCCATACCCAACTTTCACTACCATACATAAGTGTTGGCACCAACACTCCAGCATGCACTGCCAGTCTAGCCCTTTGAGACACCATCTGGCTATTCATAAAAGCATGCAGAGCACCATTTACCATATTCCCTGCATTCACTCTCCTTTCGATATCACTTTCACATGTTCCATCTTTTGTAAATTTAGATCCCAAGTATACAAATTCTTTCACCTCTTCCACTTGTTCCCCATCTATCAAAATATTGCCATTCATCATAGATTCATCTCGTTCAAAAAGCATAACTTTCGTTTTGTTTACATTCACTTTCATTCCTTTCCCTTTCAAAGCTTCATTCATAATATTTAGCATCTCCTGAAGCTCGTTAGCGGATGACGCAAGTATTACTTGATTTTCTATTTCTATTTCTATCAAGTAATAGAAATTTAGATGTTGCATATCAACTATTTTTTTTTGTTATCAAAAATAATATTTAAAGAATACACTATACAACAAACTAGGATTCTCAAAAGGGCTAAATTAAATAAGTTAGTTTCATCCTACCTTGATTATATACATAGTCTCCTACAGCATTATAAACACCAGGTCTACAACTTGGCGGAATCCAAATAGAATTTAAATCTTCAGCTATTTTTTTACTTATTTCATTGAGAAGCTGATGTCTTTTATTTGATGGGTAAACTTTATATGTTGGCCTTTGGTCTTCACTTGGCAATTTTTCTATAAGGAACATAAATACCTGCCTCAATTCAGTCTCATTATGATACAAAAAGGTTTGGTAACCAACATCATTTTCATAGCCCAGGTCCTAGAATACAGAATAAGTCACTTTCGTTAATATTCAAAATACTTGAATACATATAACATCATCACATATAATTACATCTCAAGGAATTTAGTACATTTTTTACAGTTGGAAAAATAGTGGCACAGTTCAAAAAAGCTTATTTACAGGTGAAGTGTGTCATATTTAAACAAAATGTTTACATCAACCAATGGCATATTGGTTCTAGAAGAGTATAGATGCATTTGTTGCCTAAATGGTTCCCACTGCAAGATAATAGTGATGCACCCTCCTCGGTCAATAATTTTCCTTAATTTTCAAATCTACATTGGCTCAAATATGGGAGTACATCTACAGGTTATGAGTGAAATTGATTAATACAGGGAAGCAAAGTGTTTACAAAATTAAAACTTGTTGATTAGGAAGTTATGGTTATAGAAAAGAGATTAAAAGAAACTAAGATATAATGAAGTCCAAAAATTAAAGATTAATAAAATATCCATGTTGAAAGGAATTTTAAACTTATTATTATATATTATGGTATGAAGATATGTTATTTTCCTGTTCTATATTTTAAAATACCTTACAAATAGATGCCACTTGTGCAGCAACTTCAATTCTCTGCGATACTCCGGATGGCAATTTACTTGGCACCTTAATGTTTTGATTTATTGCTATTATACATTTGGCGGCAGATTCTATAATTTTTTCCACCGGCAAATCGCAAATATTCTTGATCTCTTCATTGATGTCTCTAAAAAGAGGTAATAATATTTAAAATCTAAACTATAACAAATAATTAATATCTCAATTATACTGGTTAAACTCCATATGAAAACTTTTAATACACTTACATGTTAAACTGACGAAGAAAATGAAGGATAATAGAATCAACTTCTTCCATTTTTAATTTTATTTTTTTACCAATACCGATTTTATTGATTACGTTTATGAGCAATTAAATAAAAATGAAAAATCAAACTAACAACAATTGGTATGAATGTTGAATGTAGAGTCGTAAACTAGGTAGGAAATAGAGATACTATTTATATTTAAGGCTATGTGTATGGCATATGAATCTCTATACTCTAGTTCTCTATAAATAAGGTAATGTTATTAATCTGACACATTTTACTGTAAAGAAAAGTGTATTTTAATATAACAAATATAACTATTACTGTTATAAAATCAGTTAGTTATTTCTGTGTTTATGTAAGATTTTACATTGGATCATATTACAAAGTTTGCCAACTTTAGTTCTCTACCAATGCTTAGTCTATGATATTTATTCTGCACACATTATAGGCTAGACTGAAATTATCGAATAATTTGGAAACTTTAGATAAAGATAAAGCCTCTCACAGATGGCAATTGGCAGAATTACTATGTATTTCAAAAGATAAATCATATCATTAAGAAATAGCGTTTTTACTGGTTCAATATCGTCTCCAAAAGTAAGAAACGTTCAAAGTTGATTATCTAACTCGTCAGTTATTTGGTTTTTTTAAATTTCTTAGCTTATATGTAAATCGACATCTTGACTTATATATATTTCTCCTCGTCGTTGTAGTAAGCGGTATCTGTAATGGAGTTTATTAATGTATATATATTATACATATATTAAATCTATATATCATATAGAATAGCAAATATTTATAAACTTTTTATTTCGTTAAGAGATACTTCTTTGCAGTGATTATTTTATGGTAATACCACAAATTACTCGGTAGGGTTAACTATTTCGTATTTGACTTCTACATAATATAATCTGCGACTGCCTATATTTTGTGTAAAGCACAGAGTATTAACATAATTCCTTATATTGTAAAATGGAAATTCGAAAGATTTGAAAGTACCCTGTGGAGTGTGGACGGCAGTATTTCTAATTAATAATCATTATTGTTTTTTTTTATTTCTAATTACCTTGAATATCAACTAAGATTCGTAAAAATTAAATATATTGCACACAATTAAATTGTTAACATCAGTTAACAATTACTGACGAAATACATATATTTTTTTTTAATATTAAAGACAAGATATATTAACTTCAAGCAAACACAATTTACAAGTACATACAATGAAGCAGTTCATTGTACTTTTCATATGTTTATTGAAATATACGGTAAAATGTTTAAAACAGCGATTTTATAAGTTAAAAAATACCTGAAAATATATATAATAAATTTTTCAGGTTAGTCTCGACTATGACGGATGGTTAAACATTAATTTGGAGCATAATTTAAATTGTAAAAGTGAAAAATTTTGCCCTCGAGGGAACATCGCTTTAAAAAGTATAAGGACTGGAGTATCAACTATAACACAAATAGCTTTTACTAATAGCCATTTAACGGAGCTTCAGGTAAAAAATTAACATTATAAAAATCTAATATTGGGGTTAATATTTATTCTATTAGTGTGTTTCACTACTAATTTATATACTTTTTACTTGCAATTATTGGTTTCTCTTTATATAATACAATATTAAGGTTTTTTCATTTTGTTTCTACATCAAATGTACTGTAATATATAAAATTATATTATGTACTGTAAAGCCAAATACTCGTTAATTTAAGTTACTTTAACAAGAAATTTTGAATTGTTTTTTACTTAGTTTTCTATACATGAAACAGTATTCAAAGTTGAATATTTCTGTCATTGATGATATTACTCAATTTTAAAATAGATTTTATATTTGTTCTCTTTACATGTTGATTGAATTTTTGTATGGTTAAGTTCAAGATTCACAGTGTTTATTTGTAATATGGAAGTGACCAGGTAAATGATTTCTGGACTTATTTTGGCTTATGGAATGGTGTTACAAGATTAATTTTGATTCATATATTATAATTATTTAGTTCACTTACTTTACTATATAAATGGATATTGTTAAGCACATATAAGATAATGTTTAATATAAACTACAACAATGCAGTGCGAATTGCTATTTTTCCAATTTTTCCTTGCAGAGTTATGAGCTCCTAATTATAGCTAGATAGCAGAATAAATTATAGAAACTGTTTCAGGAACTTGCTGATGTTGATGGTTTTTATACCATTAGATCATTAGTGTCGTCCGCTGATACTAAAGAGATGGAGTTTGTGTCATCCATGAAGGCAAAACAGTTTTTAGAAAACTATCTTTCAGATATAATAAATGTATGGTTATTACCGAACGGTGAAGTAATTGCAGTCAATTTTCAAGTTAATAATTCATCGTATAATAACAATATACAATTTCCAAAGGCTAATTATAATTTTAACTCGAAATTTTCTATCCATCATGTGGAATCTGCTCCTGTGTGAGTATATGCATAATATATATATTCAAATTAACCCATGAAAGAGGCTAAGGCATGTAAACCAATAAATTTAAATAATATATTTGTGACATTGTTCCAGTAATAAACTTATTTGGCTAAATATTTTGAAGCCCGGAGGTAATCATAATAAATTAGCTATTAAGAAATTCTTAGTGTTTAACTAAAGTTGATTGTGTGCTACCCCCCAATGTGTCAGGGAGCATGTTAAGCCATTGAATGAGAGTGAAGGAATAAAGCGAATGGGTTTCTGCATACAACTTTGTGTATTTGGTTTGGAAAGGATTTTTATACAGTCAAAATTTTAATTAATGAGTTTTTCCTATTACTAATTCATATTAAAATAAGTTAAATAATATGGACAATCAAAATACAAATTTAGACAGGGTGTGCTAACTATATTTTCATTTTCAGACCAGACACTGCATCATACATACAAAAGTTAGAAAGAGAACGTGAGGCCAGAGAAAAGGGGGATCTAAAGGACAATCGATCATTTCTGGCAAAATATGTATGTTTACATCTCATACTTTTAACAAAATTTTGTTTGCTAATATATATGTATTAATATATTTTTTTGTTGCAGTGGATGTACATTGTTCCCATTGTAATATTTTTAATGATATCTGGAGCAACAAATCCGGAGCCTGCAGCTCAAGCAGCAAGATAATTGTATTAGAAATATTATATCTTACATTGATGGTGTATTGTAGTGAAATAAATAGTATTTATAACAAAAGTTTTATTTTGAAGCTTAATTAAATGCAATTATAATATATTTGTCAAGCAAAACATTTAAAAAAATATAAATATAAACCAAGATCAATTAGGCACCAATCTTCTCAATTTCTTCAGCATCTTCAATGTCTAATAACTGAATCTTTTTACCAAAATGTGCTTCAATATCTAGGCAAATTTCCATTGCTAGTGCAGAGTCTACCAAGTTTATAGCTATACCTGCTTTGCCAAACCTTCCGGTGCGGCCAATTCTATGTAGATATGTCTCACAGTCTGCTTTTTTATTCATATCCATGGGCATATCAAAGTTTACTACTAAAGTCACTTGTTCAACATCTATTCCTCTCGATAATACATTGGTTGTTATTAAAACTTTCTCGAGACCAGCTCTAAATCTATCAAGTACTGCTATTCTTTGGTCAACTGTTAATTCACCAGATAACACTGCAACTGAATGTCCATCTTTAGACATTTTCTCAGACAACCAACTAGCTGTTTTCCTTGTATGACAAAATATTATCGCCTGACCAATAGTTATTACACCATAGATATTGCATATCGCCCTATATTTGTCCTCTGGACTTTTACATTTGACATGATACTGTTTAATATTGTCTAAAGATTCTTCCTCTCTCAGAAGCCTTATAATGATAGGATTGGGTACAATAATTTCTGCAAACTCCATAACAGCACTATCATATGTAGCAGAAAAGAACATCATTTGACATGTGGACGGTAAACATTTATGTATACGGATACACTGGTCTTGATGACCTTGACGATCAATCATTACATCTGCTTCATCTAGAACAAACACTCTAACCTTGCTTAAATCAAACATTCCAAACTTAACACCCCAATCTAACATTTTTCCTGGTGTTCCTATGAGGATATGATCAGTGATTTTAGTTCCCTTGGGCACTTCCTCTCCTCTTACAGCATATTTTAATTTGATTTCTGGACAAAATTTGGCCATTTTAGCAGCAACTTCTCCTGTTTGTATTGCTAGTTCATATGTAGGACTGAGACATAAAACTTGTGGGTAATTTTTTGTTGTATCAACTCTACTCAACATAGCGAGAACAAAGGCAGCAGTTTTACCAGTACCAGATTGTGATTGAGCAATCATATTTTGTGGGGGATCTGCAAGAAGTGTGGGCAAAGCAGTCTCTTGAATTTTTGAAGGGGCATTGAAGCCCATGGCATATACACCTTTCAATAAATTGGGTTTCAGGTGAAGAGCTTCAAAAGTTTTTACAGAATATAGTGGAGAGTTAGGATCTTTCCTTTGAACCTCAATATCTAATTTTGATTCGACTAGTCCTTGTCGGATTATTTTCATTAATAATGATGCCTCTGCTGGATTTGCCGCGTCTGGGTTCTCTTCGGTATCTGATGTTTCATTTGGTGCATTTTTTGAAAAACCTAAGCCACCAATTTTATTTGTAATCTCCAACTCTTCAGCCTTTTGGCCCCACTGTTTAGCCATTTTGATTCTTAATCTAAAACAATTAAAAAGTACTTTTTGAGAGATAAATATAAGGAAAAATGATGGGTAAGCCTCAATACAAGCAAGATTTAACTTGTTCCAGCTTTAGCCTTTTTTTAAAGAGACAATGTAGGGTTTTTTCTGATAGTTACCTCAACTGCTGCCAATAAAAGACTCGAATGTTTTTTTGTTATAATTCACAACTCATAAAAGTTTTTAAACAATTATTAATAACTTCAGTTGTCAAATGAATAATGATTTTTTACTATTCCAAGTTCTCAAGTTGGCATTTACGGTACGTTATATTTCATACTTATTATCACAGACTAACTAATATTACGTATGTTAACATAGCAGATTAAATATGAATAGGTAGGTAATATAATTGATATATAAAGGTTTCGTCTATGGTAAATAAACTCGTACAGCATTTTTGAAAATTTTTTCTTTTAATGGGAACACAAAGGTTTATATATCATGTAAGAGATAAAAAAACTCATTTAAACTGGCAAGTAGAATCAAACTTACTATAAAATATATTATACGAATTAACTTATATAATATATTAAGATTATACAAAAACAACTAGTTTACATTAAAAATACAGTTTGATTCCTTTTAAAAGACGATGAGACTCGGTGAGGTTTATATTTTTGTTATAATTTTAAGCAAAATAAATATATACGCAAAAGTATAAATAAACAGCTGTGAAACCAATAATCAATCTAGTAAAGTAAATAGTATATATATATATATATATATATAAAGCATATATATATATATATATATATATATTTGCTTCCATATACTTGTAGAAACAATTTCAAGTGTGATTACCGCGTATTTTTATGTACTATCAATAGATGGCGTACAATTAGAATACGCTATTGTTAAGTTCCTATTACACAACGTATAAGAACATAATTTTCTCTAAATTAAATTTAACGATAATTTCTATATTTCATATGCAATTTGATAAGTATTGTGAAGTCTACAATATTCTTGATATTATTACTTGTTTATTTTCTAATAATTTTAATAGATTTCAAAATTAATTTTGTATTTATACGTTTTTAATAAATGGATTTATTACATTATTATATACAAGTTAATATCCAAAACAGAGGATACAGAAATAACATAAAATCGAGCTATCGTGATACAATAGGTGCGTGACACTTTCGTAATAAAAACTAATACCGAAAGAGATTACAGTTTCCCTTCGCCTTAAAGTTTCGTCGACTTCTCTTTATAATTAAAAATTACAATATACAAAATTCTATTGTAGGTTTCTTAGTTTCTGAATCGATTTGCCGTATTTGTACGAGATCGTGACGCAAAACGCATTTGACACCGCCGGGAATAGCTTGTTCTTGTTTGTACAAAGTAGATAGATAGTAGTAATGAAATTTTTGATGATGAGACGGAATAAAATAAATTCTAATAAAAAAAATGTTATTTTATAACGTTTTGTTAGCATTATTTACGCTTTACATGTTAGTACATCTAAAGAAAACGATAACTTCATTTTAAAATAAACATTACTTTGAAAATATGATTTTTTTAGTCAGGATCGATTTTTTACCATCCCATCTTCAAAGCTGTCTTGAGTACTATCGTCTGTCTTCGTTTTCGGAAGCGGTCTCCTAAGACGTTTTATAATGCCTCTGCACACATTGTGTATGTGACTGAAGTCTTCTTAAACGTCTGGGGAGGGATTTGATGAAATTTTCGAAGTGCTTTCCAGTGAATTTAATTGTAGTTTAAATGGACAAGTTGTTCTGACAAATAATGCATTATTCTAAATTTACAAGATACCGGGATTACAGTTTACACCTGGTACAAAAGATATAGATAGGTGTACTTATAAATGCACTAGCATTCTTTGTTTGTTACGAAGTGAAAGTATAGTAATATAAATCGGTAAGATAGTACATGGAATGCACTCGGAATGCACTTGGAATAAATACTGGGCTCTAAAAGAAGTTTTTAAAGGAAATCTGCCGATCAATTTAAAGGCAAAAACAATGGATGTCTGTCTTACGCCTTGTTTGACTTATGCCGCCCAAACCTGGCCAATAACAAAAACCACCTTAGAAAAGTTCAAAAAATGTCAGCGAGGAATGGAGCGAAGTTTTTTGAACCTGAAACTCAAAGACAGAGTGAGCAACGTGAGTTTAAGAAATAAGACAAGAGCTAAAGATGTAGTAAAACACGTATTGAGACAGAAGTGGAAGTGGGCTGGCCATATCCAAAGAGTCAAAGATAACAGATGGTCATACAGAGTAACTAACTGGTACCCAAGAGACTCTAAACGGAAGCAAGGCCGACCCCCAAAAAGATGGTGCGATGACCTAAAGAGAGTAGCAGGGAAGACAGGGACGCGTACAGCCAACAACAGATTGGAATGGCTGCAAATGGAGGAGGCTTTTACCGCCACAGGCGGTCCTTACAATAACTAACTAACTATACTAATATAGGTTAAGGAATGTTACTAACACAGTAATCCGGAAATTTGTAAATACCATAGTACTTGCTTAATGTAAGGAATTAATAAAGCTTTTTATATTTATTTTATAAGATAGTACATATAGTAAATTATTATAATTATTCGGTTGTCATATACATTTTACGCTCTGTATCATTTCATTCAATTCCTATTTTAATGTTAAAAAGCACAGCGGTTGTGACTTGTGCTGTGTTATGGATACGGCTGTTTCTTGTACGTGAATATGTCTCACATGCAGCGAGGCTTTACTCTCCGCTGTGCGCAATGTGTTACCTTCCTTGCTTAGTGTAAATTCTTTAATCCTTTAGCTATCCAGTGGTGTAATTGAATTTTGGATAGAGGTTATTGTTCACGACCGACCGCGTTATTGGTCACCGCGACCCTATCGAAGGAGGCTACCAAGGGTCACCAGGGCCCACAGTGGTGAAGGTAGCCTCGATCACTGTAGATGGCGGGAGAAGAAATAAGGGGGAGAATAAACCTTGGTGTCGAACAGCTGCTAATGATTGTGCATATACCTGGTCTCCCGGCGCCAATCTCCTCAACGGCGACAAGTTGTATGTGTGTATAATTGTGAGTATGTATGTAGCCTGCCAAGGCGTCGCGGTGCTAGCTGCTTTCGGCGACCCTGGTCTTCTTCCACTCCAAACACTCAGGAAAGTCCAACTGCGGCCATCACGTGGACTGAAATAACCTAGCCGTTGCTGACCCTCCGCAGTTCGATGTGGGGCTACGAGGGCCTAAAAAACGCGACGAATAGTTCACTACACCACCACAAACCAAATAACGCGTAGAATTACCGCACTTTCCCGACAAAAATAAGGCAAAAACCCACGAGGCGGGATTTTTTGCGCCCGTCACCATACGCCTCGAGGTTGACCAGAAGCTATGGACTTCTTACGACTACAGATAATCTATAAACTATATTGCTCCATGCTAATGGAACGCAGGAGGCGCCCTCTCGTGTCGTAACGCACGCCTCCCAATAACCAGTGCATTGGTACGTCGGAAAGCTTGCAGATGACGCGAGTACGCCGCTTCCGACGTACCAATGCTTAGCGCCAGATGGCGCGAACAGTTATATATATGTAGATACATCATCAAACTCTATCCCCCGATTTTGTTATCATTCGTAAGTAGGCATGTGCCCAGTAGTTAATGGGCTATTTCTAACTTACTTTACCTTGTATAATTTTTTTAGTTTTATATATATTTCATCTGCAACTGGTTGCGGGGGTTAAATAAAACAGCGCTCGCGTAGAAACAGATAACCTATCCAGAAGTTTATGTGATGAAAAATTACGATCGCTTTAATCTAAAACAATAATTTTTATAAGTAAACATGTTTATCAGTGATACATATAAAATGTTTTGATCCGACTTTAATGTATTGAAAACATTTGATAAGAGAGCATCACTTAACCCTTAACGTGCATATATATATATATATATATATATATATATATATATATATATATATATATATATATATATATATTGTAAAAAAAACTCATTTAAAAATGTTGCTGTGGCATCAAAAATTGTATTTTTTTTAATTTTCAAAAGTCAATCTGTAAAATTAAGTTTTTTGAATAGTATCTTCCAAATTAGTGATATAGATTTTAGTACATGAGAAACAATTCTGTGTAACTATTTACATGATAATTTGGAATAGACAAACAGAGAAAACTTTGATGAATTGTTTTTGTTTGTTCAGGTGGATTCAAGAATGGTTTCGATTGATTATTTGATTCGATAAATGACAGAATTCCTGACAATTCATTACCAATACACATCTCATATTTCTCCTCTTTACTTCAATAAGCTGTTATTTTCAAAATTAAATACCGACTTAAAAATGTGTAGGGTTAGACTATTTCGATAGTTATATAATTAAGATCTTTTAGTAATTTTCAAAATACAATCGTGCAAAATAAAATCACACCCTAACACATTAATAAAATAGGATTTCTTTCGAGTTATCACTTTATTTGGGCTTCGGACTTATCACTTATAAGGCGATTTCTTCAAATGATGCCGTCCCGCTTTTTTACCACAACAAAAAAATAAGAGTGCGTGCGTACACAGTACACATTTCATTAGTGAAACTTTTTGGCAAGCAAATTTTTAAGTCTTGTTTATAGTTATACAAATCTAAACTTTAGATTTCTGAGACTTAGGAGAAAAGGAAGATATGTTAGATTAACGAATTTAATTGTCATTATTATCCAATATTATAGGTGACGAAAAGTAACACAAATAATTTATTCAAATCTCAAATGACGAATTGTAAATAAAAGTGTCACGTATTTTTCGTTAATATTAGAAATTAAATTAAATTTTTTTTTTGAATATAAATTTGGAAAAGAGAATTTACAAAATATTTTTATTTTATATTAAATAATAGTATATTAGATAATTAAATGACGGGTGGCAAATTAAAATATCACATGTTATTTGTAAATATTAAAACTACCTAACCTTCAAACGAATTAGCATTTAAAACGCTGCACATCTGCGTGACGCTGATGACGCGATTCTTCCGTAAATATTTCACCCTCATGCGCCTAAAGAAGTTTCGCTTCAAAAATTTTATTAAAATCGGTCAGGGCGTGTAGAACTACATTAGTCATAGCACATGTAAAGATGATTTATGTCCAAGATAATTGGTAATTCGACGTATTCCCGTTAGAAGATGATAGGGATGACTATTCATGATCTTTTAAATATCCATATGCATTACACAAAAGTGAACCATTTTTGAGTTATCGTGTTTTTAGCTTTTGACAAAATAAGTCAAGATTGCAGCTTCAAAAGTCTATTATAGAAAACAATTTTTCATTTTCTCTACTTCAAAAAATGTAACATAAATTAAGTCTGCAGAATAACGGTTAACAATCTTGTAGATATCCCCGAATGTAATAAACCAATTGTTACATAAAAGGTGTTACATTTGTTATAATTGAGTTACAATATAGCCAGACTCGAATAGGATTTAGCACCCGAAGGTAAGGAGAATAAATAGTTTAACATTTTGTGATTTAAAAAATTATTTCACATTTTCTTAACAATGTCCTTATATAAATACCTAGTTGTACACGCTGTCACCCGCGTGGTTTCTATCCCATAGTTATATGGGTAGATTATTTAGTGACCGTCTGCAAAGCAAATAATGCTTCATTGGTCTAGTTGTTAGCTTGTTTGGCTTCAACCATGATGTCTTGATTTCGATATCCGGGTCGGGCGAACTCAAAAATTGATAGTCAGTTAACGTCCCACTATGACAGTAAAGAAATAGACAGTGCACTTGTTTTAACGCATACACTTGTGTACTATGCCTGCCAACCTGCAGTGGAGGAGTGTGGTGGGTCTATGCTCTAAAAGCCGGCTCGCCTATGAGTAAGGAGTTTTGTGCTTTGTGACGTTAATGGGTTGCTACTTACCTTCAATGTAAAGGTCTTAATTAGGGTAATTCTTTGCTAAATTTCAAGTCGCAGTGGTGCGAGTACTCGCAGAGGTCTCGGGTTCGAACCCCAACAGGACGAATTTAGGAAATTGTATTTTCTAATTTGTCTGAGCGTGATCTGGTGGGAGGCTCGTGGCTAGTTACCACCCTACCGGCAAAGACGTACTGCCAAAACAAAGAGATTTCTGTTCCGGTGCGATGCTGAAAACGTAAGGGGTATATCGCCTCTTACCAGATTAGTGCGCTTCCATCTCAGACTGCCACTTACCATCCGGTGAGATCATAGTTAAGCGCTGAATTGTCAGCAATAAAAAAAGTGAGTTAAGTGCGACATACCGATTACATTGTTTCTAATGCTACTTTTACTTTTAAGAATTAAAGGAATACGTGATGGCTACTAAGAAATTTGCAGGGCCGTCTCCCTATGCCCTAGATGTTACTTATCCTGAAGCTGACTACAGGCATACCGAGTAAGAAATAATATAATAGGCGTATATAGAAAAAAATACTTTCGAATTGAAAATCTTCCTCAAAAATAAAGTACAATAAGATATGCAATGTAATATAGCATACCTCCATGTTGTTATGTATCTTTAAATACAATTTGAATACGCTCTTTTCACATTTCTACGTTATTTATTTGTTATATAGTTTATTATTATTGTTCTGTGTGCCTAATTACGCGTAGTTATAATAACTGATCCGATAGAATTACTTAAAGTCCTTAGTGCCTAACCGTTGGACTATTTTACACTGTTTGCAAGAAGTAAATCATTTGGACTTTTTGAAAATAGTGATGTCAGGTGGGCTGACGCGGCCTGGTTAAAACCATGCGCAGAATACTCTTTATTTTATACTCCAAACATAAAACAAATATCACACAAATAAACTTAAATAGTACAGATAGGCGTACTTATCGTTTATTAGCAATTTCTATCAGGCAACTTTAGGGTTAAGGAGATTATATGAGATTACAAGGATAGGTGCACTAATACTAAAAATAATAATATAGTGAATGAATAAAACGTAGAATATACAGAAAGATTTTCTTGAATACATTCAATGGTTAATATTTTCCTATTATTAGTAACTCGTTCCATAATTTCATGGCCTGACCTGTGAAATAGACATAATTGAATCAGGTTTTATGACGTATGATGTTGAGTTTTAGGTCACGGTAGGGTCGTAAACGTCTTCCGTTATAGTGGTAGAACTTATATTTCTGATTTAAATAAGGAGGAGCATGAGGATTGAATAACAGTACAAAATGTCTGATATATGTTTGTTTATTGTTTAGGTATTTAAACAATGTGAGCACAAACAAAAGCAGGAAGACAGTTGCACCGGTAGTCGCCGCTGTTTTTGGCCTCGGGCGTGCCGGATCCATCCATTTGAGTAGTATAATTCGTAATCCACGCATCATTGTAAAATATATTGTTGATGATTGTCAAGAAAAATTCAATGATCTTAAAAGCTATTGGCAGCTTGGGGAGGATGTAACTTTTCTAACATCAGCAAATGCCGAGCGCGTCTACAAGGATAAGGAGTAAGTTATATAAATATTACTTTCCCTTTCTACTAAATGCATAAGATAAGTGCACGAGTTATATCAAAGAATCATTTTTTTAATTTCTGTCTCTCTGTTCAAAGTCAAAATCTTAAAAAGCTCTTGTGAATCGTCATTAGCCTGCTCGCTGCTAAGAAATCTAACTCAAAGATATAAATTTTTCGACATTCGACAGTAACAGATCCCTCGATAGTCGACTCTTCATTCGTTACTTCCACTATTGAAAAACATAATTTGCAGTACAATAAATAATTGATTGTAAAATTTAATTCAATTAGAAACATGTCTTAAGTTATTGAAAATCATTTTTAGGGTTACGACAGTTTTCATTGCTTCTCCAACATTTACTCATCACGATATTGTTGTTAAATCCATTGCTAACGACAAAGATGTCTTCTGCGAAAAACCAATTGCGGAGAGCATAGAGGATACTAAGAAGTGTTATGAGGCTGCTAATGCAAAAGGTCGTCTTCTTTTTGCTGCTTTCAATCGTCGATTTGATCCCGCATACAGAACACTTAAACAGAGAGTAAGAAAGGGGGAAGTAGGCCATGTCCAAATTGTGAAAGTTACAGCTCGAGATTCTCCTCTACCCTCGATTGCGTATTTGAAAACTTCAGGTATATTAAATTTGAAATATGTTATTTTCATTTATATTTCATTAAATTTATCAGTGGATTTACTGCTATCCTGCTTTATATTTATTAATTTAGGCTTATTTAAATTCATTATGCTCGTAGGAACAATTGTTCATTTGTATGACTTAGACACATCACAGTTTTAATTTAAATCTGGGAACTAAAGCTTTGCTTTTTGATTGTAAAAAACTAATTTGTATTAGTTTCTTCGTCCCGTAATCAATTGTAGACGTTTGATTCTTTACGTTGTGCAGTTTTTTCCATAGTGTCTTCTATTCTTTCTTATTTGTAATTTGTTGAATACACATCTCCATTGGTTGTATTTAAGGACTATTTTTCAGTTTTGTTTTTTGCTATCATTTTTGTTGGATTACCACTTATTAGAAGCTTCTTAAACCATAATTCTAGCGAACTCTGGGCAGAAGTTTTTATAAAAAAAATTATACGCCTTTCTAATTCAAAATATCTGGTCTTTTGATTGAGATTAATTGCCTCAAGCCTGCAATGCTGTAGTCTAAGGCCTAAAGGCCTTTTAAATATATATAGATATATTTCTGTCTGGAGGACATTACACACAAATTACTTTTATAACTACAGGTGGAGTCTTCCACGACTGCTTAGTACACGATATTGATATGTCCTGCTGGGTGTTGGGTGAATTACCTATCCGTGTCCAAGCCACAGCCACTGCTCTCATTCCTGAAATAAAGGCTATTGATGACTTCGACACTATTGCTTTTCTACTTACTTTTCCATCTGGAGCCGTAGCTATTGGCGATAACAGCCGATTTAGTGCATACGGTTATGATCAGAGATTGGAAGTTTTTGGCAATAAGGGTAAGATATTTTTTTATTCAATCCAATTTTTTAATCAAAATCAATTATTTTTACCTATTATTCTTGGCTGTTATATCAACTGATGATACAATTTCAATAACTGCGCTGGTCATGTCTAAAGACGATTTGATTGAATAATATTAAGTGAATCATATGCTCGCTGGTTTAATTGTATAAAAAATAAATCAATTTACTAAATTTTTTGTGTCACCCTTCGATTCCACCTTTGTTAGTATTCATATAATAAGACCAGCGTGGTTATTTGTTGAATTGTTTAGATTGACAATAACCTATATTCCCATGAGATTGTGAACTAGAAAAGTGACTCCTTCTGGAACAGCTCTCTTTTATATAAATAATTCTTCTGTATTCATGTGACAAAACTTTGACGCGACTGGTTTGATTTTGTTAAAAAATATTGTGTTTATTCAGTTGAAATCAAGAATGCTTTAGATTGACAGATCGATCCGGATTTCCCCAAATATCCACCGACAGGATCTATCAGATAAAGTCTTATTTTCAGGTATGATCAAAGTAGAAAACGAGAGACCAGATCACTCTGTAGAATCATATATTGGGCAAGAGGGTATTAAAGGGAATCCTATCTATTACTCATTTCCATCGCGCTACAAGGTTGCTTACCAACGCGAGCTCGAGCACTTTTTAGATGTTGTACAATGTAAGTATATTGAAGCATTACATAGAAAGGGACTTTTAAACCTTTTATGTGAGCTTTCACTAGATGGCGGTACACAATTTATCTAAAAATATTTGCATTAACATAAGGTTTAAAAGTTTGTTTTGACTGAACTTTGAAAGAGATGTTATTACATAAAACATGTCTTTATTTTCAGTGTAACTAATATTTATCCATATAACGATTATCATGATTTAACGAATATTCCAAAATTCACTAGGACATTCTGTAAAATCGAAATATACCCTCACATTACGTATGCATTAAATTATACATCATTTGTTGGAAATTAAATTAATTATGGTTGAATTTCCACCACTGAGTATTGATTTTTTATTATTGATGGCAGGTTAGCGCTTGACTGTGATCAGACCTGATAGTAAGTGATGATATAGTCTAAAACAGAGGAGCCAATTTACCTCTTATGGTTTCTACACAGCTTTGTTCCGGAACACAAATCTGTTTGCTTGGCGGTACGTTTTTGCTGGTAGGATGGTAACTGGCCATGACTGAAGCTATCCACCAGTCCAGACTCTCTGTTAGAGTCTTTCACTATTGATAGGATAAGTAAACTATTGTCTGATTCTTTATATATCCCACACATCCTTCTCGTGTCACTTAAATATTTTTTAGAACACTACAATAAACTGCATATTGGTCTAGTGGTTAGCATTTTGGCCAATTCTAAAATCGATATTGAGTTTTCTATTAAAGATTTTCTCAATATTTGCCCGAAGTTAAAGAGTCGGCGGTGTCCTTTGGAGAGCACGTTAAGCCGTCATTCCTGCGACCGATCTCTCTCTGGTCGTGTCGGATTTCTGTCATATTGGCCTATGAGAGTGAAGGAATAAAGAGTGAACTTCTGTACTATGCCTGCCAACGCGTAGTGGAGCAGCGTGTCGGGTCTATGCTCTAAAAGCCCTCTCTCCTATGAATGAGGTGGCCTGTGTCCAGCAGTGGGACGTAAATGGACTGTTACTAACTAATTGTCCAATACAAGTAGACAACGTTGACATAAACTTAGAACTCTCACAAATAGAATGACTTCTAACTGACTTAGTTATCTGTACTTCTTATTTTATGGAGCCCAACCGAGAGTATGTAAAGTCTCGGTTGGGCTTCTTAAAATAAGATTTATAAAATGTCATTTCTCTAATTCGCCCTACCGGGGATTGAACTTGGCGCTTCTGCTTGCAAGTCCTAGTGCCATTGTGCCATCGAGGCTGTCAAATAGATTTATTCGTAGATGATACATGTTCACCGGGTCATTCAGTAAATAAATATTTATTTGTAAGATGGAGATCCTGTTGACGTGACAAGCTGGCAAACTCTAGCAGTGAGCAAGATTGCAACTGCTGCAGAAAAGAGTGCAAGGACAGGGAAAACTGTAGAACTCAACTGGTCTGAAGACGATATACCTGAAGTTTACTCTTGAGCCTCTCTTATTGTATGTAAAGGAAATGTGGATGTAGAGAAATGTCTATTTTAGCTTGACGAGTTTTAAACCTATTTAGGGTGCTTTGTAATGGGGATGAGTCATTAATAAATTGAGTGATATTTTGTTTTCCTTTGACTTGTCCCAATTATTTGGGATCGACGCTCCTATCTTAGAGGCCCTAAGAGGTTGGGTTTTAGAGCCTTGGATTGTCTATACGGATAAATTACCCAGTCCAAATCTTGGGACACGGTTGTCTACCACGTGGCAGGCGGTCCTCTTCTTTTCTTGTCTGGAAGCGGCAAGGCTAACTACGTGGTCGTCTCTGCATCACGTAACCAAACCACCTCAAGCGTGTTTGGATTATGTTTTCTGTGATCGTAGCGATTTTAAAATACCGTCTTACATAATCGTTGCGCACTTTATCCAGCCGTGTAATTCCTTTTCATTTTTTTAACGTGTAATTTGTGCTCAAGGATTTCCTTACAGCCCAGCATGCTAAAACACGAAGCATTGGCCTTATTGTCATTTAATTAATTAAATGAGATGATCTTAGCAATTTTATAACCAGCCCTCGCTTTTCTTTTGATGGGATTCACCTCTACTTCCCTGTCCCTAACCTTATATTTTTTACGTTTATCAGTTTAATATTCATTCCAATTTTCATTTTCTTAGAATGTAGCTTAATTATTTGAGAAATAAAAGAGATCTCCCACTCAACATTAGATGAGATTGGGTTAGATTCCTATCAAAACCCTCCTCTCACTTAATTTCACTATAATGGATGCTGCCTTAGTACTCGAATGGGTTTGGAATTAGTCGGGCTTAAGTAGAAATTTCGTGATGTGAATGTTTATTTTTATTGAAAGTAAAAAAAAACTAAAAGCTTTTTTCATTTTTAATCAATAAAATTATGAATGTTGCTATATATTTTTAAATATATAATTCTTATGTGTGTATGTCACTTGGTCTCCTCCTAAACGGTTGGACCTATATTATTAAATTTTGTTCATGTGTGCCTCAAGTTTTTACAGCTTCTTTTATTACAAGTTCGCAGTTGTTTTGCATTGTTGGAGAGCTTACAAAACAGCTATGTTAATGATAATAATTTGCAAGCTAAGTTATACAACGTTTTAGTGAAAAGTAATTTCATGCATTATTGAAATTTTATTGTCTTTCATTTTTAAATGTGAACCGATATTCATACCATAAATTTATGTACGGCAACTGTTTTTCTTGATATAATGTTATTAAATATTACGTTGTACCTTCTAGCCGTACAATATAAATGGTAACAAATAAAAATATTAGGATAAAAAAATGATTATTTACTCGTGTACTCGCCCGTACCGTTCAGAAATGACGACATAGCGCTCAAAGATATTTTATGGTATTGTAACAGCCTTATAAGCGTATGGGCTTGTAGAATAAATGAGATTTCTATTAATTGTTTTCTATAATAGACTTTTGAAGCTCCAATTTTGACTTATTTTGTAAAAAGCTAAAAAACACAATAACTCAAAAATGGTTCACTTTTATAATTCATATGGAGGTTTAAAATATCATGAATAGTCATCCCTATCATCTCCTAACGTCGAATTACCAACTACTTTGGACATAAATCATCTTTACATGTGACTGACATAGTTCTCCACACCCTGACCGATTTTAATAAAATTTTTGAAGTTAAACTTCTTTAGGCGCATGAGAGTAAAATTTTTACGGATGAAACGTGTGATTAGCGTCACGAAGGTGTGCAGCCTTTTTAATGCTGATTTATTTGAAGGTTAGGTAGTTTTAATATTCACAAATAACATCTGGCATTTTAATTTGCCACTCGTCATTTCATAATTTAATACACTATTTTTCATAAAATATAAAATGAAAATATTTAATGAATACTATTTTCTAAATTTTAAATTGCAAAACAAAATTTAATTAATACTTTGTAATATTGACAAAAAACACGTGGCATTTTTATTTACATCGTCATTTCAGATTGCAACACTTTTATTCATGGAATTCCTAACATATCTTCCTTTTTCCCTCTTTCTAAGTCTCGGGAATCTTAAGTTAGATTTATATAATTACAAATAAGACTTAAAATAAGTTTGCCAAAGAAGTTTAGTTCGGACATATGTACTTTGTACGCATGCACTTTTAATTTGTGTGTTGAGGTGGAATCAAGAATGGTTTAAATTTACGGATATTTTCATAAGTCGATGGGATTGGGAATTAGGTGGTAGACACCGCCGGGAATAGCTAATGTATATTTGACTATTCTGTATGTATGTGTGTGCTTGAAAAAGCTTCTTAACCATTGAACTGATGGCAAAAAAGATTTAGGTTGACGAATTGATATATAAGAGATATTAAGAGATTTCTGTATGTTTTCACGGGATAGGATACACGTGTGACACGACCTGGTAAGACGAGTGTTATAAACAGATATACATACTCGTAGTTGTATAGACAAGATTTTTTTTGATAAAATTGATCTAAAGAAACAATTCTTGTAAAGGAATTTTGGGCCAGATAAAAGATTTTTTGCGGGCCTTCATACGGAGCCGAAATTAAACATGAATACTTGCTTTTACCTCTGACGTGGAACATTCCGCTCCAATACATTTACTTTGAACACAAGGGAAACTTCAGGAGGATAATCGGGTTTCTACTAAAAGTAGCAAATATCTACGTACGTGCATTGAGATTAGTGACAAGACGGTATTAAAAAATATTAAGAGATTATTTGAGCGATAAAAATATTTGGACTTGATTCCAATTGCACACGAAGCAAAATATTACACATTGTGACATAAATAAAATCCTTAATATATACCCCTTACTGGATAACAAGTGTAAAAGAGAATCTACGGAGTATCGTTTAACACTCTCCTATCAAATAAGTGAAGATTTCATAACGTTAGTTTCATAAATCCCAATGATACCGACTCAAACAAACATACACTCGTTCATTCATAAACCCATTCACCACATAAAAAGTAAGTAAGTAGCAGCCCATTAACGTCCCACTGCTGGGCACAGGCCTCCTCACTCGCATAAAAGAGAGTTTTTAGAGCATAGACCCACCATGTTGCTTCACTGCGGATTTGCAGGCATAGTGCACAAGTGCACTCTCTATTCCTTCACTCTCATAGTCCGATGTGACGGGAATTCGACACAACCGGAGAGAGATCAGGCGCAGGACCGACGGCTTAACGTGCTCTCTGAGGCACGGGGGTGGATCGCACCACCAACTTCCCAACTTCGGGCAAATATCGAGAAAATCTTAATAGAAAACTCAATATTGATATTTGAATTTGCTCGACCCGAGACTCGAACCCAGGACCTCATGTCTGTAGTCGAACATGCTAACCACTAGACCAATGAGGCAGTTTCATTTAACACATAAATACCCTTATATAGCCGCGCATACACGCACAACATACATCCGTGCACACACACACACACATACACACACGCACCCACACACTGTTTTACACACTGGCCCATACATAAAAATATATTCATATATGCTTAATTTATTTGTTTTATATTTCTAATATTATGAACAACGTGTTTTATATAAGCGGAGACGTTGATCTCTGCAATACAGTTTACACTACTGCAGGAACATCATTGCTATGTACTTAAGATGCCATTGCAATTAACAAATATAAAAAAATATATATACATCTGTCTTTAAAAGAGTATCCGTTGAGTTTCTTACCGGTTTCTTCTCATCTGATTCAACTTTCCTAAGAGAAGGTAGATTTGTTACCAATGGACAGACTACTGACGATTCAAAAGTGCTGTTTGAGTCTACTTGAATATAGAATATTTCGATTTTTGATTTGTAAAACGAACACAAACTTCGTAATAATAAACACTAACTCCTAATAAAATATTTTTTTAATTTAATAATTTCAAGTTTATTAACTTAAAGCTCATTACAAATAAAGAAACTTATATACATTTTATATGAGTTTTCAATAGCTGTGCAATATTTCGAAAATTTGAACAATGAATTATCAATTTATCATCATCACATGATATATAGGATATATGTATAAAGAGTGTAAACTAATAGTAGGAATTTTGCTTTAATATTGCTTACAATTGGGCAAAGGACTAATAAAAAAATAATTTATCCAAAGGAATTACGTTTGTGTAATAAACCAGCAATGTCGCGCGGTTTCTCGTGCCAGTGGAAAGTCTGTTAAATCGGATTATAGATTTATTTTTGTTTATAGGAAAGTTTTTTCACTTAGTTTTTAATTATTTCCTTTAATATTATTATTTTTCAATATTTCATATACAGATCAATCAATATACAGATCTTACTTTACAACAAATAATATATCTAACTAATACATTTAGTTCGACTCAGGATACATTATTTTCTTTAGATCGACATTTTAAAATTAGTTATATTGTTTAAATGGAATATGCGATATCAATAATTTAGAGAGTATATTACAGCTTTTGAAACGGTCTTTAATAAACTATCATTTGATACAGATTAATACAGAGGTATGAATAAAATAGATTATTGTCGGCACTTTTATCAACTTTTAAAATGAAAAAAAGTAGTTATAGTTGCATAAATATAGTAGTTGGACACATAGTATTGCTGACTTATCTGTAGATATTAATTCTTTCTTTAATATTGTACAACATTTTTTTGATCTATCTTCAATAGTTTTCGCAGCGCAAGCGATAACAGATTTTTGGTTTTATACTTTGGGTTAGCTCATTGCTATTTGATTACAGATACTTATATTTTCTGCCATAAACCGCACAGTTACTGTAAGACGTTGAGGAGATCCATTGATCTTCATATTTAACTACGACTAGCACTTGACCATACCGAAGCTACGGTAGGCAACTCAAATATCTGAATAGCTTATAGAAGATTCTGCCGAGTATCGTTGATTTTCTCCTAAGAATTGAAGAGTTTCGTCACTTTGTCATGGACTCCATCATCAGAACCTAACCAAACTATCACAAAACAACCCTTGAAGTATATCCTTTCCAATAAAAAAAGAATCATCGAAATCGGTTGGCGTGATCTTGAGTTATTCGTCCATTTGTCGCGCACATGCTTAATGCAAATTTAAGACTTATCCGTTTTTCTCATGGATGCCATNTTGACGGCCTCGCTGGCGCAGTGGTGCGAGTATTCGCTTTGCTAGCGGAGGTCCCGGGTTCGATCCCCGGTAGGACGAATTTAGGAAATTGTATTTTCTAATTTGTCTGAGTCTGGACTGGTGGGAGGCTTCGGCCGTGGCTAGTTACCACCCTACCAGCAAAAACGTACCGCCAAACAAAGAAATTTGTGTTCCGGTACGATGAGGGGTATATCGCCTCTTAACAGATTAGCGCGCTTCCATCTTAGACTGTATCATCACTTACCATCAGGTGAGATCACAGTCAAGCGCTAAACTGTCAGCAATAAAAAAAAATCCAGTCGGGAGATATGAGGTAACAAACATAAAACTTCCTCCTTTTTTTTAAGTAGGTTAAAAACACAAATGTTTCCTCTTTATAACATTAGTTTAGATTACTAGACTTTCTTAATATTATTCCAATTAAAATTAAAAATAAGCCTAATTTAGAATAATATTGTAATTTCAATTAGATATATGTTAAAAAAGTTTGAGAGCAAATGAATTTTTCTAAAAAAAATTGATTTTGAATGTGAAAAATGTGAAAAACGGAAGCTCAGAGGGTTTAGGGCTAGCTTTTATTAGTTGATAAGTTTAAACGCTTTAATGTGATCTTACCTGATGGTAAGTGATGGTACAGTTTAACGTGGAAGCGCGGTAAATTGGTATAGGTTCATTTACATGTTATGGTTATCACTAAAACATTTTTTCTTTTGCTTGGAGGTACGTCTTTGCTGATAGGGTAATAACTAGACACGCAAAATAGAAAATGCAATTTACCGAATTTGTTATTCCAAGAATTGAATCCAGGGTCCGTAGTCCAGGTCCGTATGGGAATGACGTTGAAGAATGAAAGAATTACTCGTCAAATATTTACTCTATGCTAATGATCAAGTAATACTTGCGTCATCCGCTAATGAGCTATAGGAGATGGCAAATACTATGACTAAAGCTTTGAAAGGGAAAGGAATGAAAGTGAAGGTAAACATAACGAAAGTTATGCTTTTTGAAAGAGATGAATCTATGATGACTGGCAATATTTTGATAGATGGGGAACAAGTGAAAGAGGTGAAAGAATTTGAATACTTGGGAACTAAATTTACAAAAGATGGAACATGTGAAAGTGATATTGAAAGGAGAGTGAATGCAGGTGATATAGTAAATGCTGCACTGCACGCTTCTATGAATAGCCAGATAGTGTCTCAAAGGGCCAGACTGGCTGTGCATGAGGAGTGTTGGTGCCAACACTTAAGTATGGTAGTAATAGTAGGGTATGGCAGAAGAATCACAAAAGTAAAATAAATGCGGTAGAGATGAGAGCGATGTGAAGTATGAGTGGATTAAAACTGTGTGGGAGAGTAAGAAATAGTGCGATAAGAGAACGTTGTGGTATAAAAGAAGACTTAATTACTAAAATTGAGAAAGGTGTGCTTAGATAGTTTGGGCATGCAGAGAGAATGAATGACAGGAGACTGACAAAAAGGATTTATGAGTCAACAGTGAATGCAAAAGTTGGAAGGGGAAGACCAAGGCGACCGTTCCTGGACCAAATCCAGGACATTTTAAATAACGGCCAGGTAAAGAGTACTCTAAACTGACGAACTTGTATGAAAGGTTTAATGAGATTGAAAGAAGCGAAAGAGATATGCAAGGATCGTGGCAGGTGGAAGGATGTTGTCTCCTTGACTCTATGGGAATAAGGCGTGATGCTATGTATGTATGTTTGACGTTTCATATGGAAACTTATCGAAAAATGAAACGTCATTCCCATACATTATTTAAGCGTTAGCAATCTTCGAAAGTGACTTGTCTACGGGCCCAAGGCTGCTGCTAGCGAGGATTGGGATCATTACATCAGCGATGCTTCATGAGCTCGGAGAAGAACAAGTGAAACATTATCACTATTCTAAATAGCAAATTAAAATTTGCCACAGGAAAATAACGAAAAAAATATCTTATAACAATAATGCTTAGGGTTTTCCCAATTTTATTGTTTTTGCTTTTATCATTGTTTATTACATAATTATATCAATACTCATAAAAAATAAGATAAAATTCAATTTTGCTTATCTATAAGATAAAGTTTTTATGAATGAATTGGAAATATGGGGATCACTTTCAGATAATTGTTTTTTCCATTAACAACATAATCAATCGAAAAATTATGACTACATTAGTGAAATGAAAACTTTATCAATGCGAGCTTAACATTATGAAATACATGTATATTTTCTAATCTATATCCGTTACTAATAACGTTTACAATATATTGCATATAAATTATTATCGAGAATGTATTGTAATTAATGTGTATTAAATAACGAATTAATATATAATTTTAAGACATTTACTAAAACTATCTCGCACTCTTAGTGCATAAGAGGCTATTTTTCTTGAACAAGCGTTACATAGCCAAGCGTGACGCTGTGTCTAAAGAAAAGAAATGTTCAATTCATAAAATAAATATTGCAATATTTAGTTCTGATCAAATAAGTTAGATAGGAATCAAATAGATTGCACCGTTCTATTTTAGAGTACGAAGTTAAGCCGGTCAGTTAGTAATTTATATATATAACAGGTATATTTATACAAAGCTAACATGCTGTTATCGGGCTTAATTTATCTATCAATAGAACCAAGTGCGGTATCAGTCCACCCCATTCAACACAACCTACTGACCGATAATTGAACATGTGCAGCGGTAATGAAATTTTCATCTCAGGCACTGCATATACTAATGTTAGTAGTATAACATCAATGTTAGAGATTAATTTATAACTGTACTAGCTGTGCCCGGCAGTATTACCAGCGCAGTTCCCAATTCCGTGGAAATTTGGGGAGATACAGATTGAATCGTCAATCTCAAATATTCTTTAATCCACTTGGACAGACCTAAATTCCAATAAAGAGTATGGGGATCGTTGGCAACCAGTATACCTTCTAAAACCTAGCGATACCCTCCCCATTCTTTAGTGAAGCACCACAGATTGGTAGACGCAATCTAACCTGGTACTCCGGAATATTCTCGATGAGTAACTTAGGAAGAAGGCAGTGGAAGCGCAAATATACGCCTCTTTCCTAATCTCATGTTCCACAGAAGAGGAGCGTCTGTAACGTCCCCTCTCTGCCCCTTATGTACCTCCTTCAGGAATATAAGAGTCTCACAGAGGAAGATCACTGTCTTCCACTACCTTTCTCTGTTAAGCATTTGCAACAACTATACCCTCCAGCGAAAGGTCTATTCTTCAATCCACCTGAACGAACTCAATAACTTCTATCAAAATCATAACAGGTGGAGTTCAGTCACATACACAAAGAAGAATTATATGTAATATAAAGAAACGAAGTTCAAAGTCAAATAAATTGAGAAGAAAGGTCGCGATTGCGGTCATTGTTACATTTAACAATATGTCGAAGAAAATTGATTTTACGTTCCTTCGGAGTCACGTTTTGGCTTCGTTAGTGGGCTTTGATATCTCGTTTAATGCTACGAAACATTATGTAGTGGGTTTATATAAAACATTCATTTAATTGTTACATTTTAGTAATAGTTATAGAAATGCAATAATCCAAAAGCCAAATAAAATATATAGCTTCCCACCAGACTCAGAAATTGCATTTTCCATCATTTTCCCTGTCGGAAATCGAAGCCTAGCCTTCTGTTATCGAAGCGAGTACTTACGCCATTATGATGACAAAATGGATTGATTAAAATTTGTACAATCCATTTTATCATCACTATGTTATTCGTTAAAAAAGTTTACTATAAAGGGCGAATAGAAAGCAAAATTGAAAGCATTGACCCAAGAAACAACTGTTCATTAAGCCCATGATTTGACAAGACTATCGTGAACAAGCACTCTTTATTCACGAAAATAAATTAACTTCTTTAAAGGGAAAAAACATTTTAATTTGTACGGTAGAAAGGAAAAATTACCAAATAGTTCCTACTCTGCATTTTGGAAAAACAGCGCTTTTAAAAAAAATGTAGAAAAAGATTACTTCAATAAAGTGGCTATTTACAGACACTTTGAAAACTTACTATAGATTATATAAAAATGATGGAAAAATGTATGATACTTTCTAAATCTCTTTGTTACGTATACTTTTATTTAAGTGAGAATAATTAAGTAAGAATAACCCGAGAAGGTGTCGTGGATTCGAATCCGGGGCAATTTGGTCTATGTTCTCTTGCTGTAATACTTCTTCGTGCCTAATTAAAGTTCCTTATTATGCTTTTCAGTGAAGGAAAATATCGAGAGAAAATCTTCATACCCCTGGAGTAATTGTGGGATACGTGTAGCCTACCAACCCGCAGGGTAGGATGGGTGGGTTTTCGAATTAAAAACCCTCAATTTTATTAAGTAGCGTTTACCCGGCCAATGAACGTAATAGGGTTTTATAAGTAAGTAGCAGCCTATTAACGTCCCACTGCTGGGCACAGGCCTCCTCACTCCGGGGAGCGAGGGTTTTTAGAACATAGATCCACCACGCTGCTCCACTGCGGATTGGCAGGCATAGTACACAAGTGCACTCTCTATTCCTTCACTCTCATAGTCCGATGTGACGGAAATCCGACACGACCGAAGAGAGATCAGGCGCAGGATCGACGGCTTAACGTGCTCTCCGAGGCACGGGGGTGAATCTTAATAGAAAAGTCAATATTGATTTTTGAATTGGCCCGACCCGGGACTCGAATCCAGGCCCTCATGACTGTAGTCCAACATTGCTATATATATTATAACACAAGGTTGCTATATATATTTGTTATTAGAGTATGTACAAATTTTTTTTTTAATGTTTTGCTTAAAATAATAAAAACCACGGAGGTTTGACCGTTAACCTTACATCTAATTATGATTAAATAAATTAAAAATGCCTGCGTACAAAGTACACATATCAGAAGTGAAACTTCTTTGGCAAACTAATTTTAAGTCTTGTTTATATTTATACAAATCTAAAACTTTAGATTTCCGAGACTTAAAGGGAGGGAAAAAGGAAGATATGTTAGGAATTTAATGAATTTAATTGTCATTGAAATTTTAAGTATTGAGAATGTAATACAAATAATTTATTGAAATTTCAAATGACGAATTGTTAGTACATTTTGTTTGTGAATTTAAAATTTAGAAAAGAGAATTTATGAAATATGTTTATTTTATGAAAAATATTATATTAAACTATTAAATGACGTGAGGCAAATTAAAATGCCAGATGTTATTTATAAATATAAAAACTACCTAACCTTCAAACGAATTATCATTAAATACGCTGCACATCTTGGTGACGCTAATCACGCGTTATATCGGTTAAAATCTTACCCTCATGCACCTGTATATAAATTATATTACTATTAAATACTCGATTGATAGTCGATTGCATTCAATCGAATATGATAATTCTTATACATCTACATGTAAATTTATTAGATACATTTTAATAATTTTGATAGACACTTTTTCTACCTAAGGGTAGGGTAGTTCATAAATAAGGCGAGGAACTAGATAACTCGCAGTTCACTCACCGTATACATTGTTAGCGCGTAGTTTGCAACCGGTTTTGCGTTTTCGCTCGTGTCTGTATAGGGTGTGTTATTTTAATCTATTACATTGAATTGAAAAACTTTTTATTTACTAACAATCTTATTTATTTACTTCGTGGTGCTATCCGGATACCGTTTTCTCTAAAACAAATAGCTTAAGTTACCCGTTATAACATAAGCCATCTGACAGTGAAAGGCATAATCGGTGCAGACAGATAGACATACTCGTACACAATTTTGAAAAATTAATTAAGTACCGTATCGTCGGCGGTTCGATGAAGCATTGAAAGCGTTTTCCCTCTCTCGCTTGTGGGCCTCTTTTAGCGAGCTGACTGTCTCACAGAAGAGGGCCACTCTCGTTCAGCATCTCTCACTAGAGAGCATCGCGCCTACGACGCTCATCAGCGAAAGATCCGCGCCAACATAAGGTGATGCTGAGGTCTCTGGCCAAACATTCTGCTAAAAACTCATGGCAGCTGGGTAGCTCTTCATGGCCAATTTGGTGCAGGAACTTTCCGAAACAGCCATGTTCGGTTAGAACCTGCACCATTTTGAAAGAGAGCGACCAATATCCCCTGTTAAACCAATGTTTCAGGTGAGGGTGGATCGCCTCCACAGTAGCCACGTCCGCTACTGGGACATTTGGTGATACGCTTACAAGTAGATTACTTTCTTGCTTTAAAAAAGTTGCCGGAAGTTGGGACGTTGGCGGTGTGCTGACCCCCGTGCCTGATCTATCTCCGGTCGTGTCGGATTTCCGTCACATCGGACTGTGAGAGTGCACTTGTTTACGATGCCTGCCAACCCACAGTGGAGCTGCATAGTGGGTTTATGTTCAAAAAATCCTCTCCTATAAGTGAGGCCCCTGGCCAGCTCTGGAACGTTAATGGGCTGCTACTTGCCTTACATTACGAGCAGACACTTTAATTTATTTGTATAAATAAGAATCTCGTGTCGCAGTGTTGTTACCGATTTCTTCTGAAACAGTTTGAAACATTTTTATGAAAGATATCGTGTGCGTATTTGGCTGATGCGTGGATCGTAATATATTTTTCATCAGCTAGCGTCTCTATAAAAATTCTAAGGGTTTCGAATAACAATCAAATGTTCCAAACTTCATTTAGTGATAATTATAACAAAGGGAATTCATAAAAGGCTCTTGCATTTCCGGATAGCAAATTTATTTTCAATAGGGTTTTCATTTTGCACGGCCGGCTAGTATTAAAAGGTTAATCGTTCACATAAAACATGGTACAATAAAGAACGTTTCACCATTCATGAGGCACACCGAGTCAGACATCTCGCGTTATTATAGCCATAAAGTTCGCCCTTTCCTTGCATAATGACATGACGAATTACGTTCGCGATATTTTTGTGCCTCTTTATACGATAAGGTCATTACGCATCAGTTATGATATTAAACGTGTAACTATGACGTTTGAAGCTACTATAAATACTCATGTTGTATTAAAAATTCTATTATATTACATTCTTGAATGCTCATTAAAATAATTTCGCTGAGTAGCTTATCGGTGAAACTTAAAACCTGAACCTATCTGTAAGAGCTATGGCTGTTAAAACCATAATATAAAGGTTTAGTTTTATTTAAGCCAAACCAATATCTAAATTAATAGCCAAAGGCTCATAAGTCATTCATTTAAGTAGACCCAAAAACACTCCTGAATTATCAGTAGTATGTCCATTGGTAACAAATATACCACCGGCAAGAAACTCAGAAGTTACTCTTTTAAATATAGCTTTTATAGGTTGCAATGTGTAATATATTGCTTCCGTGTGCAACTGTAATCAAATCCAAACATTTTGATCGCTTAATTAATCTTCAATATTATAATGCCGACTGCCTCATTGGTCTAGTGGTTATCATGTTCGAAATCGATATTGAGTTTTCTATTAAGATTTTCTTAATTTTTGCCCGCAGTTGGGAAACATTTGGCGGTGTGATCCACCCCCGTGCCTCGGAGAGCACGTTAAGCCGTCGGTCCTGCGCCTGAGCTCTCTTCGGTCGTGTCGGATTGCTGTGACGTCGGACTATGAGAGTGAAGGAATAGAGAGTGAATGTGTACTATGCCTGCCAATCCCGAGTGGAGCAGCGTGATGGGTCTGTGCTCTAAAAACCTTCTCTCATATGAGTGAGTAGGCCTGTGTCCAGCAGTGGGACGTTAATGGGCTGTCACTTACCTTATCTTATATATGCCTTTTGTAAAAGGATATTTTTGACATGTTTATTAAAATGATGTTGAGGCAAATCGAAATCCAATTGCGGTATTAAAAATACGTATTCTCAAACCAACAAATAATTTCTGAACCTGAAGTTTGTTTTTAATTCTGGTATTAAAATTGCGAATTTAGTATTTTAAGTGAATATTTTTATGAATATAGAAAGTGTTATTCAATATATAATGCGATTTTAATACAACAAATGATCTAATTCAGAGTTTATGTATGAAATTGTATATTTATCGGTATTATTATATTTTATTATTCAAACTTATAGTTGAAGATATTTTAAGCGATAAAAACGTTTGTACTTGATTCCAGTTGTACACAGAAGTGAAATATTACATATCTCTTACTGGTTTCTTCTCAGCGGAATAAACTTACCGAACCGGTGGTAGGTTTGTTACCAAAAGTGGTTTTTGAAAGACGTTATAGGTTTCGTCACAAGAAATGGTATGTATTTTTTTGGTTCTTTATTTTAAGTTAAAATTTTTGGTTATCTATATAAAATAATTTATGAGTCTTAAAGTTGACTTGTATCTAGTGTCATCATATTACAAATGGGATAAGAAAATGATTCTGTGCAATTCAAACTGAAAAATGAATCAAACTTTTTCTATAAAAAAGGGTCTCGTTTTATTCAGTGCGTACGCTTTTTAAATTTAAAAAGTGGTGAGAAATTTTAAAGCAAATTTGGTCGCAGAGATAATGGAAAAGCGCGAGTTTCGCGTAATAGAGAACGTGTGGTTGGCATGCCACTGAAAAAGTACAAAAGTTGTAAACTCGGTATAAAGCAGACTAAAAATATAGACTGAATGAATCGACCTTTTTTTTCATAACCATAGGCTCTAGCTGTACACCTCTTCAACAAGGATATCGTTGTTGCAGAGAAAAATAATAACATAAAAACGAAGCCTAAACATATAGAAAACAATATGTAACTATAAAATGGTACGTACATGGTGTTAATTATTGAATATCGCATTCAATTTTGGATTAAAAGTCAATACAACATAGTTCTCAGAAATCTCCCTGCAAATCTTAGTACTGCATTTGTCTAATAGAGATTATTAAATTTAAAATAAAAGTGAAAAAAGAGGCTGCAATACTTTTGATACGAACAATTTACATGGCTCCTTCAAAATTGACTTATAGACGTGATAATAACTTAAAAACCGATAAACGCCGCGGAACAAGTGATAGAGATGCGCGATCGGTCTAAGCGTTCGGCTTGTAATGCTTCTATCTATCTTCCGCTCTTTACTGACAACAGTTTTTGAAGTGAAACTTCTTTAGGCGCATGACGGTAAAATTCTTACGGATGAAACGCGTTATTAACGTCACGAAGATGTGCGACGTTTTTTATACTAATTCGTTTGAAGGTTAGGTAGTTTAATATTTACGAATAATATGTGATATTTTAATTGGGCACTCATCATTTAATCATTTAATATACTATTTTTCATAAAATTTTAATTAATTTCATAAATTCTCTTTTCTAAATTATAATTCAATACAAAATTTAATTAATTTTTTCTAATATTGACAAAAAACACGTGGAATTTTTATTTTCGCATTTAATTTTTAATATATAAACTAAACTTAAAAATTAGTTTGCTAAATAAGTTTCACTTCTGACATGGGTGCTTTGTAAGCACGCATTTTTAATTTTTTTTATACAGATTTTCGTATAATTTGTCTTTTTAAGAGTTTCTAGTCAGGTAATTTAAAATTTGAATGTATGTAGGTATGTAATTTATAATTTTAATTGGAATGAAATGAATCCTTAGGCTCGCTGAAACTGCAGAACGGCTGGACTGATTTGGCTAATTTAGCTTTAGAATTATTTATGGACGTCCAGGAAAGGTTTAAAAGGCGAGTAAATATGAAAAAGTGCTTGGAATATAATAAAAACAACAGTTTCGCTTTCCTTTTCAAACTATTCCCACCTGTGAAACTTTTGATGTTCGTCCCTTCGTTCAGAAGTCAATCAAGTTTAAAAGTCGTTTAGATATCATATTAAATTTAAAAGTGACGTATTTTTATTATTTTTTTTAAATGTTACACTTTTGATGTTTCTCCCTTCGTTTAGAAATCAAATTCAATTTGGAAGAATTTTTTTCACTCGTTTTTGACATATGACAATGACAATTTCTGCTCGTAACAGTTTTATGGACTTTGGCGGGAATTCGGACGCAAAGGTCGTGTTTTTTTATTACGAATAATTTTTTTTCGGCTACGGTTGTAAACAAGTCAGAAATGTAATTAAAAACTGAAGAAGCGGTAGTTAACATTATAAATGTTTAACATAATATGTAAGTGCTCACTTTCGCTATATAATACTTTTAAAAAACGGTGCTTGGGTAATGTTTTTAAAGATCCACAAATTATTCAGTCTTCAATAATTTCATAAAAATAAACGAGCAAATGTTGTCGTCATTGGAGTGGCAGATCGTGCCTGGAATAAATTTTCTCAAAGGGATCGTTTTCAATTTCATGGCTCAATCTTCGGGATCTCTGTGAGAATATGTAAAAGGGCATTTGTCGGTGTCAACACAGTGTAATGAGCCCCCTTTCGCATTAGCTACGTGCCTGCGGACAAAATATAAGATTGTGACATGGATATAATCTTTTTCTTATACCAAAAGTAAAAACCCGCCTCAATTCTCTGACTTGACGATGTGAAATAAACACGGACAACGTAAAGTGATGATTTCTTCTCAAATTTCAATCTCTTTTTATTGTTGACTGTGATTTCATCTGATGGTAACTGATTATACAGTCAGATGGAAGCGCAGTAACCAGGTAAGAGGTAATTTAATTCTAATAGTTTCTACAGAGCATTCTACTGTATCGCAAATATTGCACGTCTTTACTGATAATTATTTATAACCTCATATTTAAATTGAAGATGGCAAGGTTAATAATTTACATACATTCATACATAGCATCACATTCCCATAGGGGTAGGCAGAGACAACATCCTTCCGCTTGCCACGATCTTTGCATATCTCCTTCGCTTCTTTCATTCTCATTAAACCTTTCATATAAGTTTGTCATTTAGACTACTCTAGGCCCTTATTTAAAATGTCCTGGATTTGATCCAGGAATGTTCTGAACTTTCGCATTCACTCATAAATCCTTTTTGTCAGTCTCCTTTCATTCATTCTCTCTACATGCCCAAACCATCTAAGCATACCTTTCTTAATTTTAGTCACNTCGCTTCTTTCATTCTCATTAAACCTTTCATACAAGTTCGTCGGTTTAGACTACTCTAGGCCCTTATTTAAAATGTCCTGGATTTGATCCAGGAATGTTCTGAACTATCGCATTCACTCTCGACTCATAAATCCTTTTTGTCAATCTCCTTTCATACATTCTCTCTACATGCCTAAACCATCTAAGCATACCTTTCTTAATTTTAGTCACTACATCTTCTTTTATACCGCAACGTTCTCTTATCACACTATTTCTTACTTTGTCACTCATNTTTCACCTCTTCCACTTGTTCCCTATCTATCAAAATATTGCCATTCATCATAGATTCCTCAATTTGATATGATTTATTTTAAATTGACTCGAACCTTAACTCGTTGAATACAAGTTGTATTTTTATAAGTTTTTTAAAACATTAAGTCAATGATTTTTAGGTTCGGTTTCAATTTCAATGTTTTCTATCTATATATATGTCCCAAGTTATTTTCATTAGAGAATCAAAAAAGGAATTATGGTTTTAGACCACTAAATTCACTGATCAGGAGATTTTCAAATGTATTCGCGATTGGCTTTAAGTTTAGCAAAGTGATGCCTTTTGCAATTTAGACCATCACTTACGATTTTTCACATATTCCCACGGGATTGGGAATGTCGTCATTGGCACCGTCAAGATACAAATAATATTATACATTCGTTGCTTCTATTTTTTCAATGCAACTTATAACATCTTAAAAATAAAACCGCATTACTTAATAATATATTCACTGAGATTACTTCCGCAAAGGCATCGAAATGAGTAGCCGTTTTTTTTAATCTTAGAGTATTTAATAAGGAACTCGGTAATGTTCTTTTTAATAAGGTGTTAAACCTGATCCCTAAAAGCATAGCTAACCCACCTTATAGTTTATAATTAAAAGACTGAGAATATATTATAGATTTAAACAACATAAATATGAATATTTGGGTTAGGTTATTATCTAAACTAATGTTACAAAGAGCAAACATGTGTATATGTATGTTTGTAACGTTTTTACACAAAAACTACTAGACTGATTTCCATAATTTTTTCACTATTAGAAAGATGCATTTTCACTAAGCGACATAGGCTATATTACTTTATATTACTTTCTCAAAAATAAAAAAAAATAGGGATTCTTAATAAAAATGCATTAATGTAACCCAAGGTGTGAAAAAATTAGTCACAAAATCTATCATTGCGTGCGTTGATGATAGAACAAAAAAATGTTCTACAATATTATAGAAGATATTAATATTAACAAAAAATCGGAATATCGTATGTCCAATTACTGTAGTTATGTCACTGTAACTACTCTTTAACCAACTTCAAAAATAGGAGGAGGTTATCAATTCGTCAGTATTTTTTTATGTTTGTTACCTCATATTAAGCATATCTAGAATAAATAGACCCATGTAGATACGCCTACCTTGGCTACCTGGCCTGGTCATCTACATATATAGCTTAGAGATGCAGGAGTGGACACGCAGGATACACCTACCTTGGGTGGCGCCGGCTCCAAATATAAGAATACGGAAAACTTTATAAAAGAATACTTAATTATTTTTTACTTTTTAAAGTACATCAATATGTTTGGAATACTCTTTTTTTTTTAGGCGAAGTTAATTTTTTTATTAAAATTTTTAATCTATTTCAAAATTTAATAAAAGTGCCGACAATAATCAAGCAGCATTATTCATACCTCTGTAATAATCCTTATCTTATTAAGTGTTATACCGATTCAATACCTGTAAAATAATTATTAAATGATTAAAATCGGACTTTGCATTCGAAAGATATAACGAATTAAAAAATCTCAATGTAATAATTCTATTAACATGTCTTTCCACTGCTAGTTAATGAATAAAATTAGATTACACTCCTGTATTGATATGGCAGTGAAAATAAAAATATAAACGAATAGATTTATGGAATTTTAAACGTCATAATTGCTGGTAGGTATTTGACAAAAGCGTTATATTAAAGGAGTTAACTAGCGAAGTAATCATTCATACTGCATTCAGCCTCCGGCGGCAATTAAGATTTCAGGAGCCCGCGACAGACTTGCCCCTCATAAAATATCGTTCTCGGGTTTACTTGAAACAATCGTTACAAACGTAATTATATTTTAAAAAGATATATTTCTTAATATAGGAATTTATTTGCTAATTTTTGCTAGTAAATGTTTGCTAATTTTTACATTGACATACATACATAGCATCACGCCTCGTTCCCATAGGGGTAGGCAGAGACAACGTTCTTCCACTTACCACGATCCTTGCATATCTCCTTTGCTTCTTTCATTCTCATTAAACCTTTTATACAAGTTCGTCGGTTTAGAGTACTGTTGACTTGGCCCTTATTTAAAATGTCCAAGATTTGGTCCAGGAACGTTCACCTTGGTCTTCCTTTTCCAACTTTCGCATTCACTCTTTATTCATAAATCCTTTTTGTCATTCTCCTTTCATTCATTCTCTCTACATGCCCAAACCATTTAAGTATACCTTTCTCAATTTTAGTCACTACGTCCTCTTTTATACCACCACGTTCTCTTATCACACTATTTCTTACTCTGTCACTCAGTTTTAATCCACTCATACTTTTCAACGCTCTACCGCATTTATTTTACTTTTGTGATTCTTCTGCCATACCCAACTTTCACTACGATACATAAGTGTTTGCACCAACACTCCTGCATGCACAGCCAGTCTGGCCCTTTCAGACACCATCTGGCTATTTATAAAGACGTGTAGAGTACCATTTACCATATTCTCTGCATTGATTCTCATTTCAATATCACTTTCACATGTTTCATCTTTTGTAGATTTAGACGCAACTATTACTTGATCATCAGCGTAGAGTAAACATTTGATGAGTAATTCATTTATTCCTAACCCACACATACTTTATTTTAAATCTGTGAAACAGTTATCCACGAATAGGTTGAACAGCCATGGTGTCGCAATTCATCCCTGTCGAAAGTGGTGTTCGAAACGGTGGAAACCAGTCCGTGTACGTCCCGTTTATTCTGACACAAGCACTAGAATCATCATAGAGAGACTTCAATGCTTGAATCAGACTATCGGTCACTCCATACTTAGATAACGTTGACCACAACTCATTCCTCACCACTCGATATAGTAAATTCATAATCGTCTTCAATTACCTATTAGTTTCAATACTAACATGATAAATGGAATTATATGCATTTCTAATGTTTAATACTACCACAGATTATCAATAATAATGTTTTTCTTCAATTCTACTATTAGTACACACTCTTGCTATGTATATTGTGTTCAAATCTTTAATAAAATACTTTTTTACAACCACTCAAGTGACGCTCGATATAAATACAGCTTTTACAAATATTAATTCAAATTTTGATAATTAATTGAATTGCATTTCTTTTTATAAAGTGTTTAACAAAGCTGAAATTTTAATAACAAAACTTTATTTTATATAGAAGCGATGGTTGCTTTACAAAGGAGAAATATAATTTTGCGTTTTTTTAGTTAACATAATATACTAGGATTCTTTTCAATCTATATATGCATATAAGTGATATGAGGCAGTAAAAAATTGCCTCATTGGTCTAGGGGCTAGCATGTTCGACTACAGACATGAGGTTCTGGGTTCCAGTGGGGTCGGGCCTGTTAAAACATCAATATTGAGTTTTCTATTAAGATTTTCTCAATATTTGCCCGAAGTTGGGTAGCTAGTGGTGTGATCCACTCCCATGTCTAGGAGAGCACTTTAAGCCGTCGGTCCTGCGCCTGATCCCTCTGTGGTCGTGTCGGATTTCTGTCACATTGAACTATGAGAGTGAAGGAATAGAGAGTGCACTTGTGTACTATGCCCGCCAATCCACAGGGGAGCAGCGTGGTGGGTCTATGCTATAAAAACCACAGGCACAAGCCAAGGAGCTCTCTTCTCGGAGTTAGCAGGCTTGTGCCCAGCAGAGGGACGTTAATGGGCTGCTACTTATTTATTTATTTATGTATATTTATTGCACACATTCTTAAATAATACAAGTTTGAAAAATACATTATACAGATTAACAATTTAGCATGAAAGTGTGCAACTACTTATTTACTTATACATATAAAAATTTATTGCTGCTCGTTAGTCTCTAAAACTCGACAACGGCTGGACTGATTTGGCTAATTTTGGGTTTGAATTATTTGTCGAAGTCTAGGGAGGATTTTAAAGGTGAGTAAGTATGAAAATGCTTGAATCTAGTAAATATATAATATCGCTTCCGCTTAGAAATTATTCTTATCTGTCAAACATTTGGTGTCCTGTCGCTTAGAAATCAATGAAATTTAAAATAATACTCAATAATAATATTTCTTTTTGACATTGACAACCAACAATTTCTGATCGCAACTATATTTGGCGGGAATCTGGGTGTAAAAGTCGCGTTTTTCAGATTATGTATTGTTTTTGTTCCGGTTAAGTTTCGACCACATTGTTACAAAAATTGAAACATTCTGTTATTATGGTTCAGCTTTTTTATTTATTGATTCTGAGGCCGTAAAAATAGTATGTGCAACTTATTCGAGTGCATAAGCTAGAGGATTAAGAAAAATTTTGTATTTGTATTAAGAAATAATTTAAAATCCATAGAATTCCCTTGTTTTCTATATTTACTCGTATTGCTCAGAAAATAACTGTACAGTTTGTAATGTCTAATAACAGTATATAATTCCAACTAAGTGTGTGCCAAAAGAACTATTATAACACAAAATATGGTTTAAATACAACTTTTCAAAGTAATTAGTCGTTTAAGATTTCTATTTTCTATATTTTACGTGTCACTAAAAGAATTATGTTAAAAGTAGTAGATAACTGCAAGCAAAGAAAGCTTAATAAAGCTGTGATGTTTTAGTGGTAAAACGTGTAGATTCTTCAAATCCATAATCTTGTTGTATGGTGAAGGAAATCGTGAGGAATCTTGAATATTGCGGGAGTAATACTGGGGTAGCTTCCCAACCTGCAGGAGCAGCGTGGTGGGTCTATGCTCTAAGCAGGCCTGTGCCCAGCAGTGGTACGTTAATGGTGTACTACTTGTCTTACCTTACGTTCTAGATACGTCTTTACAAAATAATAAGTCGTAGTCGTACTAATAAATATATAAATCAGATTAAACGTAATAAACAACTGCAAGCACGGGAAGCTTTCTACATTTTATTGTATATAATATACGTACGCCAAACGGAATCACATAAAGTTCTGAAGCGAAATGTGCCAATCTTCTTACCTTTGACATGAGAGTTGCCACTATTGTGAATTGTTTTACCGGAACGTTGTGCCATTGGAAGAGTAATAACGTTTGTTCAGGAAATCCAAACGTGAAACTATAGTGGTACTTTGAGTGCGCACCGCAGACTGTAGGAGCTGATAACTTCAAAAAGGGTATGCTTAAAACAAGATGGATTTATTAACAAGCAGGTGGACAACAAATTTTACGTAATCATTATTGTATTTAAAGATATATACTCTTCCATTATTTATAAAATGTTTTAAAGTAAAATATTCGTGGTTTTGTGACATATTTAAGATGTATCTACAAGTACATACCACGATGGAAATATACTCTATGGGTAAATGGGTCTAAATATCAACAAAACGTACCCTTTAATAAAAATAAGTTCACTGGTTTTTAGCTTAAAGTTTACATAATAATTAAAGCCAAACAAGAATATATAGTTATAGCAAATTAGACAGTCGAGAAAAAATCAAATATAGCTATATAGATAGCAGGCATGTTTAATAAAATATTTACCAGGTGACTAGGAAATCGATAAATAACTAGTTTAAAAAAATGGTGCTTAGACCATATTTGTGCTGTTTACTTTAACGTAATGGATTCAATATGAAAGTATACTCAGTGAAATGGTGATTGCCCCGTAAATTTAGTTAATTAAATGACTGTATCATCATCATTTTCTTGCCCTTATTCCACTAGGTGTGATCGGCACAGTATGTTTCCTTTTGCCACTTCACTCCATCAGCTGTCATTTCTACATTCACAGCCCTTATACAAATATCCTCTTTCACACATCCACCCTTTTTTTCGTCGCCCTCTGCTGGCTCTGCCGCATACCATCATATTTACGGCCTTCTTGCATACATGGCTATTCTTCCTTCTCATGACGTGTCCAAACCAGGATAGCCTTCCACTCCTTAACTTCTCGGTCACTGGTGCTACTTCATACTAGTTATGTTACTTCACACATCCATCTCAACATTCGCATCTCTGCAGCATGCGATTTACTTTCATTCTCCCCTTTGGTGGCCTAGCATTCTGATCCATAGAGGACGACAAATCTTATGATCGTCTTATACATTTTCTCCTTTAGTTTGAGGGGCGTTCGGGCATCGCACTTTTTTTCCGAGACCTGCCCCCACTTCATCCAACCTGCATTTATCCTGCTAGTAACATCTAGGTCAATGGCGCCGTCGTTTTGGAATATAGAGGCAAGGTAACGGAAATCGGAACAGACTCGAAGGAATACACCATCGAAGTCAATCGAAGTAAGACTGGATGGATCCCCGAAATCACAGAACAGATGTTCTGTTTTGGTCCTACTGATCTGTAGGACCAAAACAGAACATCTTGATGATGTCATCTTAATTAGATGACTGTATATTTTCATAAAATATTAGCCGGTCAATGAGCATAATATGGTTTAACTGAAGTAAAGTTATGGATGTGAGTTATATTAAACGTCATATGTTACATGCATTTCATCAGTAACATTCTGTGGCTTAGGTTCATATTGTTTTGCTGCAACGCAGAAAAAAAAATATTGTTGCTTTACTAGTAATAAGTTCTAATTCAAAGACAAATTATAAGGATATACTTGATTAAGGTAAATAGTATCGTAAATTATACACGTCATATTAAATAAGTATCATTTTAGTGTTTAACTTTAGGAATAAAAAAAATTGTGCCAAGAAACGATTCCTGAAATCCTTGCTCTAATAGAATGGGTAAGTTAAACAATAAACCATTTTCAATGTAAAAAAGAATTATGTTTTTAAAACCAATATTTATAGATAGCAAGCTCTAGGCCTATCTTACATGTTTTTGCGTCACATCGTCACTATGCAAGTTTTTAAATAAAATTGAACGAGGACTGAAATAGAATATACCGTAAATTTCTCTAGCATTCAGAAGAAAACTTTGATATATTTCGACTGATATTGAAAATAGCTTTATGTGATTGAATGCTTTAACCCAGAAAAGATATAATATATCTCTTATATAAGTTAATTTGCATAAAAATATGTGATAATTTCAATTTAGGTGTCCATTCCTTAGCGAAATAGTCTGCTACATTTTAAATGATTCGTTCTTCATATCAAAGACACCTTGCCTATTAATTAATATTTAAATTTTCACAGATAGCAAATAGGTGGATATTTTTAAAATATGCTAATTAGTTAAACGTTAAAGTTTATAAATAATGAGAATTATTAAAAATAAAACCACGTATTGTATTTAATCGGAAATTGGAAAGGAGGTGTTTTTAATCAAACGTGAAGTTTTGGTATTAGAATCGTATTAATTTTATACTTACTAGTTTTTTTTTTAATGTTGTTATTGATGATGTTTTTTTTTAGAATATTTCGAAGTACTCAGTTATCATCTTTTAATATCAGATTGAAATCAGTTTGGTTTAACATAATTCATTTATATTTTAAGGAGTTAGGTCAAAATTATATTGTATTGTAGTTTATAAGGCTAAATTGAAATTTTCTGTTATAAAGCTACTGTCGGTTCTTTATAAGAAAAAAAGGTAAGTAGCAGCCTATTAACGTACTGGGCCTCCTTAGTCATAGGAGAGGGCTTCAGGACAGTGAACCACAACGCTGATCCACTGCGGATTGGCAGGCTAGACGTACGCCAGAATTATTCCTAGGGTATACCGATTTCTTCAAGTTGTTATCTTGCACCAAAAACCACAATGATGGATTGAAAAGAACAACCAAGCACGTAAGTTTCATTTTTATGTAGAGGGAAACTTGGGGGTGGTTTCTATGGACTCGAATTCGCGATTTATCTAAACGAGCATCCACGCGACTTACCAGACGGTCATAATGGCTTTCGGTTTTAATAAATAAAATAAATTAACAACATTGAAGGCTCGTTTTATGAGCCTTTAATGAGGTTTTTTTAAACTTAAACTATATTATCGGCATTCGGTTCTTCCTTCCCCAAAAAGAGAGAGAACATTTTATTGCACAGAAGATAAAAATAAAAAGACATGTAACCAAAGAGACTTATTACTATGATTTAAGCGTGTAAAGGTAGTCTTATTGCTAAAAGCAATTGCTTACAGATAACCGAAGCTCGTCTTTCGACAAATGCCTCTTTTAATCGTTTTTTATAATCCAGACAAGTTATTTTTCAACAGTCAGGCAAGCGAAATATTTCATCAATAAGCTTTATCAAGCTGCTATAGATGTAATGAAGGTCACAGGAATCAAGAATAAAATAAGCTTTGAGGAATGAATGTCACAGTGACTAGAAAGGGCCGTTGTTGATGAAGCCGTGTTCGACACAGTGGCGGGGGTGGGGTGAGATTGCGACCCTTCTGATTACACAATGTTGGCTTTCATCCCTTGTGCAAGTCGCGCTCCGGAAATCTTTTGTGATTCGACTTCGGTTATTGTGGTACGGCATACTAATATGAGGTAGATACCAGTAGGTGAGCTCCAACGAAATATTTGACGAATGGAAACCGCCAACCGCGTGTAATATTGCATACAATAAACTCGGTTAACCGTTGCATCGATACTCCTGTTGCAGTATTGCTAATGCGGCAAAATTTAATGCATTTATATACCTGTTTATTGTTATGAATGTTTTACTGAAACTGTACTCCTGTTTGGCCAGTTTAAAGGGGTTAACTGAGACGTAAATCGTGTTTGTGCCGCACGTCGACTCCACGATCTAGTGGACACAGCAAACACACTCGAGTTACTTCAGTAACTATGTTTTCTGTAAGTAATATTAGATACGTCTGTATACATTGAAGTGAAACGAATATATTCAAATATATTAAACTAGTAATCTACCAGTGGTCTTGCTCGCTTCATAGTTGAGTTTCACCCTGTAAATAAAGATCCTTTCCTAAATCTGACCTGTAGTATAAAAGAAACCGTGATAATCCAGTGATAAATCGCGTGGATTGTTTTTAAGAGAGTCTCGGGTTGAATCTTGGGCAGCCATCACTAAGTTTAGCGTCTCATAATCTTAACTGCAAAATTCTCTGTGCTTTTAGGTGAAATAAAATTGTGAGATAACCTGCATATCTCGGGTGCAATTTTAGGGTATATTTAGCTTTTGGGCTTACATCGTAGCGGTGTAGTGGCTCTAAGTTTCAAAATCAGTCTTTAAAACATGTCCAGTCAGGTTGTAGGACCTGGAGGGCGTAATTAGGGTAGAAAGCTCACCGGTGATAGATAGTGGAGGGCAGTGGCCTCCTTCTGTGAAACTGTTATGTCGCTGAAGGAGGCACATGAGAGGCCGACGGAGAACGTCGTGGACGTTCCTTCACTACGGTGCAGGAAGTACGAGGCGTAGATTTGAGCTACTCCTTCCTCTTTCTTAAGTTTCCTAGAGGAATCTTCTGGAGTGCCAGGGTAGATTGCGTCTACTAATCTTCTGATGCTCCACTAAAGGAGGTGGAGGGTATAGCTGGGTTTTAGTGGGTATTCTAGCTTGCCTTCTCACATTTATGCCTAGTTTTTAGGTCAATTCAGTATGCGTAAAGACATTTCCCAGCGTGAAAGCAGAGGACGTGAATAGGTTACAAGTTTTCTTGGTCTAAGCCCCATTGAGTTGTATATAATGTATCTAAGTAAAATAACTATATCTAACTATGCACAAAAATGTTTCAAAATGGGTTAACCGCGAAACGTTTCTGGTTGACGTACAGGCAGAAGGAGTAAATTTTTTATTTATTATATTTATATAGACAATAGCATATATATGTATATATAAAATATAATTGAAAATTGATACACTTGTATCAACACTTAAATATATGTTATGATCAGTAAAACTGGCTTTAAGGAATAGCTTCAATAAAATGGCTATATCCGGGCGCAGGATTTGTACCAGTATGTCACTGAATCTTTTCGAGTGTGTTTCTCCTCTGATAAGAATACGTAAGGGCATAAAAATAAAAGTTCACATCGAAGAAATAGGGAAAATGTCGGGGAATAATATTTGAGATTCTCGTTTTATTTGACTGCAGACCCTCTGCGAATGGAGACAGAGATTTCCCGAGATGGCCCTATCAAACATTTATGGAGTACCTACATAAAAGGACAACGCTTAAGAACAGTTTCAATAAGTGTTCAATGTAGTACGACCATGACAAATGGAGAGATCTGGAAGCTTTGATATATACGAGTACATGTATATCTACAAATTTCAAGAAAAATGGACTCTTTAGCAGATAGCGAAGCTATTCAGACTGTTAAACCTCTATTACAGTAAGTATATTTTTCAAGAAGATATTAATGTTAAAGAAATTCGTTATAAATTGGAAAATAATTCGACAGATTATATTCACTTTTATTATTTCCGTTAAACGAAGCACTAATCATTCCATTGATTTCATAACAAATAATTACTAAGTTTTATATTGTACAAACTATCAATATAAAAAAATTATAGTAAATTCATACGCAATCTTCTTAAACTCATTCTGTTATAAAAAACTTATAAACATGTTACATGAGGTTTCATTAGCAAACAACTAAAATAAAAGGTACAAAACTAAATATGACTAATGAATTGTTGATTAATAAACTTTAATAAGTTTAAAATCGAATGTTATCCACTATATGTTAAAAAACGTATTAGAACTTGAGTGAATTAATAAAAAACTCATTTCCTACTATTATCTCTCTCTTAATATACATATATATAAAAAACTGTGTTTAAAAGGGTAACTACTGAGTTTCTTGCAGCTTTCCTCATAACAAAATCAACTTTTCAGAACGGTAATAGAATTATTACAAACGAACAGAACATTCACGACTTACGACGTCTCATTATATAAGGAATGTTTTCATTAATTTTGATTTATACTTCTAGCAATGCCCCGCAGCTTCACCCGCGTAGATACCGATTTCGTGGCAGTGGAAAGTATATTAAGTCGGTCTAAAGATTTATTTTCGTTAACATAAAAGTTTTATTTCACTTAGTTTTTAATTACTTCCTTTCAGATTATTAGATACAGACTTACATTCATAATCTTATCAATATTCACCATTTACGTAGAATGTCCGATATGAGTAAATTTAAAAATAGTCTCTACGGGTATTGAAAAATTCTTGACTTGAAGGAGGTAATGAAAGATTTTCTTAAATCGCTGTAGTAATTTTTAGCTTGATAAAAATAAAAGCAGTATAGGTATATCGGTGGGTATCATTGGTATCCTTGGAATATGAGCTGACTCACCAGTCGCAGGCCCAGTTAAGAGAGCCGCTACGATTTTCTTGAGATTTAAATTCATTATATCTGTTGAATGGAATGTCCGATTTTAATAATTTAAAAGCTGTTAAAAAGGTCATTAATACCATATTTCAGAGGATAAGGATTAATATAGAGGTATGAATAATATGGTTTGATTATTGTTGGCATTTTGCATTAACTTTTATAATGTAAAAAATGCAGTTATAGTGGCATAAATACAGGAGATGGACATATGGTATTGCGGACTTTTTTTGTAAATATTAATACGTTCTATACTGTACTACATTTTTTTCTTCTATCATCAATAGTTTCTCCAGCGCACGCGATGACAGATTTTATATGACCAAAGTTTTTCACACCTTGGATTACATTAATGCATTTTTCTCAGGGATCCCTATTTTATTTGAGAAAGTTATATAGCTTAGTCGTCGTCGTCGTCGTCGTCGCTTCAACCGATGGACGTCCACTGCTGGACATAGGTCTCACGTAATGACGTCCACAAGGCCCGGTCTTGTGCCGCCTGGCTCCAGCGCTTAGTCAGCTCTAGCTTAGTCGCTCAGTGGAAATGCAGCTTTTTAATGGGGAATTTTTTTTTTAAATTCCAGTCCAGTAGTTTTTGTGTGAAAACGTTACAAACATACAAAAACACAAATGTTTCTTCTTTACATTATTATGTGAATAAATAGATTTGAGAAAAATGTAAGATTAAGATTTAGGGGATTTAAAAAAAAAAAACAAAAACATGAGAGCAATAAAAAAGCTCTCACAGGTTTTAATATTTAGCACTCGCCTAAAATACATCGCAACGTCTTTGACACTTCGTTCATCGAATATTTATCGTTTGTATAGAAGATCACAAAGAAATTTCATTTTGGGGCAAATGCGCAAATAGTTCGACGTTCGAATTTCCCCTGTGTAAATGTTATTACACTACGTGAGTGTTGCAGGTGAAACATTCCGCCTTAGACGCTCGTGTTTGAATTGACGGCTCTACCTTCTTCATAACGGGGATCGTTAGTAAATATTAGATTATACACCACTGCCTCATGCCACAGGGCCCATATCGACGGGTGATTAATCCCTTTGACGTCCCTTCGTAACATTTATCTGAAAAATCACTCGTATAAAAGGTAAGTAGCAGCCCATTAACGTCCCACTGCTGGGCACAGGCCTCCTCACTTATAAAAGAGAAGGTTTTTAGAGCTTAGACCCACCATGCTGCTCCAGTACGGATTGGCAGGCATAGTGCATAAGTGCACTCTCTATTCCTTCACTCTCTCATAGTCCGATGTGATGGAAATCCAACACGACCGAAGAGAAATCAGGCGCAGGATCGACGATGGAGCACACCGCCAACTTCCCAACTTCGGCCAAATATTGAGAAAATCTTAATAGACAACTCAATATTGATTTTTCGAATTGGCCTGACCCGGGACTCGAACCCAGGATCTCATGTCTATAGTTGAACTTGCTAACCACTAGACCAATGAGGCAGTCACTTGTATACTTCGATATATTTACATTCGGACACTCTAGGAGTATAACAAAATGAAAAGTGCGTGTAAAGTACACACGTCAGAAGTGAAACTTCTTTGGCAAACCAATTTTTAAGTCTTATTTATATTTATACAAATCTAAAACTTTAGATTTCCGAGACTTTGAGGAGGGAAAAAGGAAGATATGTTAAAAATTTAATTGTCATTAAAATATTAAAAGTGTCGAAAATTAATACAAATAATTTATTGAAATCTCAAATTAAGAAGTGTTTTTGTACATATGAAAACTACCTAACCTTCAAACGCATTAGCATATAAAACGCTCCATATCTTCTTGACGTAGAAAAATTTGCTTTATGCGCTTAGTGTACTTTCACTTCAAAACGTTTTTGTACCTATATTTGTGATGAGAACCTAATAATCTCCTGTAGATCTCGTTTTAAAAAGGCTTGGTAAGAGGCTTCGGCCGTGGCTAGTTTCCGTGACAAAAAACATTAGATCCGTTACGACGCTGTAAAGAATAAATAAGAAATAAATTACTATTTACCAGGTCAGCTTGTTTTCACTTAAGTCAGTTACCATCAGGTCATGACTTTTCTGCAATAAATAGCTGGATCCCTAAAAATGCTATACACAAAAGTTGTTTTTTATCTAATAGGCAAATCTTTAATCAATATCTTGTATTTACTTATCCGTTAATAATAACTTATACTTTTAAAAATATATACATACCTTCCAGTTCCAGAAGTACATAAAATCAAAATTAATATACTTTATTTAACTCAGTAGTTACTCTTTCAAATACAATTCTATTAAGTTATAATGTGTAATATTTTTCTTCCTAGTACAAACAAAGTCTAAACATTTTTTTATTTTTAAAATTATGTAGATCCAAACCTGATCGGGGTATCTTATTAAAAATGCATCTGCTGAACCCGACAAATGATTTCTGAACCGTCATCACCATAAAATATGTCATTACAAGTTTGTTTTTATTTCTTGTATCAAAGTTGTTTATTTCGCTTTTTTTGCTATGTGAACATATTCTTTATTATTTTATAGGAATATCACATCAAATCAAATGCCGGAATGCCCCTTAAACTGGAGGGGGAAATTTATAAGACGATCGTAAGACCTGTGATCCTCAGAGTGCTGGGCCACCAAACGGGAGAATGAAAGGAAATTGCATGCAGCGGAGATGCGAATGTTGAGATGTGTGGAGTGACAAAATTAAATAAGATTAGGAATGAGTATATTAGAGGTAGTGTGAAAGTAGCACCAGTGACCGAGAAGTTAAGGAGTGGAAGGCTATCCTGGTATGGACATGTCATGAGTAGGGAGGATAGCCATGTATGCAAGAGGGTCCTAAATATGATGGTAAGTGGCAGGGCCGGGAGAGGGCGACGAAAACAAGTGTGGATGAACTGTGTGAAAGAGGATATGTCGGTAAGGGGTTTGAAGGTAGAAATGACAGCAGATAGAGTGAAGTGGCGCAAGGAAACATGCTGTGCCGACCCCACCTAGTGGGTTAAGGGCAAGAAAATGATGATGATCAAATCAAATCAAAATATCTTTATTCAAGTAGGCCTATTACGACACTTTTGAATTGTCAAATGTATATAATTTTTCCACACACTAATTCTAATGTACGTCTGATGATGGTAATAAAGAACGACATAGAATCTAAAGTTACGAGGGTTCCTTCACGCTCTGTCCTGAGAAGAGCCCACAATAAACTTAGCAGGGTATTTTATATTTGTTTTACGATCATCATTATAATATCATATTAGTTTAATTTATTTTAATTCATATTAGAGCAATTCTTTTACTCCCACGCGTTTCTAACGTCTAAGTAATCTTATAATACGATTTTTCTATCAACTTTCTTTTAACAAAGACTTAATTTATTAATTGACATCTTTAGAACGTCTTGTGGGAGTTTATTATAGAAACGTATACAGTTACCCTTAAATGAGTTGTTAATCTTATGCAGCCTACTAGAATTTATAACAAGTTTGTTTTGGTTTCGTAAGTTATANTCATTATGTTAACTGTTTTGAATTTGCTTCTTAGCGACTCTCTTGGACCCATATTGTAAATCGAAAGAACAGCCCTTTTCTGCAGCACAAATATTGCATCTATATCAGCAGCATTATCCCAAATTAGAATACCGTATGACATAATGCTGTGAAAATAGCTGAAATATACAAGTCTAGCAGTTTCAAAATCTGTCAGACGACGATATTTATAACTAACGCATAAATAAAACACTAACTCTACCTTGTCTTCGGCGTAATACCCGATCTCGTGGTAATCTAATTTATCTTTGTTTACTCAATTTTTATTTATTGATTCCATTATTTTTAAAAATCAATTTATTATTAGATACTTTTAACCCCAGATATGTATAAAAGCACTTATTAAATATACTAAAATTATATTTGCAAATTATGTTTGCATCCGACAAATGCGTCACCTGCGACGTGCTCGGGCTCCGACAAAACAAAATTTATGGAGAAACTTTATTAAGACTGATAGACAGTTTTACAAATTGAATATGAAAATTTAATGTGATTAACGTATCATTTTAAACTTGAATAAATCTCATATTTTTTGGGAATGATACAAAATTGTCATTAATTGAAATATTTTTATTAATAATAGAATATTCTTCTATTCATTTAATGTAATGCGACAGTTGTAGTGGACTATACTGATTGTTAATATTTTTTAGAATATTAAATTGGTATTTAAAGGGCATGGAAAAGGTTTAACGTTTAAGAAGTTCGTGCTAGACGACTTAGGAATTTTTAAACTTATATTCTATACCTATTACTTTTTTATAAATAAACGAGCCACTCATCAGATGTTGTAACATCAATTGTTCGTAAACAATGTTAGTTAATATAAAAAGGGGTGAAAAAGATACTTTGCCGGACATTTTCTACACTAATTTTATGGATGAGTTATGGATAATAAAAGGATTTTTATATTTCTGACAGGTTAGCGATTTCCAAAGATTCAGGGCCGACAGAGTCTTGATCCAAGTTTGGAAGGAGGATCTCGAGTCTCCAAGTGCGGGTGTGGTCACGATGGAGGCGATTCGTTTTTACCTATACCAATGGCTATCTAGGCGGCATGGATCGCGTTCATTTAGGCTGGTGCAGGTACTAATTGGACATGGATGTTTGATGATGATCAGACAGTACGACATGTAGAGTCTCCTATCTGCCATCAGTGTGGTGCGCCTGTCGATACGGTGGCCCACACTGTGGAAGAATGGCCGAATTGGGCACCACAGCGACATCCTCTGATGTCACTGGTCGGAGCGGATCTCTCACTGCCAAGCATAGTAGGCGCCATGCTTGACAGTGAGACAGGATGGAATGCAGTTTCATTTTTCTGCTAGACCGTCATTTCGCTGAAGGTGGCAATGGAGCGAGAACGGGAAGTTGCAGATGCTGCTCCCCTTCGGATGAAGAAGTTGGGCGGGAGGAGGCGTTTTTACGCACGCCTCTTGTCTCCTTCTTGAACAGCCTCGGTCAGTTTCATCCAGAAATGTCAGGGCGAATGCGCAAGGGAGCCTCTGACATTCGCAATTCAGGGTGAAGAGGGTGTCGCTGGGTTTTAGTATGGCTGGTATTCTGGCCTCACCGACGAGTCCCACACTTCATGCCTAGTGCCACGGATGCGTAAAAGCATCTCCCAGTGGAAAAAAAAGGTTAGCCCTTGACTTTAATCTCACGTGATGGTTATATTTTGTATTTTTTTATCTTACTGTGGTGTACTGAATGTGGTATTTTACCGTCTTCGTTTCTACACAGCATCGTATCGCAACGCAAACATTTGCTTGGCGACACGTCTTTTCTGGTAGATTGGTAATTAGCCATGGCTGAGGGATTCCAAAACTCAGATCAATTATAAAGTGCTATTTCCTAAGTTTGGTCTGCCGGGAATCGTATCCAGGATCTTTGCTAGCAAAGCTAGAACTCGCACTGTGCCACAGAGGTTACCAAATGTTCTAAGTCTTAGACCTTTGTGGGAAAGCTTATATTGAATATAAGCTATCCCACAAAGATATTAAAGACATTCAAATTTTCGGAGTCGGTATGTACGTAATTGTAAATATCGCTTTGATAAATGGAATCGTTTCTGCGTACGTACATGATAAATACTCCTATTAAAGCCACCTGGCTGCTATACTATTAGTAGCATTATCAGATTACAAGGTGTAATTATTGTTGTTAAAACATTTGTTTGAAAGGCTGAATGTAACATGATTTTATATTGTTATACCTATTAATACAATGTTAAATACGCAAGTAATAAAGAAATTTTACGAAAGTTACACTGAGACAATTTATGTAAACGTGTAAAATAAAATAAGTTGCAGATATGAAGAAAGATTTTTTGTAGAATGTTCTTCTCTATAAAATAACATATTAGTAGTCTATTAACGTCCTATTTCTGGTCAGTATCCTATGCACTCTAACATAATAGAGAGAGAGATGTTGGAGCTTTGACCCAACACTCTGTTTAAATGTAGGTAAATAAGCGCTACATACCTCATAATTGTTTTGAAAGTTTACACGTATCAATGAAAAACAAAAATCGTATGATAAAACTTCAAACTTACATATCTTTTATTATCATTTGACATATCTTTTGTACGAATTACTATGAATTGATTTATATTATTTTGTGAAATGTATAATTCACATTACATGTCTTTTATCTTAATCGCATAAAGCTTTTCTAAGATTATTACATCGATCCTACAGTTTTTACCTCGATTATACTGTAATATTACATATCCTTTATCTTTTTCGTATATAACTTTAATACAATTATAATTAAATCGTACGTATCATTAAACACAATCGCATATCTTTTGTACGATTCTTGTTTAGTCGTACGTGTTTTTATCTCCACTGTATATGTTATCGTCCGATAACTCTTAGTGTCTGAAGACCAAAGTCTTCGAACAGTGCGTGTTGCCAGTGATGACCTACGATTCTGAGACGTGGTCGCTGACTATGGGCCTGATGCGGAAGCTCAGAGTCACTCTCCGTGCGATGGAGAGGGCTATGCTCGGAGTTACTCTACGTGATCGAACCAGAAATGAATAGATCCGTAGTAGAACCAGAGTCACCGACATAGTCCTGCGAATCGCGAACCTGAAGTGGCAATGGGCGGGGCACATAGTCCGAAGGACCGATGGACGTTGGGGGCCAAAGGTGCTGGAGTGGCGACCCCGCACCGGACGGCGCAGTGTAGGGAGACCCCCCACAAGGTGGACCGACGACATANGCGCAAGATCGGGCCTTGTAGACGTCATTACGTCTCACGTCCTATGTCCAGCAATGGACGTCCATCGGTTGAAGCGACGACGACGATATGCTATCGATCTTACATATCTCTTATCTAAATCTTACATATCTTTTGGACGACTACACTTTAATCGTAAATAACTTTCATCTCAAATTTACATCTGGATGCTTATACTTCAGTTCTACATATAATTTATCTCAATCTTACATATCTTTTATGCAATTACACTTTAAATGTACATATTTTTGTCTCCACCTTACATTTTTATACGACCATAATGCCTTTCATCTCAACCTTGGACATCTTTTGGACGACAATACTTCAATCAAACATATCTTTTAGCTCAATCGAACATATCTTTTGTACGATTACACATTGATCGTACATATCTTTTATTTCCACCGTCAATTTATACAGTTATACTTTAATGGTACATATCTTTTATCTCAAGTCTACATAAATTTGATGTTATTATACATGACTTTTATATCAGTCGTAAATATCTTTCGTGTTAATTGTGCATATGTTTCATTTCAATCTTACACATATTTTATCTCATACAATTGTACAATTGGTAAGAAATACCAATATCACACAGGTCTTGATCTCAACTGTAGATATTATATGGTTATACTTCAACGGTACATGTCTTTTATCTCAATATACGCATGTAATCTCTTTGGTTCTTTTCCCTCGAAAATATTTTAGGAACATAATGAGAACCGGCGGAATATAATTTTAATTTCGTTCTGACTTTTTTCTCACCTGGCAGCGCTTAATCATAATCACGGCGAGCGCGATAATCCTCGGCTCGAGGTCGTGGATGAAGAGAAAACGACACACGTATTACTTTTTCTTGTTATCTCCCTTATAAATGTTTTTCACACGCTCCTTGAATATTTTAATTCTCGACATAACCGCAAAGGTGTTTAATGTTTATAACGACTACCTTCTGTCTACATATTTCTTCTACATATACGATATAATTTGTTAGAAATGATTGTTTACTGGTATTTTTTTCGTGGATCCAACGATTACTCTCTCATCAAACATTCTGCAAAAGTATATGACCGAATAAAGCTTTGGAATCTGACTCCATTTGCGATGTAAACACTCGCTTAGAACTGATTTATCCATATTTTTGCGGAATTGCGAGCTACCATCCTAGACTGTTACATTACTTAGCATCAGGTGAAATCGTATTCTAGCGCTGAATTGATCAAAATATAAAAAATTAAGATACAGTTAAGTTTAAGACTGCCGCATTGGTCAGTGGTTAGCATGTTCGACTATAGACATGAGGTCCTGGGTTCGAGTCCCGTGTCGGGCCAATTCTAACATTAATATTGAGTTTTCTATTAAGATTTTGTCAATATTTGCTCGAAGTTTGGAGCACGTTAAGCCGTCGGATTCCCGTCACATCGAACTATGAGAGTGAAGGAATGCAGAGTGCACTTGTGTACTATGCCTGCCAATCCGAACTGGAGCAGCGTGGTGGGTCTATGCTCTAAAAACCCTCTCTCCTTGGAGTGAGGTCGCCTGAGCCCAGCAGTGGGACGTTAATGGGCTGCTACTTACTACTTACAGTTAAGTTTACGTACTATATCGACTCATATATAATGCAAGATTTGACCTCTATTTATAAAAGAAGAGCGTAAGTATAAGACTATTAAGTTTCAGATGAGATCATAGTGAAATGCTAACTTGTGGGCATTTTAAATTAAAAGTGCGTGCGTACGAAGTACACATGTTCTAAGTGAAACTTCTTTCGTATACTAATTTTTAAAAGTCTTGCTTTTATTTAAACAAATCTAAAACTTGTCGAAAATTAATACAAATAATTTATTGAGATCTGAAATGAAATAAAAATGCCACATGTTTTTGTTAATATCACAAATTATTAACTAATTTTGTTTTTGAATTTATAATTTAGAAAGGGGTATTTATGAAATATTTTTATTTTGTGGCAGATTGAAATGCTACATATTATTTGTGAATATTAAAACTACCTTACCTTTACAAACGAATTAGCTTAAAAAACGCTACACATCTTCATGACGCTAATCACGCGTTTCATCCATAAATAATTTAAAACCTTAAGAAGTTTCACTTCAAAAATCTAAATATATTTGACAATTTTAAGCAAGATTTCTGAGATTCTTTTACTTATAGAGACGTTATGAGCACCTGTAACCTAATGACAAACCTGATATTTGCTCACGGCAAAGGCTGGTATATCTGATATTTATAGTAATGGCTTTAAAATTGTATACAACAGATGCAGTATCACCTGAAATAGTGCGGGGTCGTTTGTTTGGACGAAGTTTTTATACGGCGGCGGGGCACATAACGCGCACCTGCGATCTCATCTACATAATATGGACAAGTCGTTGAACCTGCGGTTGTCGGGCTGTTTGTAGAATTACCCACTTTCAAAGACTCCTGTTTAAAACCGAAAATGTGTAATTATAAAGAAACAGTACAGTTTATAAACTCGCTGACTTTAAATTATCTCTTTATTTGCACCATCAATGCAATACCTTACCAGAAAACACACAAGTCCCATTTTAATAATTTACACTTCTAGTTTCCACCGGCCCTTTCCTCTCGTCTCTTCTCCTCAGGAATCCTCTCGACTCTTATACAACCAATATATCCACACCATCTCTTAACGAATTCAATAAAGATTGAATTTCAAATCAAATCAAATATATTTTATTGCAAGATCAAGTGTACAATGCACAATCTACCATACAATGGCGTGTAACATCTATAATAGGACAAAATAATATTATTAATTGAAATAAATACTTTATCCTTATGGCAGGTATTTACATTTTTAAAAATAATATTCACATTAATAAATATACTACAGTTTTATATGAAACGTATCAAAACAGTATGAGTGAGCTTAAAAACTGTGTCTCGAATGAAGTACTTTATTTATTTTGAGTTTCAATTAAGTAGTCCTTAATATAGCATTTAGATATTAGCCATTTTTTCAATTTATGTTTATATATATTAATATTATTTATGTCTTTAAAAGGGTTGCGTTTTTTTATTATAAAGTTCTTGTACGGGGTCTAAATAAATGATTTTGAAATCTAAATCGAATAAATTGTGGCCAATTATACCGTTTTTCAAACTAGTCTAAATGTGTTTTTACATACAAACACACTTCATATATGTATAGGGAAGGAACAGTTAGCACGTTTAATTCTTTAAAAAGAAGTCTACAGGAAGTTATTGGGCTCACATCGCAGATACTCCTTATACATCGTTTTTGGGCTATAAACACCTTATTAATATTACTAGAATTTCACCATATAAATATGCCATATCGTAGTAGAGAAGAAACATATCAACGATAAGCTTGAATAGCCGTTTTTTTGTCTGTTATGTTTGCATATTTACATATCGCATAAGAAAATGAGCTGATTTTCATAGAAATACGATTTATATTTATACAACCGATTGTAGACCCGGGTAGTAAAATTTCGCGATGCAACGCGAGATTAGGTAGTTTTAATATTTAAAAATAACATGTTGCATTTTAATTTGCCACTCGCCATTTAATATACTTTCATGAAAAAACAGAATTTAATTATTAATTTCTAATATCGACAAAAGTACTTTGAGATCTCTAAGTCTAGGAATTTTAAAGTTTTAGATTTGTACAAATATAAACAAGACTTAAAAGTTTCATTTCGGGCAGTTGTACTTTGTACGCATTCACTTTTTTTAACTAATTTTATTACAATAAAGTCCTTTAAATACAAGTTTATAATATATAAAATTATATACCCTCGCGGTAAAACTGTATAAGTTCTTATACATTTTTATTGTTAACTCGTTAGCGCTTAACTGTGACCTCACCAAATGCTAAATGATGTTACAATTTAAAATGAAAACCCGTACACTGTTCCGGAACGCAATTTTTGAAAGACTGTCTTGTTCAGACTTGTCCAGACTTAGGCATATTAGTAAATGCAATCTCTTAAATTTCTTCTACAGGGAATTGGACCCAGAACCTCAGCTATTGAAACGATCATTCGGACAATTTCGCTGGACTCATATAAATGTCAAAGTTCATAATAAATTATGAAACATCTGTAGTAGCACGGAGCTATAACAAGAATTTCTCACATTTAGACCTCTTTCATCTTACAAAAGCTCAAATGAAAAAATAAATTGCTGCTCATCATTCCAATTTATAGAATCAAAGAAATAACAAATACAAGCATTAAATATATTCAAACACACATACACGCACACGCTTACTAACACACACGCTCTCTCTCTCTCTCTCTCTCTCTCACACACACACACACACACACACACACACAGAGAGAGAGAGAGAGAGACAGAGACAAATATCACACACGAATTTCAGTTGTGAATTTTTAATTACATAACATTAATTCTTATTACTTTCATGTATTATATTATTAACTATTTATATTCTATTCTTCTTTGTATATTATCTATGTGTAATCCTAAGTAGCCTTATTTTGTATATTATTTCTAACTGTATGTTTATTTGTATGTGTAATGATGTTGATTACAATTAAATAATAAACAGATAGTTACTAACACAGTGTTCCCAATAATGGCAATCGCGTTGTTCCCGTACCCGTGGAAATATGGGAAAATTAGTTAATTATAAGATCGAATTGTCGATGTAAACCATCAATATTTGTTCAGCAGTTTAGTCGATACATAGTAATTTTACATATAAGACGATAATCCACTGAACGGCTATATAAAATGTAAACAAATAAAGAAGTAATTTTACAAATAGTTTCTATACGAGTCGCTGGACTCTGGAGTAACTCTGAGTAAAATTTGGAACAACCGGGATCATGTTTCATTGAAACTAGCAAACATTTAAATAAAACTGTATCTCGGGAGTAATAGAAGTTTGACTCGCATAAACACACGTAATATATTCGAAGGGACAATTATTTCTCGACTTCGTTTTGACAATGATAATTTACTATTTTTTTGGTGTAATATTCCAGTTTAAGTGAATTATATTATTTACGAGTTAGTTTTGGAAATGTAGAAATCTTATGGAAGTGAAACTTCTTTAGGCGCATGAGGGTTAGTTTTTATGGATGAAATGCGTGACTAGCGTCACGAACGATTTGCAGCATTTTTATGCTAATTCGTTTGAAGGTTTTTTTTTGAATGAAATGATACTGCCGCTTCCGATGTGGCGGCTGTCGTTAATCTAAATTAAATTAATAACTCTTAAAAGAAATACTAGTTTTTTCATAGTATTATTTAAAAATAATATTTATGTTAGTTAGAATATAGTATATATATATATATACGAGTACACACACATTTACATACATATGTTTGCATACGTACACACATATGTATACACACACATATTTAATTTTTTTTTTAAACTATATTATCTTTAATATTATTATTTCTGAAAGCATTCCTATATAGCAGTTGCACCGTTTGCTTTTGTAGCTGCTTACAGAACTTTTTCTGCTGAAGCAAAAAAGTGTATACGACAAGGTCGTTTGAAGGTTAGGTAGTTTTAATATTTACAAATAACAAGCGGCATTTTGATTCTCCACTGGTCATTTAATCATTTAATATACCATTTTTCATAAAATATAAAATGAATATATTTCATAAATAATTTCTAGCATTGACAAAAAACACGTGGCATTTTTATTTACAATTCATTTAAGATTTCAATAATTCATTTGTATTATATTTCGACACTTTTAATATTTCAATGATAATTTAGTTCATTAAATTCCTAACATATCCGCCTTTTTCCCCTACCTGTAAGTCTTAGAAATCTAAAGTTTTAGATTTGTATAAATATAAACAAGACTTAATAATTAGTTTGCCAAAAAAGTTTCACTTCGATATGTGTACTATTTACGCACGCACTTTGTATTTCCCTGTTTAAGGTGGTTTTGTTCTACATAAAATATACAACAACTGTAATGTATTCAATTGATTACGGAATAATGTTGTATGTTATAAAATAGCTTGGTAAATACAACATGGTTTTTTGTTATATTTAAAAGACAAAAATGGTTACTATGGTTTATCCTTTAGAGATAAATTTATACCATCGCTGTCATTTTGAGATATACAATTCCTTAGGTCATTAATGTGATCTATAGCCAAAAAAGTGGGTATCTTGCATTTCAATTCAATCGCAAAAAGTTATAAAGATCTCATAATAAGTACGAATTGATGTGTATATATTGTTACTATAAATACGAATTGGAAAATGTTAAAATATTTGGAGAGCTGATTGTATTTGTTTATGGAGCCGTTACAAAAAAATGTATAGAAACAAATGTTCACAGCTTCTTTTATGTAAGGGGGAGAATAAAGCTAACAAATAAAATCTTTACTGTGAGTGTGACAAAAAGTTGTGTGAATTGATTTGTAAGGAAGGCTCGCTTTTGTTATAAAGTATTTATGTTATTTAGTTTAAAAAAACTGTGAGGCTTATTCCCTTATATCTTTTGATAGTCTATTAAAAATTAATTTTACTGATAAAATTTTAAATATTTACATAAAAAAATGCCTATTTTCCTTGGGGTTTAAAATAGGACGTTGCGGTGGCAATTAGAACGGGTGTAGACGACAGTAATTACTCGGGTAGTCGTCGCGGTCGTGGTCGCGGTTTCTACACGCTGACATTACGTGACTGCACTAATCACAAACGTTGGTATCCAGAAAAAAACATTCACCCGATAAAAGTCACAAATTTTAGATGTAGCCCCTCTAAAAATCATCAAGAGGATTGAATACAAATGTAATTTAGGATGTGTTAGTGATCATTATTATTTTATTTGTGGATTGCTATTAAATTACTATATTTGTTTATAACGCTGAGGTCGTTGTAATTATATCAGTGAAACGTTTACATGCACTACATCCGTTTTAACGCTACTCCGAAGATTCTCAAATTTAATCAACACTTTTGTTTAGTCGTCGTTTTCACGACGACTTTGATTGGTGGACTTATTATTTTTCAGTGGGGCGTTTTGTATAAGAAATGTAGCACAGGAGAATGAAGGAACATTCGCCTAGTGACAGTTCTTTAGATTGCAACATTATATTGTGTTTCGTCATTGAAACCAATGAAGAATTTGAGAATAGTATTACTTAACCTACAAATTAGTGAGATACTTTTAAAGATGTTAATTAAACCATACGTCGGAGAAGAAAAGTGGTCAACTTTGTCTACCCAGATATCGATCAGCACCGAGCTTCAAATCGCCAAATGCTATGTGCATAAAAATATATAACAAGATAAGTTTCTTTACAAGTAACGGGAAACCAATCCTTCAAAGAAGGACTCTATAGTTGGTAGTGTTATAAAAACATTTTGTTCTATGTCCGAATTTTTTCATAATTAAAATATGTACTCGAATGCGTGTTATAAAATTAATCATTGAACTTAAATCTTATAAATTATTAATATTATTCCTTAATATTTGCATGGTGTATATATTTTAGAATGTGATGGCACAAATATATTATTTCGACCTGTGTAACCACCCATGTTCAGCAAATAAACATTTTATTTCATACATTACCTAATACTGGTATCTGATCAATTATGATCAATGATTTATAATAAAATTAAGTGCGTGCGTACAAAGTACACAATATATCATAAGTGAAACTTCTTTGGCAAACAAATTTTTAAGTCTCGTTTATATTTGTGCAAATCTAAAACTATTCTATTTCCGAGACCTAGAGGGACAGAAAAATGAAAATATGTTAGAAATTTAATTGTCATTAAAATATTAAGTGTCGAGAATAAATACAAAAAGTTTTTATTTTTTATTTCATGAAAAGTAGTATACGCTCGTATTAAAGTACGAGTGGCAAAGTAAAAAGCTATGCTGTGTTATTTGTAAAGATTAAAAATAACTTGCCTTCAAACGTATTACTATAAAAAATATAAAAAATAATCACGCGTTACATCTGTAAAAATTTTACCATCATGCGTTTAAAGAAGTTTCACTTCCTTAAACACTATCTGTGCCCACGACCTCGAGTAAAATTGTGTTTTCGGGTAGCATTTTTATTATTTTATTAATCTACATGTGAAGATAGAAAAAGTGGCATATGTTTTTATCAGGCTCTAGAATATCTGTGTACCAAATTTCATTTAAATATGTGCATCAGTATCGGCATAAAAATGCGACAGACTGAGTTACTTTCGAATTTAATTATATTAGTAAGGATCAGCTGTTCTCATCATAATTTCGCCCTTATGCATTAGTTCCAATTGTCCTGGAACCACGTGGAGACCAGTACTTAGTTATCGCGAAAGGAGTCGCTTTGCTAAATTTTAACATAATCGCGAATGTTTTTTTTGGATCTCGAATATAGAATAGACATTTAAATTTTCTTGTTCTTTTTCTGGCATTATCCCACTTTAATTCTCGCTCTCCTAATCGCTTTTCGTCACGGATCACGTCTGTGTCTAGATCATTTTAAATTTTTGCCATCCCTGTTAATTTGCGTCTACCACGACTTTTTGGCAGAGTTGTAATGTTTTTGTCATATCCGAGGCATGTCTTCCCATGACATGACCATAGCAGCGCAGGCGAGCTTTCGTAAACTTTTCTGATATAGACCTTTAAAGCTACTTCGGATATATATATTTGGCAATCTTATATTCGTGGAGATACTTGTAGACCATCTGAGCATTCGCATTACCCTGATGTACAGTTTCTGTGTCTGGTGGATTTTTAGAGGCCAGCATTCAGCTCCGTACCTCCGTATCTTTGCTGGTTTCACTGCAGTTTTTAAAAGTTTGTCCTTAATTCGAATCGACATACGTGTGTCGGAGAGGGCACTTGTCATTTCTTTACATTTTTGCCAACCTACCTTCAAGCGGTGTGTGATATCCTCATCAATGTTGTCATCGTTCATGAGCACCATTACGAGATATTTAAAATGATCTGTAGCTTTGAGCACGGAGTTTTGGAGAGAGATTACGTGTAGGGTATTTCTGTTACAAAACTTATTGTAATTATTCTGTCTTCTCTCGGCAGATTTTTAGTCTGCAGATTCTAGAGAAAATATCCACTTCTCTAGTTTTGTTTCTATCAACCAAAACTATTGCTGCAAAATGCATTATACTCTTTATTTACTTGAAGTTGCTAGCTAGTATCATATAAACAAGATCGTTAGTTTTCCTATATTATCACTTAACATTAGTGTTCCTTATGCATTCAATGTAAAAAAAGTTGCTGAGATACAGTGAGCGCGATGTGTAATTACACGGATAGCCTGTGGAAGTTGCATGTATCCATTAAATGACTTCACTACCGCTAAGATTGATTAAGCCATGATTTTGTTTCCTCTCGTAGACCATTGTCTACGAGAGGAAACAAAATTATTTGAAGAACTGTGAGAATTATTCTTGTATTCTATTGTATAAATTCATTTCAAAATACTGTAAGTTTTACATTCAGAGATTATAGATAGAAATGATTTTACCGTACACTACACAACATTATGTCCAATATCCATGTACCGCCACACCAATCATCTTTGAAAACTCGGCATTCGAAATTGTGGATGAGTATACATGTCCAAGATATGTAGACACATAGTCCAGCTCGGTAGGTCCAATTTCCATAAGGAGGAAACCGCCGAATCTAACTCGGTTGGGTAGCGTTCGGGAAACTACCACAGATATTTCCGTCCGATATCCCTTAGTGCCTGAAGACCAAAGTCTTCGAACATTGCGTGTTGCTCGTGATGATCTACGATTCTGAGACGTGATCACAGAGCCACTCAGCGGGAGATGAAGAGGGAGGGCTATGCTTGGAATTTCTCCACGTGATCGAATTAGAAATGAAGAAATCCGTAGCAGAATCAATGTCACCGACATAGTCCTACGAATAGCGAACCTGAAAAGGCAATAATACCATCTATTATTGCCCCGTCCATTGCCTTTTCAGGAGTAGTGACCCCGCACCGGACGGCGCATTGTAGTCAGATCCCTCACAAGGTGCACCGATGACATAAAGAGTGTCGCCGGTAGCCGCTGGAGCCAGGCGGCCCAAGATCGGGGCATCATTACGTGAGCCCTACGTCCAGCAGTGGACGCCCATTGATTGAGACGACAACGATGACACCACGCAAGAAACATACGAACTTGTTGAACCCGTTATCATCCGGATTCGTCTCAACATATATGGCATATGGTCCTATATTGCTCAACATAGAGGTCTGGTATATTAGTTGGAAGGCGACATGGTTGTGTTGTTGCCGGCAGCTACTTTCGTAGACGATGTAAGGTCGTTTCAGGAACTAGATTGTGACTTCCAACGGGTTTATCGTTGTTGCAATTGTTGGTCAATCGCATTTTCTAGACGTCGTCACTGAGTGATGTAGAAGCACTGCAGGGTTTAACCTATATGCAACCTGAATCACCTTCTTGACATGTTCCGGTATCTAGAGATTTACGAGCGCTGAATGTCAGCTTTCAGTAGTTGGTGCTGTACTTTTAACGCAAAATTAATTTAATTCAACTTGAATTGAAAAGTATATCATTAACGATTTCAAATGAGACTTATCTTTACTATTATATAATAGCCATTAGAAAATGTATCACTGTCTGTGAAGCATCAGAGGTTTTCTGAAAAGAAAATATATCCACATCGTTTAGAATGTTTTTAAAAAGCGTTAATTTGTCATTAGGCTCGGATGACTATAATTTTTTTGTTTTGTTCCAGTTTTAAAAGCCGCCGTGTGGAAGCAATTAGGGAGGGTGTTGCTTGCGGTAATTAGGCCCACAATAATCTCGCAATGTTATCGATTAATTTGGTTATATTTTATGAAATGGTAAGTAGGAATGATCAACCAACTTACAGTAACCTATAATATTTGATTGGTATTCATCACATTTGCAATTTAATTAGGTAAATTCAGCTTTCGAATTTGTTTAGGTATGGGCNCGTCGGCGTAGTCAAGATTGAAGCGTAGAAGGGATTGTGCTAAACTAAATTTTGTGGGAATTGGTAAAAAAGATCGCAGGCGTCGTAATGAGCTTAACGATGCAAATGTTTCCCTACTAATTTCTTTAATATGCTCCGTCTAGGATAAAGTATTGTCAAAATGTAAACCAAGGTTTCGAACAGTTTCAACAAATGGTATAATGACTCCATTAAGTTGAACGCAAGGTAATTGAGACCAGTCAACCCTTGAAATCATATTAGGACTACCAATAATGATAGCCTGCGATTTACTAGGATTAACTGTTAAGCCAAATGATTTGCTCCAGTCATATACTTTTCCTAGATCATTATTGATGGCATATGTCATAGCTAGTTATTGCTTTGAAAACATTAACTCATCCATAGACTGTGTCACAAGTTACTTTTATATGAGATTGTAGACAAGCTGTAATCCTTATACAATAACGAGAGAGTGGAAGTGCTTGTTCAGATCGATGCATTTCGATGTCGTAGGTACCGATTCTTATTGACCTATTAAAGCCAAACTGCTGCTGAACAAAAACTCAACATGCTGCTCCATTATGTGGTTCGCAGGCTACCTGGCTGGCTATCCCATATTTGTTTCCAAGGTATACAGGTTTCTTCACAATGTATACCGTAACGGAAAGGCACAACGATGAAATATAATTAAAATGAGTCTGTGAGGTTTTCTAAAGAGATCTTAATGATTCAGGATTTAAACCTGTAATTCTTAATAAAAATCCGCATTACGATGTGCTCTGTTAATAAGTATACAAGGTGTTTAAAGAACGCTCCCGAAAACGAAGACAGACAATAGTACTAATGACACTTTTGATGATGGGACGGAAAACAATTGATACCAATTAGGAAAACATTTTTTATACGTAAATTAGCATAATTTAGTGCGTTGACCCGTGCGTTCAAGGGCGTGGCGCGACGGTTTTTTGTACTTGCGCTAAATTTAGTCATTTCTTTTACATGCACACCGATGAAACATCGGTGTGCATGTAAAAGAAATGCTAGGTTTTATTTTAGTAAAGTAATGCATTTTTTATTTTCTCTGTACTAACATGATAGAGCGTAAATGAATGCTAATAAAACGTTTTAAAAATATGACTTTTTTTTAATCAGGATCATTGTTTTTCGTCCTATCATCAAAGATGTTAAAGGTACTATTGTTATTCAATGGGGTTATCAAAATAATCTATATACAGTGTAGAGACAATTTTTATTTAAATTCATCACATTAAAATACTTTTTCTTACACTACAATCACACATTTAATACTAAAAATATAGTAAAGTGCTCCGTGCAATAATGTTATAGTTTTATTCAATGTATAATATATATAAAGAATTTCCAAAATTCGTTGCATGCAGTATTAAGTGGATTTACGGTTTATAACTTTATAAAATACTTGAATAATTCATGTAATTTTTTGACACAACACAAAGATTTTTATGATTAAATATTTTCCATTATTACTACAATTCTTTCATTTTCATAATTAATTCTTAACTAATATACCACATGCCATAAATATGTGATATTTTAAAAACAAAAAGCTCAATATATTGAGGTTTTATGAATCTCTAGAAATTCTTTGTTTTTAATATCAAAAAAGTTTATTACTGAGTTTATTTTAAGACCCTGACCCTGATGTGGCCATAGTTATGGTTATAATAGTCCAGTAGCATTTTTTTCGTTGTATTATTTATGAAATAAACGAAATTCACCAAACTAATTCATTAGTGTCTTTGTTAGTTTTTAGTGAATTGATTGATAAGGTCCCAATACAAAAGAAAATATCTTTATTTATACATTATGCCACACATCACAATATATTTTAGTACATTTTATAATACCCTGCGATGTGTGGCATAACCTAGAAAATGGACCCAGCTCAGCATTTATGCTACACAGTCTGGAGACCATGTAGCGCTGATTTTCAGCTGGATCCCTTGCCCAGGTGCCGCCAAGAACGCAGCCCGATACAACTTAAGCTATCCTTATATACTATCTAAAGCTACAAGACCTGATAAAAATGTTGCAAATAACCGCGGACTTGATTTGCACATAAATAGCTGTAGTAATTTATAAAATTCCTGCAACGAAAGTATTGCAGTAAAAAGTCCCCAATTTATATACTGTATCTGCTGGAACTGTACGAGTATCTGCTGTAGCAATTGCCTTAAAACTATATCGATAATTTAATAGGCTTTTTATATGTAATAGTAATAAGTAACATACTAATGCATGAAAAATGATGACCGGAATATAGATCTTCTATATATATAAGACATATCCAGGTATCTATTGACTTATCACGATATCTCTGGAACTAAAAGGCGTAGAGACTTGAAATTTGGTAGGAATATTTTTTTTGCCGAGCAGAGGTCAGCTAAGAACTGGTGTTGCGAAATTCAACCCGCAAGGGGGGTTGCGGGGGTGTTGATTAAAAAATAAAAATGGTACGAAAACGTTGGTCAGAAATGTTTTTTTGACATAATAGGAACTGTCAAAAGTATATTTTAGGAAATTTCATCCTCAAAAGGCAGTGTGGGTATGTTTTTTATTTGTAAAACAATTTGCCAAAATTAATGAAAATGCTACCAAAAAAACATCCCATGCAGACGAAATCGCGGGTTCAGCTAGTAATATATATTATGATAAAAAAATCATACATATATAAAGAATCTATATTATATTTGCCAACTAACAAATTATGGCAAATTCAATGCAACCTAATGAAATTGTTACACAATGCAACAAAGTTAGTTTTACAGAAGGTCTGTTTGAAAATTAAACAAATTAGTGAACTCTAGGGATGTCGGAAATGTAATAAAGTATCGGACGGGCAGTTAAAGTTGCAATCAACAGATTAAGTTGCCAACTTAAAATACCAAATTATAAAACAGCAAATCCAGTCGACCTAAACTAAAAATACATTAAATACAATTTGTAACAATTGAAAAAAGTATAAGAAGTATTCCTTCTTAGGATATTTTATTCTTAGAAAAAAACATCATATTTCGTACCTTTCCGATACTTGGAATTTTATATCGATACATTGAATAAAAAAAATCGATATATCGATATTTTTCCAACAAGCCTAGTGAATTCCACCAACGACATTTGGTAGCACAACAGCATAATTGTTGATTTGAATGTGAGTTTTGACAAAAGAAAACATAGAATACCCTGAATTCAGCTGTTTAAATAAGGTTTGGTGAATTTTTCCAAAATTAGAAGGCATCTATACTATATATTATACGAATACATCAACCCCTGGCTAATAATAAAATGCATTTCAATATATGCTGGAACGACGTAGTGCCTCATTGGTCTAGTGTTCAGCTTGTCAGCTCAGCGGCTACAGACACGAGGTCCTGTGTTCCTTCACCCCAATGTCTTGGAAGCACGTTAAGCCGTCTGCTTTGGGCCTGATTTCTCTCCTGTCGTGTCGGCTTGCTGTCCCATTGAACTATGAAGAATAAAGGGAGGCCTGTGCTCAACAGTGGTAAGTTAATAGGCTGCTACTTACTTATTGGTATTATCTTTCAATCGTTAATCTTTAAATGGTAGAGTTGAGGCATTGAGTGAAACATACATTGCTTAATCGTTGATTAGTGCAAAGTATTTGTTTATAAGTAACAACCGGGACTAGTAACTATTACATATTCCTACTTATAAGCTAATATCATCGACATAGGTCGGTGTCGTGATCCTGCATTGCACAAATAGCATCTGGTGCTGCCAAAAACAATTTCCCGGAAGCACAAGCGCACAGTTGATATACTTTCTTCCCCCAAATCCTTTTCTGTGGAACATCTGTTACAGGTGCTTCTTTGAGATTGTTGATCATTATATTCGATGCGTGAATTTTAATCTGGAGAGAATAAATTGATATCAATTCTTAAGGGTTCTGTTATATTTTTTTAATTAACATTATTTCTAAAGTGTAACATTTAAGGATTTCGATAATATAAAAATTATCTTTGAAATGAAACTTTATGCGCATGAGGGTAAAATTTTTACGGATGAAATGCGTGGTTAGCGTCACGAAGATGTGTAACGTTTTTTATGCTAAGTCGTTTGAAGGTTAGGTAGTTTTAATATATACAAATGAAATGTGGCATTTTAATTTGCCATTTGTCATTTAATATAATATTTTTCATAAAATATAAAATAAAAGTATTCTCAAATAATATATATCATACACATAGAGAATATCATTTCTTCACATCTGGTAAAATACCAACGGAGTCAGGAGCTAGTTATATATGAAATAATCATATCGTATGTTATTTTTCCGTCCAATAAAATTTCTTTGTATGCCTACACAATATTTAACATACATACATAGCATCACACCTCATTCCCATAGGGGTAGGCAGAGACCACTTCCTTCTACTTGCCACGATCCCTGCATATCTACTCCGCTTCTTTCATTCTCATTACACTTTTCACACAAGTTCGTCGGTTTAGAGTACTCTTGACTTGGCCCTTATTTACACTGTCCTGGATTTTCCCCTTGGTTTTCCCCATTGGATTATCCCCCGCCTTGGTCTTCCCCTTGCAACTTTCCTATTCTCTTTTGAATCATTAATTCTTTTTGTCAGTCTCCTTTCATTCATTCCCTCTACCTGCCCAAACCATCTACATCTTAATGCGCAGCCAGTCTGGCCCTTTGAGACACCATCTGGATATTCATAAAGGCATTTGATTTAAACATATTATAAATAATTAGCTGTCGATTTTGACATTGTATTGTAATGTCATTGTATAAAGTTGCTGGAATGGCGACCCCGCACCGGACGACGCAGTGTACAAAGACAAGGTGGATTGATGATATAAGGAGGGTCGCCGGTAGCCGCTAGAGCCAGGCGGCGCAAGATCGGGCCTTGTGGGCATCATTTCGTGAGACCTATGTCCAGTGGTGGACGCCCATCGGTTGAAGCGACGACGACGCCGATTGTGATAGTAATTTAATATATTTGCTGTTACACACTTTCTTTTTCACACACTTGTTTTTTTCAACTTACCGCTCCGACGTCTGATTTAAGTGTAATGTTGCTATGGGATGTTATATCGATACCACCTGCTCTACTTTCAAGAAATATGGACTGCGGTGCTCTAAGGTCTAATCGCCTTGTCAATGACTCCAACCTGAAAATGTTTATTGTTTAACTTTAATTTGAAATATAAATAACGAAATGAGCGATATACCTAAGCACAGTCCATATTGAATAATTCAAAAGCCTATCCTAAAGGCCTAATCCCAGGGCTGCGAAAATTTATATACTTGTATGTTACCTCATAATTTCCGACTGGGTGAACCGATCTTAATGATTTTGTTTTTATATGAAAGGTGGTGCTTGTCATAGGGTCCCATTTTGCCAGTTCTGACGATGCCATCCATGAGAAAACCATATAAGTCCTTAATTTGCATTAAACATGTGAGCGACAAATGGACAAATAACGTGAGATCACGCCAACCAATTTCGGTGATTCGTATTCTTTATTGAAAAGGATAAACTTCAAGGGTTGTTTGATGATAGTTTGGCTAAATTTATTGTAACAGAAGTCCTCAATTCTTTGGAGCAAATCAAAGATATTAGGCAGAATCTTTTATAGGCTATCCAGATATACGGAGTAACCTACCGTAACGTCGGTATGGTCAAGTGAAGAGGTCTATGTGATGCTACTCGTTAAATACGATCATAGTAATTATGAAAAAGAACTTAGAGTTTTGTTATTATACCCAATCTGAGCCAATGATAGGAGTTGGGGTGAATTGTTTTACTTACTGCAAATCAGAACCAGGTGGTGCACGTAAAATTGGAGTTTGGAGTGCACTTCTCACGTTAACACCTCCAGCACCATCTACAGTGAGAGCCTCGGCAAACACACGTACTTCATCCCGTGATGCATAAAATACCTCACTACCTTTTGCATCACGGACTTCAAATACCCGTCCACTGCATTCTATGCTGTCCCTTTCTAGAAAATAAAGAAAGCCTTTACTTATGGAGATTTTTTAAACATAATTTACTCAATCTACTTAAATCTAATCTTATACTATTTAATTTAATTCATTAAAGAGTCCATCAACAACAGATGGCTGCTTTTCCCCATATTATCTATTGACATAGACCTTCCCCAGAGATCTCCATCCGGATCTAGACTGAGCCAATTTCGACCATAGTGGTCCCACCATTTCGATTAGGTCATCTTTTCAGCGTTTATGTGGCCTTCCTATTTTTCTCTTTCTATATCTTGGACACCATTCAGTATCTATTTTTGTCCAATTATTTTTTCTTATCATATGCCCAGTCCATGTCCACTTTAGTTTCTTTATGGTTTTAACAACATTTATTAGCTTCGTTATACTTTTTATACTTTCTAATGTTATTGTATCTTTACGTTCCCATTTTACTTCTTTCTATATCATTTTGATAAATTCTAATTTTATTTCTATTTTTCTCAGTTACGGACCATGTTTCACAATAGTAAGTTAAACAAGGTAGAAAGCATTTTTCAGTAGCTTCTTTGACGGCCATTTTTTATTCCACGTGTTTATTATTCTTCGTTATATATCTTTCGAGATATCTTACTTACTTAGTACTTCACCTGAAGTAATCTGACCAAGATATATATATTCCTCGACATATTCTAAAATACTACCATCTAGTAAAATGACAGATTTCGTTGAATTTTTAAGAACTTTCGTTTTAGACACGTTAATTGCTAGGCCCACGGTTCTGCTGTTACCATTAGACATTGTGAAATATTTGGATAATTTGGATTAATGTCGGGATCGTCTTGAACATTGTTCAGTTGTTAAGGTAACTTTGTTATTTAGAGTCAACTCTTAGTAAATACGGATAGGTGTTATAAAAGTAGATATAAGACAGATTTTAAAAACATCAGTGCTCGAACGGTCAGACCTATTTTAAATACAGTGCTACTCTGTTTGTAAGAAGTAAATCTTTATAATTGTGAAATACTGTGATGTCAGATATTTAAAAATTAAAAGAGTTGGATGTATGTAGTAGCTAAGTTGGTTGCCAATACCTTCTCGGTAGAATCAAATAACTTTAAACCGATTGTGGATTCATTACCAATGGACACAATATTGACGATTTAAATAAAGGTATTGTGCCTAGTCAACTCTAGAATAATATTATATTAAAATTTTATTTTGTTTTAAGAATCATTCAGATTATAAATGAAAAATCTTTGAAAGAAGATAAATTCCAGAACGATGGATGTCACCCATAGTTGGTGATGTTTATTACAGATTCCTAGGTATATAATCCTATCTAAAGAAATATTTACAAATCTACATCAGCGTAAACTGTCTGATCTATTATTACCATTTGCCTTATTTGGATCTGAGAAAGATAATTATTAAAGTCTTACTAGTTCACCAATACGATCACAAATTTCAAACAAATTCAAATTCAGAAATTATTTATTTAAGTAGGTCTTTACACTTTTGAGTCGTCAAATATAGTATTTTTTTACACTGATGTTGGTATTAAAGAACAACTTAAAATCTAAAGTTACGGAGCATCCTGTTCTGAGAAGAGGCCACAATAAACTCAGTTGGGTAATTTGTATTTTTTTTACAATTAACGTTATAATATTATATTAATTTATTATATTTAAATTAGAGCTATTCATTTCTCCCACGCATTTTTATCGTCTAAGTAATCTTTTGGGTTTTAGTAAGATTGTTTAATTAATTTTCTTTTAGCAAAGAAATTTAATTTCTTAAGCGACATATCTAGAACATCTTCTGGGAGTTTATTATAGAAACGTATAAAGAAGCCCTTAAATGAGTTGTTAATTATTTATAATTAAAAGTTATATAAGGTGCATTGACTCTTTTTTTTAAAGAGTCAATATTTTTATAAGCGTACGAGTATAACAAGTTAAGTCCTAATACATATATACAGTGAAATGTCATTTTTTTGACCGTTAGTAATAATAATATTATATACCTACTTACTTATTAGAAGCTTAGGATGTTTTGCATGATTATGCTCTGAGACAAAGATGGAGAAATTGCGATTCGAATGAAAGGTTATTGGTTGAGCAGTTTGAGAAGATATCGATGATGCAACCATCTTATCAACCACCCACACTTGACCATCTAAATGGATACCGTCTTTTATTATTGTTATTGGACCAATTCCTTTCTGAAACCAAAAGCAAATATTAGTGCCCCTAAAGTAAATTATTATCACCAAGCAATATTGTAGAATTTAATAGAAACATGATGTATATAGTTATTTGGATTTGTGATTTCATGAAGCTATTGTACAAAATAGTTTGTTATTCTATACCTACTTATTTACGTTTAACAGTTAGGCTTTCTTGTTTAAAGAACAGAGGGTTTGAAGCTTATATCTACAACGCTTCTTTTTACCGGGCTTTATTTAGTAACATTAAAAATAATATGGTTCAAAATTACTATTTAACTCTCATTAAAATGCGTAGTTAGATTTGAAGTTGAAGACATTTATTTCTCAAAAGAAATTATAATGATTTCATTTAATGAGAATATTTTAGACAATATTAACCATGTCAAAATGGATGAGGGTAACATTTTAAAATTGTCTGTCTATGAATATGGCTGCATTTACACATTTTCAATTATAATATAAGATTATTTGTGTTTTTTATTAGATTAGGTAATTATAAATTGGCACACCTTCAAAAGTTATATCCCTCTTCCTCCTTGTTTGTACGTACTTTGTCTATCTAGTTTTTTATTGAAAATATGAGAAAGATATTAATAAGAATAATAAAAACTTGAATATTTATAACAGTTGAATTACAAAGGGCTCTATTTGCGTTAAAGATAAATATAGAGTTTACCTAAAAGTATATAGAAACGTTTAGTTACGATAGTTTCAAATTCAGATTTTTGAAGTTATAAATAAATAAAATAGTTAAATGAAATTTAAAAGCACCTTACCGCAGTCAATTTTAATGTACTTATAATCCACAGTGTTAAAGCGATATTCAAAAATACCAAAAGCATTAGAAATATTATAATTCCATATAATAAATTTCTTTTCCAGCCTCTAGAAATAAATAGTGGAAAACATCCAGATTTTTGGGTGTCTGATGTATTTATTACTGTGGGAGGATCACCAGTTGGAGTACAGCCCCATCCTCTGACACTTTCGGTTGCTGTGTCTTCTACTTTCATTTTGACTACTTATCGTAATATTTTTCTGTAACAAGGAAATTCCGAATGCTTAAGTTAATATATTATTTGTTTGAATGTTTGCTTTGTTATTATCATCTCTTGGTGAAACGAAAAACTGCGGTATTTACACCCCCACCCTCAATATGCCTTGGAAGATAAAGAGAGATAAAAGACTTTGATTTTACCTTGGGATAAGATCTTTTGGCGGCCTCGTTGGCGCAGTTTTGCGAGTTTTCGCTTTGCTAGCAGCGGCCCCGGGTTCGATCCCCGGTAGGGCAAATTTAGAAAATTGTCGCAGTCTGGTCTGGTGGCAGACTTCAGCCTTGGCTAGTTACTACCCTACCAGAAAAAACGTATCGCCAAACAAAGAGATTTGTGTTCCAGGGTAATACTGTATAAAAACCATAAGAGGCATATTGCCTCTTATCAGATTAGCTTCTATCTTAGACTGTATCATCATCAGGTGAGATCACAGTCAAGCATTAAACTGTAAGCTGCCCATTAATGTCCCATTGTTGGGCACAGGCTTCCTCAGTCATATAAGAGAGGGTTTTTACACCTTGCTGCTCCACTGCGAATTGGCAGGCCTAGTACACAAGTGCACTCTCTATTCCTTCACTCTTATAGTATGATGTGATGGTAGTCCGACACGAGAGAAGAGAGATCAGGCGTAGGACCGACGTTTTAAAGTGCCCTGCTAGACACGGGGGTAGAGCACAGCGCTAATTTCCAAACTTCGGGGAAATACTGATAAAATCTTAATAGAATACTCAATATTAATTTTTTAATACGCTTGACGTGAGACCTGAATCCTGGACCTCATGTCAGTAGCCGATCATGCTGAGCACTAGACCAACGGGGCACCTTTAGTCGTATCTTAATAATAACTGTTAAATACTATACATGTGAATATAATTTCAATAAAGAGATTAAAGAAATAAATTTTCCAGGAAGAGTGGTATATACTTATTACAAATAATAGTTCAAATTTAGTAGGTTATACTGTGACTTGATAGTTACGAAGGTTTCTTTGAGATATGTTCTGAGAAGAACCTTTAACTGTCGAGTATTCTTTTTTTGTCATTAAAGGACAAGAGGAGCAATATTTATTACATTAAACTTTGAATCACTGAGTCAAATTTGCGAACCATAACTCCAGTATAGGCAAATATTCTCATGCAATATAATACTGAGTAAAATACTTGCCGGAAGTATTCGAGATAGGACAATGTATCGCAAGTCTAGGTCTTTTATTCTAGGTTACTGCTGTATACCTTAAATTGTAACTTATGTAAAACCGATAGCTCGGGGCCGATGTCGGAATACGTGAACGCTTTGTCTCGAGAGACTAAACAATATGAAAGACACCACGATAAGTTTATTGCAGTGAATACTTTAAAGGCAACATATTTTTTACGCTGACGGGTTAGCTCACCCGATGTTATTTACCTCTTAATAGTTTCAACTAAACATCGTAACCAAACGCAAGGGGTGATTTTAGCAGAATAACCTGACAACGAGACTAATGAGGCAAACATGAGCAGACATACAATATACAAAGTGTTAGGAAACCACTTCCGAAAACAAAGACGAAAAAAGATCGATCCTGATTTTAAAAAATCATGTTTTTAAAATGTTATATTATCATTTTTTACGCTCCAACATGTTAGTACAGCTAAATGATACGATATTTATCTTTATAATAACAGCTTGTATGAGGAGGGTGCAAGACGATACAAAATATCGTTTTCGAACACGATATTATTTATGTACTTTTCATAAATACTCAAAATACAATGTTTATTGAAAGGGAGCATCACAAAAAACCGAATTCAGGCTGCACTAATGAACCCGGCTGCAAGTGTACGCCGACTAATGAGTACCTGTAACTTGCATTTCACAAAAACTATTCTTAAATGCTGTGTGTTTAACAAAGTTTGAGAATTACGTGTATAAAATACTTCCGTTGCTCGTAACTTTGACTTTCAACTACTTTAATCTACATTACAATATAAAAGTTTGACCTCATATGACAAAAATATGTTTATTTTACGTGCATGTCACATTTACAATGAAGATTGTAAGTATGTTGATATTAGGCACGATAAAATTTAATATATAATTTACTTTTGAGGTAAAACTTTTTTGACCATGCTTGACTGGGGAGGAAGCTGGTGATTGCGTAACGACAGCGTTACAGAAAGTGTGATCGAGTAAGGCAAACGGGAGATATAAGCTACTGAAGATAAACTTAAATCTGTAAGTCTTTTTTATTTTTTTAATGAAACTTCTTTAGGCGCATTAGGGTTAGCTTATTACGGATGAAACGCGTTGTTAGCGTCACAAAGATAAGCAGCGGTTCCTATGCTAATTCGTTTGTAGGTGAGGTAGATTTAATATTTAACATTTTAACATTTAATATATAATAATATTATTATATATAAATTCTCTTTTCTAATTTCAAATTCAAAAATAAATATTTATTAATCATTTCTAATATTGACAATAATCACGTGGCATTTTTATTTACAATTCGTCATTTGTATTTTATTATTTGTAATTATTTTCGACACTTTTAATATTTTAATGATAATTAAATTCATTAAATCCTAACATGTCCTCCTTTTTTCCTCCCTCTAAGTCTCGGAAATGTAGAGTTTTGGATTATATAAACAAGACTTAAAAGATAGTTTGCCAAAGTTTTACTTGTGACATGGGTATTTTGTACGCATGTACTTTTAATTTTCTGTTTATACGTATTTGTTTTAGCTAAAATAACTCTAGTATATGTCACCGTTAATAGTGGAAACTTGACACATTTTTGTGTATTATTTAATGTAGTTTTTAAGGTGTATAATTTTGTTAGATTCTAAATGACACATTTATACTTAAATTCATTTTTAAATACATCACTAACCGTTTTATTAGTTGTCAATTCATTGTCATTACCTAAAAGTGTTAACAATAAATTTCACATTAAAGCCTTAATACGAAATATAAAAGTATACAAACAATTGATAGGAAATTATTCATTATTGATGAATTGATTGTAATAATTGTTTAAATTTTTAAAACGCCTTATTATTGAAAGTTTCAACAGAAAAAATGTATATTTGAGAAGTAAATAGAGATGATAAATATGGTTATAGTAAAAGATTATGAATTAAACTGTAATGTTGTGTCAAAAAAGCTGCGGATTCAAACTTGATAAAAGGTCTTTTTGTAAAAGCCTTAAATAATCCCGAGTGCAGTTAATAATGCTGTAACAGTGTAGGAAATTTTCTGTTTCCCGTTTAAAAGCGTGATATTTTGCGGTAATTTTCTACTTAATTACAGTAAAAGAGATGTAAAACTTCAAACAAGGAGGTAAAGAAAAGTATATATTGCACGTAACTTTGAAATTATACAATTCACACTTTTACAATTACAATTTTACATTATAACATAATGACAGTTCACTGCGTATACATATTAGAAAATTGTTGTACGTACATAAAAACATTGACTCTTTTAATAAAAAGAATGAATGTACATCATATAACTTACGAAACCAAAACAAACTTGTTATAAATTTTAGTAGGCTGTATAATATTAACAACTCATTTAAGGGTAACTGTATACGTTTCTATAATAAACTCCCACAAGACGTTTTAGAGATGTCAATTAATAAATTTAAAGTCTTTGTTAAAAGAAAGTTGATAGAAGAATCGTATTATAAGTTGCAAGATTACTTAGACGATAGAAACGCGTGGGAGTGAACGAACTGCTCTAATTTTAATTGAAATATATTAAACTAATATGATATTGTAATGATGAGGGTAATAAAAAAACAAAATACCCGACTGAGTTTGTTGTGGGCTCTTCTCGCATCAGGGCGCGAAGGAACCTTCGTAAGTCTAGATTTTAAGTCTTTCTTTATTAAAATCATCAGACGTACATTAGAATTATTATGTGGAAAAATATTTGACGATTCAAAAGTGTTTTAATAGGCCTACTTGAAGAAAGATATTTTGATTGTATTTACAATAAAAAAGTTTCAAGCTTTCAATCGCTACTAGTATACTTTATTATTATTTTTTGGTTTTGAATGTGAAACTTTTGATATTCATCCCCTATTTCGGAAATGGAAGCAAATTTAAAAGGAAACTTCTGTTTTTTTATTTGTTTTTGATATTTCACATGGACAAGCGTCTATTTCTGATCATAACTATAATATTTTCCGGATTTTGGCAAGAATCTGGGCGTAATAGTCGCGTTTTTAACCGACTTCAAAGGGAAGGAGGTTATCAATACGTCTGTATTTTTTTTTATATCTGTTACCTCATAACTTTCGAGTGAGTGAACCGAACTTGATGATTTTTTTATATGAAAGGTTGTAGGGTCGTAGGGTCTCATTTTTTTAAATCCAGTTCTGATGGCATCTGTCTTAAATTTGGACAAATGGAGGAGTAACTCAAGTTCACTCCAACAGATTTCGATGATTTTTTTTTTATAGTTAATATAATATATATAGTTTGGTTAGGTTGTGATCATGTGATCCATGACAAAGTTATGGAACTCTTCAATGCTGAGGAGCAAATTAACGATATTCAGCAGAATCTTTTAAAAGATCTTCGGATATTTGAGTCACCTACCGCAACTCAAATTGGACCGATATGGTCAATGGAACTCCTCAACAGCTTACAGTAAGGGTGCGAATTTTGGCAGAATATATAACTGTTTGTAATCAATTAGTAGCCGGGGGGGGGGGGGGGGGGGGGNGTTGTGATTACTGTATAAAAGACTGGTATTAGCGGGTGGCAAAATAACTAACTTGTAACGTACGAGTATTAGGGTGACGATATAATTGCAAATTTAACTTTGTAAAGTTTTTTTATGTAAACGATGCTGTCTCATATGAGCAACACGTTTTTTAGGTGTACTCAAGTTAAGCAAAATTTGTTAGTTTACTTCAGATTCACTAAAATTAAAAAATAAATGAAAATTTTAACAAAAAAAGAACCAGCTTCAAAACAAATCTATGCTCTAAAATTCGTATTCTTATATTTGGAGTCGGTGTCAGCCCAGGTACCCACATATGTAGCTATAGGTGTGAGCGTATGTCAATGCCAAGTAGACCTGCGGGATACCTACTTTGGCTGACGCCGACTCGAAGAACTCTAAAAAAATAATACGCAATTATTATTTTCTTTTCAGAGCATATTAATATATTTGTAAGAATTTGTTTTGAAGGCGGTTCTTTTTTTGTTAAAATTTTTATTTATTTTCATTACAAATCCTTTTTGATACGGTTAAATCATTCCGCTTTTTTATTACTTGATTCGGAGTCTTCACAAACTTTTCCGGGTTAGGTAATGTTATATTAAATAGTACTTTGTATTTAAAAAGACATATTTACATGATGTGTTGAAGTATTTCTATTATATGAATTAACTGTCTCAATAACCACGAACAATCTAGTTTAAAAATTTTGAATATAAAACCATCCCGGATGGCATCATTCGTTGTATGTAATAAATTTTTATTTGCATTAAAAAAAACACTGTTTTGTGCCCCTAACTTAATATTGTGTAGGGGGATGGCATACAGTCATAAATAATAACGCAATACATTCGAGTGGACAGCATGGCACTAGGTATAATGTCCAATCTATTCTGACCACGATCTGCACTTGTGCAACCTGCTCACTGATGCTATTTTCATTTTAGCCAGTTATTTTAGCTGACAGGCATTTCGAGATGAAATGGCTTTGCTTTTTTTTATTATATGCACAATTTCCTTTTCCGTCTATTTCAATAAATAAAATGAAAATGTCTGTGATGTTAAAGATAACAGCTTCTTTTTAAATGCCTTAAAACATATACGATATATATTATTCAAAGGGACTTTATTTAAATTTTTTTTTGCTTTTTCTATCAATGGTATGATTTTCTGAAAAACATGTTTTGATATTTGTGTGATTATTCAAAAATGATAAACAATGTAGACTATATCAAAATCCAACTGACTCAATATACAGTACAATATTTAGGAACTTATTATACTTTATTTTATGCCATTTCGTAGCAAGTTGTTTACTAATATTTTTTTTTAATAAACACACATTAAACCTAAATAAATAGAGAACAACTGAGCTACTCAGTACTTTGTTAGACTATTTTTGAATAACAATGATAAAAAACGGGCAGTAGAGATCTATATTTATATAAATTTTATTGACTTGAAATAAATCAGCAATTTAAATGGAGGTACTTCATAATTTGTGCCAGAAGTTTAATATTCGATTGTATAGACCAGCTCACTAAGGGATACTAAAGGATTATTAGTGACTGTCAAATGAAAATTAGAAACCTTTCGTTGGAGGGTCTAGTTGGTGCAATGGTCACTAACGAAAGGGAGTGGAGGGCAGTGGTCCTTCTGCAAATTTGTTATTTCGCTGAAGGAGGCACATGAGAGGCAGAGAGAGGACTCTACAGACGCTCCTCTTCTCCGGCGCAGGAGGTTGGGAGGCATAGATTTGCGCTGCTCCTACCCCTTTCCTAAATTCCCAGCAGGAGTATCCCGGAGTACCAGTGTAGATTGCGTCAACCGATCTTTTGGTGCTCCACTAAACGATGGGGAGGGTATCGCTGGGTTTCAATAGTGTATTCTGGGTTACTGCCAGCGAGTCCCACACTCCCGTTTAGAGTTTGTCTGAAAGGGGTGAGTAAAGGAATTTCCCAGCGTGAAAAAAAGGTGACTTTATTAAATGTGATTATCTAAACATCATTTTTATGATAAAATGGGGGTGCTTTCAATACTATTTCCCATAGACACCTCTGTCAGGGCATTACTAAGTGCTATATATAAATAGCTTCATTTCACTGAAGTAATTAATAAATAAATGAAAATAGATAAACAATTCATAAAAAATAAAATATTTTCCCGTTAGGTCGTTTTTCGTAAAGTATTTTAATAGATACGCATCAATATTGTATGAATAATACAACAGTGATATATCAATACACCTCTAATAACTTTTTAAACTAATTTCCGTGATTATCTCACGACAATAACAAAAAAGCAAACATCAAATTTTTGCTAATTTAATTTTAATTAAATAAGCCCGTTAAATTTTTTAAAATCGAAAATAAAAGAATTTGTACATTTTAATAATGATATGAAAAGCCCCAAAATTCTAGCTTTTTTATTTTTCCAAAAAAAAACTTAAAATGACACATGTAGTTTTTCAAAACTTTTGATGCGTCTTTTTTTGTTTCGAAAAAAAGTGCGAGCCAAAAAAGTACACATGTCAGAAGTGAAACATCTTTGGCAAACCAGTTTTAAGTCTCGTTTACATTTATACTAACCTAAAGCTTTAGATTTCTGAGACTTAAAGGGAGGGAAAAATTAAGATATGTTAGAAATTTAATGAATTTAATTATAATTAAAATATTAAAAGTTTCGAAAATTATTACAAATAATTGTTTGAAATGTCAAATGACGTATTGTAAAAATGCTACGTGTTTTATGTCAATATTAGAAAAAAATATTAAATTTTTTGTTTTATTATTATATTGTTTTAGAATTTAAAATTTCGAAGAGGAAGAAATATTTTTATTTTATATTTTATGAAAAAAAATTTTTCAAATTGTTAAATGACGAGTGGCAAATTAAAATGCCATATGTTGTTTGTAAATATTAAAACTTATGCGCTTAATCCGTAATCAAATTACACTCATGCCCCTAAAGAAGTTTCACTTCAAAAATCAGAAAGTTTATTCAGGACTGTTTTTTTTAAATTTAATGTTTTAATCCTTAAAATGAAATAATAAATGTAGAGAATTAAGAAGCAATAAATTCTCTATGGTTTGGATTCTACAATAGCCTAAGTTTTCTTTGTCTGTTGTTTACCATTTTCAGGGCAAGATTCACTCTCTGCTTGAGTGTGGCTTGGATGAGGGATTAGTTAGTCACATTTATTTTTCTTGCCCCAAAACCTTCTTTAAATCATACGATTTCCTCCCCCTAAAAATTCCCCGCCCCTTAAATGTTGAGTGTTGTTTAATGTTCGTGTTCTCCCCTTATTGTGAACTAATATGTAAGTTTATTAAAATTAACAAAATAAAACTCTAGCAACATATTTTATACTATATTTTTAAGGCATGCGCTGTTATAGATTAACCATCGTATGATTGCTTTTTTGTAGATGGTATTTGAGTTCTTAACATATGTACTCACTATTGTGGTAAACTTTGATGGAAAGCTCACGTAAAAAAGAAATGCAAAGAGCTAGAAATACGTTATAGAAAGATGTATTGGCTACTTGGAAAGCATTGAGCACTGACAGTACCCAATAGCTACTACTATATAAAACGGTTCTTATACCAGTATGAACATATGGTATTCAACTTTGGGGATGTAATAAACCTAGCAAACTCAAAATAATACAAAAATTCCAATACAAAGTACATACATACATACATAACATCACGTCTCATTCCCATAGGGGTAGGCAGAGACAACATCCTTCCACTTGCCACGATCCTTGCATATCTCCTTCGCTTCTTTCATTCTCATTAAACCTTTCATACAAATTCGTTGGTTTTGAGTACTCTTGACCTGACCCTTATTTAAAATGTCCTGGATTTGGTCCAGGAACGTTCGCCTTGGTCTTCCCCTTCCAACTTTCCCGTTCACTCTTGACCTTGATTAATCCTTTTCGTCATTCTCCTTTCATTCATTCTCTCTACGTGCCCAAACCATCTAAGCATACCTTTCTCAATTTTAGTCACTACGTCTTCTTTTTTTTTTTTTACAATACAAAGTACTTGGGGAAATTGTTATTGCACCTTGATATATAAGGAATAGCGATTTTCACAAGGGCCTAAACATGGAGCTGGTTAATAATTATATCGAATGAATTGCCTTAGCTCATCACCAAAGACGTGTATTACCATTACGTGTATCCTGAAGCTGCTAAAGTTCTGGATATCACAAGGACAGAGCGAATACTTAAAATAACAAAACCTTTTGAGTTAGTGAAAGTGCAGTGACACAATTTAGTGTCGTGTAGTGTTTTTTAAGCAAGAACTCGAGAACAGCGTGAGTAAATAGACATTATAGTAAACTAAGCATAGTCGTTGGACTCTAGACTTAGATAATACAATTACATAGGTAGATTAGGTCAAAGTATTATTACTAATTAGTCTGTTGTAATAATAAAACTATTGTGGTAAAAACTGCGTGATACCGGGGAAGTAAAGTGTGCCTTATTGGTACAACCAAAAGCCATTAATTAAAAGAAGAAGAAACCATTTTGTGAAAAAAATAAGGATCGTTTATAGAAAGTTTTATGAAATAAAGAAAATAATGGCTTCCTTTAAAATTTACGTCCTTGTACGGCGTGTTTATATTACCTAGTTGCCTATATGCTGCGAGGTCTGTCACTGTCTTTGTCGTAGGCGCTTTTCATGACAGTACAATGGCCGGTACTTCATAACTGAATACATCCATAGATGTATGTCATTGATCCCATATAACAGATAAGTATATTATAAAAAACACTTGTTATAGCTTGCATATTTCTTTCGCCTTGATAGTTTTTAATGGTAAATGCTTTATAACATTAGCTACCTGACAATGAAATTCCCTTCAATGTTGCACAACAATCATACTGGGAACATCTTTGGTATAAGTGCAGAGTACTCTTTTATTGCTGAGAGATGAGTGCATCATAGTAATCTCTCTAAGATGGTAGAGTTATGTCAGAAGGTATGTATCCTTGTAGGGTGGTCGTCGTCGTCGTCGCTTCATCCGATGGACGTCCAGTGCTGGACATAGGTCTCACGTAATGTCCTCCACAAGGCCCGATCTTCCTGTCTACCTTGTGGGGGGTCTGCCTATGCTACGCCACCCGGTGCGGGGTCGCCCCTCCAGCACCTTCGGCCCCCAACATCCATGGGTCCTTCGGACTATGTACCCCGCCCATTGTCACTTCAGGTTCTACTACGGATCTACGTGATTGATCCATTTCTGATTCAATTACGTAGAGAAACTCCGAGCATAGCCCTCTCCATCGCACGCTGAGTGACTCTGAGCTTCCCCATGAGGCCTATAGTCAGCGACCACGTCTCAGAATCGTAGGTCATCACTGGCAACACGCACTGTTCGAAGACTTTGGTCTTCAGACACTGAGGGATATTGGACGAGAGAGTGGTATTCGTAGAGTGGTAGCTGCTATCGAAACGCAGAGTAAGACGAAATTTAACATAATATTTTCAAAATTTGCCCTGTTGTCAATCGAACCCATGACCTCTGTCAACGAAGCTAGTACTAGCACTATTACACGGAATTTTATTTTTTATTAGCCGTTCCCCACAAAATATCGGATGCTTTTCAGATATCGGTTATTTCTAATAACATCAGCTTTCTGCCAGTGAAAGTTTTGTCAAAATCGATTTAGCCGTTTTAGAGGCTTTCGGGACCAAACGTACAGACAAAGTTTTTCATAATTACTTAGTGAAAAGCTGTTACAACTGTGTACAATTGGACACTACAATTTTATATACACATATACATAAACTAGTCAGTTTTTAAAAAAAGTTAAAACTGCGTGCTTAGAAAGTACACATGTCAGAAGTGAAACTTCTTTGGCAAACTAATTTTTAAGTCTTGTTTATATTTATACAAATCTAAAATTTTTGATTTCCGAGACTTAGAGGGAGGGAAAAGGAAGATATGTTAGGAATGTAATTGTCATTAAAATATTAAAATTAATACAAATAATTTATTGAAATCTCAAACGACTAATTGTAAATAAAAATGCCACGTATTTTTTGTCAATATTAGAAATTATTAATAAAATTTTGTTTCTGTTTGTAGTAAATATTAAAACTACCTAACCTACAATGAATTAGCTCAAAAAACTGCACATCTTCGTGACTTTGATCTTTCGTAGATTTATTGTTTGTGACATCTTCACGTTGGAGTTACAAAAACAGTTTACAATGAACCGAACATTATCTACTGGTAAAGATAATCATTAATTTTTAAATAAATATGCGTCATTCTTACCTAATCCTTAGACTCAAGTCTTCGTATTCTCATTGTTTGTTTACGCCGGCACGGTAGAGCACGGAAACAGTTTTACAGCGAACTGCACATTCAAAGGACTTTGACCTAATTACTGTGATAACTGAATTTGGCGCTCGTATATTGAATTATAGCAGCGATGGGCTTTTGTTAACGATGCAGACGGCTGCACCGTTCGGGTGATGTGACTGAGACTAGATAAATTCATAGGTGCTAGAAGCAACACTCGAAATATCTAGCGCGAACGAGGTAAGGCGGGCGTGCTCCAGAATATAATATAAGGCGGTGTAGTGGCCCGTGCGATTCCCGTGCGAGGTGCCCTCAGCTGGTCCTTATAATAAACGATATAGAGCAAAAATAGAACCAGATATCGCTCTGCCTCCCGTATAAATAAAATACTGCTCCGTTCCCGCATTTAGCTATGTTTTTGTTTCATAAATTCCCGCGGCCCGATCGATCTCAGCCCGCTGTTTATAAATAAAGTGACTCCATGCCGCTTTAATAGTCCAAACGAAAGTAGGTAAATTGGCTGTGTCCTATTTCCATTGAACTGAAATCCAATAAGCTGCGTTTGAAATACCAAGTTGACAAATCTCTCTTTTATTATTGTCCACTTTGAAACACATCACTTAGATTTATTATATTTAATACGTTGTTAAAGTTTTTGTTGGATTCAGCTCAATCTAATTCGATAATCGCGAAATAAAACACGAAGCGCGCCAAAAAGTTTTCACTTCAATTCGTACGAAGTTTTCACGTTTTCACTTCTGCGCCGTGGTTTTAACCACAAAAAGTTTATTTTTTATTTTAAATACTCGAAATATTGATAAAGTTTGTACTGATTGTGTAATATAGGAGTGTTGTGAAGGAACCTCGCGGTTCCAGTTTCGTAGCGGGACTGGAAGCGTGCGCCAGCGACGATGACGTCGGATTTGACTCGTTTCCAAATGCTACATATTTAATCAGGCGCCTGTCTCGCGCGGGACATAACTCGGATATGCTCCAGATACAGCTGAGTCCCTCTTTATTATGAATTCCAGTTAACAGTATCATTAACTGGTTGGTACCTTTACGTAATTTAGTTAAAAATTTATACCCTGTGACCGCGTCGCAACGTATTAGTACAATAAAGTTGATCGTGGTAATGAAATTTTCATCTGTTTATTGTAGCCGAGGGCAAGCGCTCTCGGAATTTTCGAACGATCTTGATTATGAAATCATTGTTTTGAATGTATTCAAGTAGGTTTAAAAAGCACTTTTGAATCGTCAGAAGTCTGTTCGTTGGTAACAAATCTATCACCGGCTCGGAAAGTTACATCTGTTGAGAAGAAACCGACAAAATACTAAGCGGTTACTCTTTTAAACATAGTTTTGTATGTTACAATGTGTATATATTAGTTTTGTTAGCAACTGGTATCAAGTCCAAACATTTCTTTCGCTTAAATAATTTCCAACATTATAATATGCCATTTGTAAAAGTATGTTTTTGGCATATTTCATAAAATGATGTGGAGGTAAGTCTAAAACGTCCGATATCTCTCAGTGCCTGAAGACAAACGGCATCGAAACGTGGTCGCTGACTATGGGCCTTATACGAAAGCTTAGAGTCATTCGGCGTGCGATGGAGAGGGCTATGCTCGGAGTTTCTCTACGTGATCGAATGAGAAATGAAGAGATCCGTAGTAGAACTGAAGTCACCGACATAGTCCTACGAATCACGAACCTGAACTGGCAATCGGCGGGGCACGTAGTCCAACGGACTGATGGACGTCGGAGCCCCAAGGTGTTGCGACCCCGCACCGGGCGGCGCAATGTCGGGAGATCCCCTACAATGTGGACCGACCACATAAAGAGGGTCGCCGGTAGCCGCTGGAACCAGGCGGCGTTAGATCTGGCCTTCTGGACATTATTAAGTGAGACCTATGTCCAGCAGTAGACGTCCATTGGATGTAGCGCCGATGACGACAAAGTCTAAAACTGATTGTGGCTTATTAAAAATACTAATGATTTGTGAACCTTCTTCACTCTAAAATATGCAATTACAAGTTTGTTTTTATTATGGCTCCATGGACCATAGATTTTTCTTACTAGGTTAGCACGTTAGCATCTTAAACTATATCATCACAGACCATTGGGTGAAATGACATCAAATCCAGACAGGCACTTGAGATAACAACTAGATAATAAGTAGAGATACCTAAAAAATATTCGTATACGATGATTTCAATCACTATATCGTATAGCATACTGTTTTTATTTTATGATGCGTACATTGTACAGCATATATAGTTTATTGTTTATACATAATAAATGTACGACAAAATTTTGAAGAATAACATATAATTGCTCGCTTTACTAGCAGAGGTCCCAAGTTTGATCTCGGGTAGGGCGAATTTAGAAATTTGTATTAATTTGTTTGGAATCTAGACTGAGGGGGAAGGCTTCGGTCTAGTTACCTAGTTAGGCTAGTTATCACTCTACTAGCAGAATACGTAGACAAAGAGACTTGTGTACCAGGACGATGCTCTGTAGAAACCATAAGAGGTATATCGCTTTTTACCATTTTAGACTGTATTATTTATTACCATCAGGTGAGTTCACTGTCAAGTGCAAACTTGTCAGCAATTAAAAAAAAATCTAACGTTAATGACAGATTCCAATGTCAAGCAAGCAGAGAAAGTTCTATCGCAATCCAATAAATGTTATAATAATTCCTATTAACGTCCCACTGCTGAATATAGACCTCCTGATCCATAGGAGAGATGGTTTTAAAAGCATAAATTCTACATGCGGTTCCAATGATTAGGCAGTCTAAATACATCACGAAATTGCTCCCAGGTTTGCTTACGGAAGTTTTTCTTTAACGAAAAGTTCAATGGTGGATTTACAACAATAATTAAGCACGCAAGTTTCTTTTAACCAAAAGTAGTTTAGGGGTTCCTATCTTGGATCCGAGCAAGCGACATCTCTCAACAAGAATCCTAGCATCTCAGTATTAAACCATCATAGTGTCTTACAGTATTTACATTAATCTTATATATATCTATTTAAACATTTCAAAATCTAATCTTATATAAAAATAACCTAAATTAAAGCTAAATATTCTCTTTTCGTTTGTATATCACTGTCATTGTTGACCCGGTTGTCGGGTCTCTTAAATTAGACCTAACCTTTAACTAAAATTGCAATATTTCTGTATATGTATTCTGTATATTCTGTATTCTGTATGGGTTTGTCTTTTTAACGGAATTAATAATTTTTGCGTGATTGCCCCACGGGTCGAATGTCACTAAAGTAAATATTCATGTTAGATTACCAAATATTATGATTTTTATGTTTGTTAATAGTTAAACTATACAATGTTATCTTTTGTTTTTTAAATTAAAACTCTGGTGTAGCGTCATGTTGTGCTAAACTTTGAAATAATGAAATAAGTCCGTATTGTATTTATAGGCTCATATTTTAAAAATTAAATCGTATGTCATAGATTTTCATTGTTATTCACATCATTTATATAATTAAAAGCATAAATAATCACTAATAACAAAAATACTTAACGCCCTTCGACTCAACACACACACCATTAGTAACAGTCACTTTGTAACTGATTTATTTTTGTTTTTTCTATTGTCTGGTATTATCCCTACGCATATTTTATTACGACAGTTACCGAGTAGTGAAATAGATAATACACATTGTGAATTACAAAGAAAGAGATGCTTCTATTTCTGATTGCCCGAGTTGAGACAGAACTATCGTATCATGTCACGGACAATCTACGACAAATTGGCTATGTCAACTGATAGTTGACATGGGTATATGGGTAATACTTCTTAATATCAGCCTTTAAATTTACAAAAATTACCCTACTACTGTATTTGGCGATATACAGTTCATATATTCAAACAATAAATGAAAAACATTTTTTTTATTGTCTTATATTATGGAATGCCTTAAATATCCTTTATATATACGAGTAGGCGGTGTGATCCACCCCCGTGCCTCGGAGAGCACGTTAAGCCGTCGGTCCTGCGCCTGATCTCTCTCCGGTCGTGTCGGATTCCCGTCACACCGGACTATGAGAGTGAAGGAATAGAGAGTGCACTTGTGTACTATGCCTGCCAATCCGCAGTGGAGCAGCGTGGTGGGTCTATGCTCTAAAAACCCTCGCTTCTTGAAGTGAGGAGGCCTGTGCCCAGCAGTGGGACGTTAATGGGCTGCTACTTACTTACTTTTTACTTATACGAGTATATACAATTCTTTTGTCTATATTTGGTTGTAAGGTTAATATAGTCTAATTGCCTTCATAATCCAAACTCAATCAACACAGTAACTAGTTTTATATAATTTAGTAGCTGACTGACAGTACAAACAAACTAATATCACCACAACACAGGATGGCTCTTGCCTCGTCTTTATGAATGAATAATATGGTTATTTCGAGCTTGTACGTTACACCGGAATATTTTGCATATATCAATTTATTATACGTTGACGAGTTTTTTTTTTTGCTCTCTTTATAAATATTAAAAGGATTGTGCTTTATTGGAAATGAATTTTGTATTTGGGTAATTTTTTAAAGTGCATGCACATAGTATAGCTAGAAGAATTGCTGTAGTATGTTTACATTAATACAATATTTATAGTTGTGCCATAGGGGGAGTTTGGTAATTATAAAGAATAGTTTATTGTAAAAAAAGACTGTTCTTAATGCTGGTGCGTTTACTGTCATTCCGCCAGAGGAGGCGGGGTACAAGGCACTGCTGTTTGTGTAAGTCTTCGTGAATCCACAGTCGGATTCATCCCGCACACGAGGGAAGAAAGCGAAATTTAAACCCTTGGTAGTTATTTCGTGAATGAAGAGGATTTCGCTTGGTTTTAGTGGGTATTGCGAGACCTTCTTGCTCTCCGAATCCCACACTCCTGACCCATGGGTCGGGGCATGTGCATTTCCTAACGAAATAAAAGTTAAAAGTGCGTTCGTACGAAGTACAAATGTTAGAAGTAAAACATCTTTGGCAAACTAATTTTTCTAAAAATCTAAAGATTTCCGAGACTTAGAGAGAGGGAAAAAGGAAGATATGTTAGGCAGGTTAATTTTAACGAACGGAACAATTTTATAATGATAGACTTTCGAGCTGCCTCTTGGAGTAGTTGATTTAAAGAGAATTAGTGCTAAATTATATAAATTCAAACAGTGAAGTAATTAGTATAGTGCAAGCTGTGTATATCTAAATAGTGGAGAGAATAAAAGTTGTTAGTAAATGTGAGTTGGTGTTTTATATAAAAACCTCATAAAATTTTTCCGTTCGTTAAAGTTACCTCGTAATGCATAACCATTTCGTAATATTGCACAATGTTTTTGGTATTTAACATTTCAGAGCTATTAGTAAAAGTAAAGTAAGTAGCAGCCCATTAACGTCCCACTGCTGGGCACAGGCCTCCTCACTCATATACTATATGAGAGAGGGTTTTTAAAGCATAGACCCAACACGCTGCTCCACTGCAGATTGGCAGGCATAGTACACAAGTGTACTTTCTATTCCTTCACTCTTAAAATCCGACGTGTCGGCAATCCGATATGACAGGAGAGAGATTAGGCGCACTACCGAGGGCTTAACGTGCTCTCCGAGGCACGAAGGTGGATCACACCGCCAATTTCCCAACTTCAGGCAAATATTGAGAAAATCTCAATAGAAAACTCATTATCGTTTTTCGAATTGACTCGAACCCAGGACCTCATGTCTGTAGTCAAACATGCTAACCACTAGACCAATGAGCTATCAGTGCTGTCACCCAACTATCTATAGTCTAATATGTTGGTGTTCTTAACTATATTAAAAAAAAATTGATTACTACTACTTTTTCTAAATGTTAGCCGATCATAAGGATATGACAAACTTTCAGCTCTTTACGAACGGCACTGAAATCAAATTGGATAGTGACGAAATGTGTCCATTGAAGTTTTTATCGAGATGATAAATTTGGGCGTGGAGAGTCCCGGGGCACTTTGGATAGATAGTGACGTCGTTGCGGGGATATCCATCTCTCCAGTGGCATTTATCGAATGGTAATATGCCTGAAATCATTGTAGAAAGTATTTTTATGGTAATCCAACAGCGTTTTAATAGGTTGTTACATAATATACTTAGAATAAAGCCAATCACGGATTACACAAATTACTATACAATATTTGAAATAACAGAATAGATATTAAGTAGTAGATAGAAGTAAGAATTTAGAAACAATGAAAAGAAAAAACTGAGATATTCGCTATGTATGTTCGAAGTTAGTGAGTGTTATGCTCTAAAAGCCCTTTCTCATATAGTATATGAGTGAGGAGGCCTGTGCCCAGCAGTGGGACGTTAATGAGCCGCTACCTACTTTTCTTTTACTGATAGCTCTGAAATGTTAAATACCAAAAACATTGTGAAATATTACGAAATTGTTATGCAATACGAGGTAACTTTAACGAACGGAACATGTTTGTGAAGTTTTTATATAAAAGACCAACTCTCACTTACCTTACCTTAGTGTCCTTAGTGCTTTCGGTTCCGTCAGTCACCTAACTGTTATGTATCTTTCTGTGAGAGAGTGAAACTTTTCCGTTTGATCTGCAATCAGTTAAAATAATTTCACTCGTTACCATAGTAAACGTGTACTTTTCTTTGAATAAAGGATATTTTCATTATGATTTAGACATTTAAAATGCAGACATCAGTAAAGTTATACTAAATAAATGTTGTGTTTTTATGATTGTTACATTAGTGAAAACTACTTCAGGGCGAGATTAATACTATATACAACTATTCCTTTTTGTTTTACATTCAAATTGTAATAAAATTTGAATAAAGGCTTTAACAAACACAGAAGAGCGTGACGCCTTAGTCTCGTTCAATATACCCAGTTTATATGTACCTTATTATTACAAATAACAGTGACATTTTGATTTGCCACTCGTCATGTAACAATTTAATATACTATTTTTCATGAAATTTAAAATAAAAATATTTTATAAATTCTTTTTTCTAATTTCTAATATTGACAAAAACACGTGACATTGTTATTTACAATTCGTCATTTGAGATTTCAATAAATTATTTGTATTAATTCGCGACACTTTTATTATTTAAATGAAAATTTTATTAATTATATTCCTAATATATCTTCCTTTTTCCTCCTTCTAAGTCTCGGAAATCTAAAGTTTTAGATTTGTATAAATAAATACAAGACTTAAAAATTAGTTTACCCAAGGAGTTTCACTTCTGACATGTGTATTTTATACGCACGCACTTTTAATTCTTTTTATTTCAAACCGAGAGAGTATAGTGGTAGTAAGTAAACATGAGGATAGTGCTTGACTATAATCTCATTTGATGGTAAGTGATGATACAGTCTAAGACGGAAGCGCGCTTATCTGGTAAGAGGCGATATACCTCTTATGGTTTCTACACAGCATCGTACCGGAACACAACTTCTTCACTTCGAGGTTTGCTGGTAGAGTGGTATAAAGTTATGGCCGAAGCCTTCCACCAGTCTAAACTCAGTCAAATTAGAAGATACAATTTCCTAAATTCCAGGGATTGAACAAGGGACTACACCACTGCGTCAGCAAGGCTGTTTGTAGACATAAAAGACGTTAGTATAGATTTTTTGCTGCAAAATATTGAATTTTATATTATTCTTGTAGAAAACAAAAGAGTCTCTCTGATACGATTTGTCGTGATTACAGACAAGTGCTCGGGTGTGATTCTCGTTTAATTCAGGCACTGTTGCCGCTCGATCCTGTTTTAGGAAACAATCCCCCTGATCCCTGCGTGATGCTGCATAATGTGCCGCGCCCCCAGACTTCCCACTAAACCTATCAATTTAAGAAAAATCTTTACAGAGGGAAATGTTTCTGTTGTTTAAAAAATTGTTTCAATTCTTTGATATTGTCTTTTAAATATTTACACTTCGCGATTTGAAACGTACCCAAAACTTTAAGTTTAAAAAACCTATTTTTTATAGCATTTTAATCATATCGACACATTTCATACATACATATGTAGCATCACACCTCATTCTCATAGGGGTAGGCAGAGACCAAGTCCATCTACTTCCCACGATCTTTCTATATCTCCGTTTCTTTCATTCTCATTAAACCTTTCATACAAGTTCGTCGGTTTAGAATACTTTTGACCTGACCCATATTTAAATTGTCCTGGATTTGGTCCAGGAACGTTCGCCTTGGTCTTCCCCTTCCAACTTTCGCTTTCACTCTTGACTCATAAATCCTTTTTGTCAGTCTTCTTTCATTCATTCTCTCTACGTGCCCAAAACATCTAAGCACACCTTTGGCAATTTTAGGCACTACATCTTCTTTTATTACAACGTTCACATTTCAACTCAAAATTAATCGTTATAGAAGTCTATCTTTTTGTGATTTGCAAGAAAATAACTACTTTTATTCACTTCTTCGTTACAATTTTTTCTAACATTAGTTTGTTAGTTGGTTCAAATTATATATGTCGGAGAATAAGAGAGAAGGAAAGCATAAAGCACAGTGGAGTAAGGTTCTCCACCGACATCATCATTAACGGTATCCATAATTTCTATACTGTGGGCGTTGGTGCAATTAATTAATTAATGAATTGTAATGTCCAATCACTTTATGTTCCCAATAACAATTTACACAAACTCATTAATAATAATAGCTGGGAACGCGACAGTTTCCAACGTTGATCGCACCGGCGGGCCGTCACCCAAGAACTACCGAGAGAACATATAAAACAGAAAAAATGATTTTCGCTAGTTGATATAGACTTCATGAAGTTTAATTGGAAATAATAATTATTAGATAATCAAAAAAGTTCGTGCGGTTTTCATTTATTGTTTACTTATATGAAATGTATACGCAAACAAGATAAAGTAGTGGTAGTTTGTCCATTTAAAACCTAATTTTATGAAATATCAATAAATGTATTAGATAAGTTTGTTTACTATTAATATAATTGTAAAAATTCATAAAGTAAACAAATACGAATTATTACATTTGACTCGGCCATACTTTACCAAAATTTTTACAGTTTTATTTAAGGTTAACAAACTTATCTAACACATTTAAAGATACTTCTAAATATCAGCTTTTATATGTACAAAAAATTACACCACTACTTTATCTTGCTTGCGATATAAGTAAACTGCACGAACTTCTTTGGTTGTTATTAAGCTCACTCACTGTCACACTTGTCTCGAGTTCTTTCAAACTATTCGCGATTGACTTGAAATTTACTAAATCGCCAAATACGCTTGTTTTCATATTCCCATGGTATCGGGACATACGGAAGTGATACCTTTGGGAACAGCTAATACAAAGTTAAAGCGCCAAAAAGTTTTCATGACGTAATAATACAAAGTGAACGAGAACAAAACCGCAGAAATGGTGCGTCCCAAGCTAAAGTTTTCCATCATACCTGCGTCACTTTAAAATTGAAAAACTTTAGCAATGCCTTTCTTATGGAAATACGAGTAGTTCTCGTTTGCGTTTGAGTGAGTTGTCATTGTGGGGATTCAGTGCGGTAATAATACTTTAGTCTCCACTTAATAAAATCACTAGAAAACGGTCTTGGATTTACTTTTGAATTTCAATAAACTTTGGAATTAATGGAACGTGAATTTAGGAGTTCATTTTTACTGGTCATGGGAAAATTTGACATCGATTTCTATTTAATATCTTCCGCTGTAAATTTATGAAGTAAAATTATTACTATGGGAATATTAGCAAAAAACTGTAATTATAATATTACAAACAGGTATGCTGACTATTGTGGTGGTAGTGTCAGTGTTGTTACGATTATATTCTATAACTAGCAATACCCCGCGGTTTTCGCGAGCGTAGATACCGATCCCTTGCCAGTGGAAAGTCTACTCGTCGTCGTCGCTTCAACCGATGGACGTTCACCGCTGGATATAGGTCTCACGTAATGATATCCACAAGGCCCGATGCTTCGCCGCTTGGCTTCAGCGGCTATCGGCGACCCTCTTATGTCATCGGTCTACCTTGTGGGGGGTCTACCTATGCTGCAACGTATGGTGCGGGGTCGCCACTCCAGCACCTTCGGGCCCCAACGTCCATCGGTCCGTCGGACCATGTGCCCCGCCCATTCCCACTTCAGGTTCGCGATTCGTAGGGCTATATCAGTGACTTTGGTTCTGCTACGGATCTCCTCATTTCTGATTTGATCACGTAGAGAAACTCCGAGCATAGCCCTCTCCATCGCACGTTGAGCGACTCTGAGCTTTCGTATGGGGCCCATAGTCAGCAATCACGTTTCGGAGCCGTAGGTCATCACTGGCAACACGCACTGTTCGAAGAGCATTGTCTTCAGGCACTGAGGGCTATATGCCCTAGTTTCCCGAACGCTCTGCCCAACCGAGTTGGATTCGGCGGTTGACCTCTTTGTCGAAATTGGACCTACCTTGCTGGACTATGTGTCTTAGGTATGACTATATTTTTCTGCACGTGTGTATATAGATTTATTTTGTTAACATAAAAGTTTTATTTCACTTAGTTAATAAGTACTTCCTTTCAGATTATTAGAAACACACGTTCATTATCTAATCAATATAGAGATTATAAAGGTTTTACAGATTTATTTTTTTGTAAATCGATCTAGTAATTTTTAGCTAGATTATTTATAAATTGTTAAAAACAAAAATTTAAAACTTTCTTCTATAATATTGTAGAAGAGATTTATTTGTAATACTTTATTGTATCAAAACTTCCCACAACATTTGACACTCTGGGAGTTATATCTTTTGAATGGAATGTCCGATAATAATTTAAAAAATATTTTACAGTTATCGAAACGTCTTTAATAAAAAAGCATTTAATAGGATAAGGATTAATATAGAGGAATGAATAATTTGCTTGAATATTGTCGACATTTTTATTAACTTTTTAATATACTCACATATCCCATTTTTTATTAGAAAGATTATCTGTGGTTTACGGAAGCACGCTGTTAAAGTCTCTAATAGACTAGAACCCAGTGCTAGAAATTTATTTTAGTTGCTTAAAATCATAGATTTCGCATTCTAGAATTATGGTTAATAACCATAAACATCTTTATATTGACTCGTTGGAAAATTATGAATCCAACAAAAAAATGAAATTTATAATTAACATGTATTTGATTATTTATTTTCAGGTACTTTGTTTAGGTACTTAATTGTGTATTATAAAATACGTTTTTAAATATGTAATGGATATACGGATACGAAACAAAATAATTATAAACCACGAAAAGGCTGGCATTAGGATTTATCGATTTCAAGAAAGAATATATGACAATATAAAGAGCATGATCTAAAATTTTTGTTTTTCCCATTTTAAAAAGTAGAAAATGAAACATAACTTCGATAGGTCCTCAGAAATGTTGAGTTTTTTAAGACCTTGCATGCACATTTGATAATTCATAGTTGGACATAACATGTCTGGGACTTTTTTATAGATATTAATGCGTTCTATAATACTGTAGAACATTTTTTTGTTCTATCATCAATAGCTTCCGCAGCGCATGTGATGACAGATTTTTTGTGATAAATTTTTTCACACCTTGGGTTACATTAATGCATTTTTAAGAGGGATCCCTATTTTTTTTGAGAAAATAATATAGTCTATAACGCTCAGTGAAAATGCAGCTTTCTAAAAAGTTTTTAAAATCCAGTTTTTGTGAGAAAACGTTACAGACATACAAAAACTTACACACACAAAAAAAGGCAAAAGTTTCCTCTTTATAATATTAGTTTAGATAGGATTGTCAATTAAGTATCTATATAATGTTTATATAATTATTAAGATAGCCCATTGACTTATTTTAAATAGTTATAACAATTTGTGCGGAAAGATAGTCGACGAATATTGGAAGGAAGTACAGTTCCTGGAAATTGTTCATTATATTATTTGACCATCCCGTCAGTCGTGTATGCTTCCTTTTTTTTTGCGCACGAAATGCTTTTACGCACTTACCCCGACCTGAATGGATCACGAGTATGGGACACAGCGAGGGAGGAGACCTTGCATTACCCAGCGGAACCCTCTTCAGCGGAAATGAGGCACCAGAGGTTCAGCTTGCGCATTCTTCCCTGGTGCTCCAGATGAGTCCGAAAAAGGATTCATGGAGGTGGGAGCAGGTTCGCAAACAAGCGCCGTCTGGTATCCCGCCTCCTTCGGCGGTGAGAGGGAGCATTTACTGCATTCTCTCTATCTCGATCGTGGGCCTCCTTTAGTGAGATTACAGTCTCGCAGAAGAGGGCCACTTCCGCCTAAGATCTCTCACTTGACAGTATCGCGCCTACAATGCTCTCAAGCGGGAGTTCCCCGCCGTTCAGTGCCACCACCGCTGACGTCCACAGTGTGATGTGCTGAGTCGATAGCTGCACCACACTCTTGGCAAGCAGGCGATTCCTCTCGGCCAATTTGGTGCACGAACTTTCCAAAGCAGCCTAGCTCGTTCAAAAGCTCAGAGCTTGGTCGGTTTGAACCCTGATCCTCCGGACCTCAACGACTTCCTGCGTCGATATATTTTTAGTTACACTTTTTTATTATTGTATATATGTCAAAAGCATGTGTACAATAAGTAACGTGTTTAATAAAAGCAAATACAAATGTAATTGTTGAGTAGCGAATTTTTAGGACAGCAAAATGCAAATGGCGCGATGGGTGGTGTAAATCCGTATGAAATATTGATACAGTTTCGTGTAAACGTGTAACAAATGCGGTAATTTGAGCCACCTGCCGGCCGCGGTGCCGGGACTCCGCTATGCACCAGTTTTTGAGTTCACCTTATGCTGCTGGTATCAATAAATCAATTTTATTTTACATGTTTATTTACTATATTTTACGACCTCTTGAATTAATGCAGTATTTTACCTCGCTGGTGCATTCTTATTTCGCTTGCAGACCCGTGTTCCATTCCCGGTTCCATTACGGTAATTTTACTAGACACTTAAAAACTAGTATTCTTGTACGATGCTGTGTAGTAACTTATAAGAAAAAATTACTTTTAACTAGGTTAGTGTGATACTATCTTTGACAGAAAGAATTTCATAGGTGAAAAGGTAAGTTTTGCATTTCATTAGCCGCTTATTAACAACCACTATCGGGTCCCTGAAAAGGTGGAAAAATCTCCTACCTCTTAAAACCAAGATAACATTGGATGAATGAATTAGAAAAAATAGATACAAAAGGAAACTTAAAACTAATTGTGAGTGTTTAGACTCAACACCCTGCAGTGGGTTTTGTTACGACGCTGCATAGAAATAAAAAGAGGTATATTACCTCTTACCTGGTCAGCGTGCCGTAGTCTTAGACTGTCTCATATGAGTGAGTGAATGTATATCATATACCTTACGAAAGAAAAATAAACTTGTTATAAATTCAAGTAGACTGCATAAAATTAACAACTCATTTAAGGGGAACTGTATACGTTTCTGAAATAAACTCTCACAAGTCAATTAATTAGTTCAAAGTTTTGTTAAAAGAAAGATAGAAAAATCGTATTATAAGTTGCAAGATTACTTAGACAACAGAAACGGGTGGGAGTGAACGAATTGCTCTAATTTGAATTAAAATATAGTAAACTAATATGATATTGTAATGATGATGGTAACAAAAAAAATACAATATACCCGACTGAGTTTGTTTTGGGCTCTTTTCAGATCAGGGCGCGAAGGAACCCTCGTAACTTCAGATTTTAAGTCATTCTTTAGTACCATCATCAAACGTACATTAGAATTAGAGTGTGGAAAAAAAATATTTTGACGATTCAAAAGTGCCTACTTAAATAAAGATATTTTGATTTGATTTAATTTGATGAGCGATTTGAGCAAAAACATGCAGCGCAGAAACCCAACTCCTCTATCTATTCCTTTATTCTCATAGTCCGTTTGGAGGACAATACGACACGATGGGAGAGAGATCAGACGCAGGTCCGACCCCTCAACAATATCTCGCAGACTCAACATCATTTTAAAATTTGAAGAACTAGGACTCGATTCCCGGTCCACATGTTTGTAACCGAACAAGCTAACCATTAGACCAAAGAGGTAGTCAAGTATTTGACTATACTATGTAATAATTGTGTTTATTCATGTGAGCTTATTTACAGGAGCCGACTACTCTCTCATGTTGATTTAGGACTACTTAGTCTAGGTATTAAACATGTGTTTCCCTTCTTATTAATTTACTCGAGTATTTCTAGAGCTCTTATAGTTGTAATACAATATTTATTATTTTTAGTCAAGTGTGATATTATATAATTATATAGTACTAGCTGAACCCGCGACTTCGTTTGCATGGAATGTTTTTTTGATAGTATTTTCATTAATCTACGCAAATTGTTTTACAAATAAGAAACATGCCGGCACTGCCCTATGAGGGTGGAATTTCCTAAAATTTACTTTTGATAGATTTCATTACGTGAAAAAAAAATCTGACCAAGTTTTACATACCGTAAAACATATACTTTGTAAATGTGAAGTTTTTTAAAAGGAATGTTTGAATTTTTTAATGAACACCCCCGCAACCACCCTTGCGGGTGGAATTTCGTAAAATCCGTTCATATCTGACTTCCACTCTGTAAAAGGAATATTCATACCAAATTTCAAGTCTCTACGCCTTATGGTTTCAGAGATATCGTGACGAGTCAATAGATACCTGGGTATCTCTTATATATATATATATATATATATATATATGTCGGAGAATAAAAGAGAACGGAGAAACATAAAGCACAGGGGGGTAGGGTTCTCCGCCGACATCGTTATTAATTAGATCCATTATTTGATTTCTTATTCTGTGGGCGTTCATGGGTATTGTTGGTGCAATCAAACACTGTATTAATTAACTCGGTTTATAATGTTCAATCACTTAATGTTCCCGATATCAATTTACACAAACTCATTAACACTAATAGCTAGGAACGCGACAGTTTCAACAGTTGACTGTTCCGATCGAGCGCTACTCGACAACTGTCGAGTGACTCCCGCCGGACTGCCACCATTGACTCTGTCGACGCCGATAGATGGCGCCAGCGTTCCACAGATATCTGCCCTCCGACACGGCCATCCTGACCTGCACACGTCCCAGTGTGCTGGCTAATCTGAAACTAAACCTCCACGAGAATATCTTGTTCCGATCGGCCAATCCTGACCACACCTTCAACAAAAATCATTAAACTAATAGCTAGAGCTAAGCATTTTGTTATTGAACGTGAATCCTTATATCCTCCACGCTA